>JAOPJI010000047.1:5921149-5935401 GCA_027122695.1 Merluccius productus | reverse complement strand
CCCCCCCCCCCCCCCCCCCCCCCCCCCCCCCCCCCCCCCCCCCCCCCCCAAGGTTTCTCTGAAGACTGCATCGTAGACAAAGCTCGGCCACTAAGTGCTTCGTCCTCACAGAGACACTTCCCTCCACGATTACATGAACTGCATCTGTGGAGAGAGAGAATATGTTGTTTTTTAAGCTTTTGCTGAGCTGGTCTGAGGCTGAATCAATTGCTTCAATCTATTCATTAAAAATGTAATAACATTTGTTTTACGATAATGTATAAAAAAAACAACGATTTATTATTTCTGTGAGTCTAATCAAAAAATAAACCATCTGGCCAATAACCACCAGGTACCCAGGTTGTGCATGGTTTATTGCGTTTAGTTTGGACCGTGCCTGTGACCCAACAGAATATTAGTTGAGCACTGTAGTGTAAAAGACAATGATCTGGGATGATCCACAACTAAATAAATGAAACAGAGAAACAAATGGAATGAATCCATCGAACGGAGACATTAACTGATGCAATCAAACGGTCCAACAACAGAAAACATTTGGAAGTTAAGAGACAAGATTTAAAAAAAGAAAAAAACTAAAGGAGAAGATAAAGAGCATGAGGAATCGGGTGTGTGCGGGTGCGTCTGCGCGAGAGACAGAGAGACAGAGCGAGAGAGAGCATGCTGTACCTAGAGAGAGAGACGGGTCTACAAGAAATCCTTGAGAGAGAGCTGTGCAAATGGGTCCTGTCCAGGGGCTCGGAGAGGACTCTGGCTGGAGGGACTAGAGGCTGCAGAGGGCTACGACAGCAGGAAACAAGGAAGAAACAAGAGGACGTAAGGGGGAGGAGAGACGGAGGGGGAGGGGTCAACAGTAGTCAAAGTAAAAAAAATAAAAAAGGGGGTGGAGCCAAGAGATTAGTTAGGAATATGGAAGAGATGGTGGCAAAATGAGATAAGATGAAGGCAGAGAAGAAGTGAAGGAGAAATACACAAGGGGAGTCAAAAGGAAGGATGGGATGACAAGAGATCCGTTCTCTCTTTTCTCCCCAGTAGGAGAATAAAAGGGCCCAGTGTTGGGGTCAGCATCGCCATGGTGAGGGAGCCACATCATCCACACTCACACAACAAACACAGGGCTGTCACAACGTGGTATCTTGACACGCGACAACACTGAATGCAGAACAAACAAACCAGTCAACAATGGACAATCCTGGCTTTTTATCCCATACTTTTACCACGGCAACCCAACTGTGAAAGTGTCCTCAATTACATCATGCACTCACCTGCGCGCTGGACACAGAGCCAAAGGGATTAGGAGGCCTCATGCCGGGCTGGTTGTACATCATGGTGGACTGAGTCATCATCCCCATAGAGCCCATCGGTGGGGGCTGCCACAGAGAGAGGGCAGAGAGGAAAATTAGTGCTGATGTTTTTAACACTAACACCGTGTCCTAACTGAATGCGACACAAGTGAGCGTCAGCGACGAAATCAGTGTGATTGCTTTGCATTCTATTGAAATGTCCTAACTGGTCTCCAGCGACCGAAGCGCTGGAGGACAAGGTGTCATGGACAAGGAACGGCTGATTAACGGATTCAGTGTGGACAGAGAGCGTCCGATGTTACGCGATAGTCGCTCGCTCGCCGTTAGGACAGGGTGTAAAGGACATTTTCATCAACATTTATTTCTCACAATCTTTTTTTTCTGACGTTGCATTGTAATGACGCATTATTAAATGTATTTTTTGCTATATCGTGAATAACATTAAAAAGTGCGTTATAAAGTTGACTTTGTCAAAAGAATGCAAACATACTGCTCCTGAGATGAATCGGAACAAACATAAGACAACCGACCGATTTGTAAAAAAAAAAAAAGAAAATGTTGGCGTGACGGTGTGTGAACTGTAGGGGGCGTTAGATGAGTGAGACTTACCATGCCATATCCCATCATGCTCGTCGGCGTGGTGGCAGGGAAGGCCATGACGGATGGGGGCTACATAAAAGCGACAAAACAGAAGGCCGGTGAGAGGAAGACACACTTGAGAACACAGAACAATCTGACACATGAATAAAAGCCTCAGAAGAAACGGCGCTATCATCCTTTTTAACCAAACGATAATATTAATAGCGGGGGCCTGTGCTACGACGACAGGGCCTTTGTGTGAATCACCATGGAAACGGGGTTCCAGGTCGTGGTGGGCGCCGCCTTGGGCTGCCAGTTGGTGCCGCCGGTCAGTCTCTTCTCCCCTGGCTGGCTCCAGTGGATGTCACTGTAGATTAAGACAAGCTAATATTAGCAACGACTTCTAGCTACAGCCCCTGGGTACTACTCTACAGCGCTGTCTGTTTGTTGTCGCATAGCTATGCAATGCCAACATTTAAAAAAAAAGGGTCACACACTCGTGAACCTATTTATATGATGCCTGCCGCTTACTTTTTCGATGTTCCATTTCCAATGCCAAGGTCTGTGGAAAGAGAAGTAGAGGTGAAAAGAGGGACGGACGTCAGACGTTACTGCACAGGGTCATTTGTGCACATGGATTATGTAACATGATGTTGCACATCATACGATAATCTCTGCTTATCTTCTCCTCGCCTGTGCATCCATTAAGCTTGCTTAGATAGTATGGCGTTTTAATCAAATATACTATCCTATTACCGTTATTACCACAAAGGATAAATCATGCTGTTATTTTATTAAGATAAGATCGTTGGAAGAATATGTAAGACCAAATGAGAGATATAAAACATCCCTTGACAAGGAAAAGGGGGGAAAAACACAGAGACAAGAGGCTAATACTCACTGCCCACAAGGTTGGCCAGAGAGGAGTCAAGGTCGTCTGACACAAGCTTATCTGGGTTCTGATTGGAGCACAGACCCTGGCTGGACCCGGCTAGAGTTGGCTTCAGGATGCTCCCAGTGATATCTGGCAAGGTAACAGATGGTGGTTCTATTAAATATATATATAAATATATAAATACCAACGTCATCAAATGCGCTATGACAGACTTATGTATACATGAATATATATCCTAAATATATATATCCTAACTCGAGAGTTATTCATATTTTTTTTAATCTTTGGCATAATAAATAATATCTGTGAGTGTATTTGAGTGTATGTGTGTTACATCGGTTTACGTAATTTACATACATTTATTTAAATGTTAGGCAAACACTCCTGCCACGGCCCTGGGCAAGGCACTGGCCTCATTATCAAGGTTGTGACGCATTTCTCAAAATACAACAGAACAACAACTGTGACTTCATACTGTATGTGACCCTTTCATGTTGAAAACATGTTTTGTAGTGACCATCGTGAAACGGCATAGGCCAAGAATCCACCATGTTTGAACTCCAAGCGAACCAAAGCCTCACCTTAAGCACACAGAAACCCTGTACACATTAAATATTAAACCAAATGTAAATTCCAGAGCTGTGTGTGTGTGTGTGTGTGTGTGTGTGTGTGTGTGTGTGTGTGTGTGTGCGCGTCCTCACCATCACAAACCAGGCCGTTGCCACCTGCCGCTTTGGCTCCAAACACTGACTCAAAGTCGACCTGCAGACCCCCTGATGGTGGCTGCTGCTGGGTGGGGGGCTGTGGCGTGGAATACCCTTCAGGGGGAGAGAGAAAACAGGCGGGGGGTGAGACAACGACATTTTAAAACAGCCCCCGGCGCGTGTACCGCTTCAAATAAATCTGGAGAAAGTTAAGGATGCTACGCATATGGAACATTGCCTCGCCACTGGATTATTATGACCTGACGGGGGTGGTTTTGAATCAGACTGCTGTGTCACTCTCTATTTGCTGTAATTAAAGTCGCAGTAACAGCTGAGCTTTAAAAATAAACTGGAATTGCCGTGATAAAACTTAAGCCTCCGATATGGGCTTCTGCCCTGCCCTAGGAGAGACAGGCACCTCTGTCCTCTACATACGACGAGGTACAATACCCTACCTCTGAATAGACCAGCTACAGCAGAGGACTCGGTGGGGTAGGGAGCCTGGTGGGGGAGGTGCTGGGCAACGGGCACTGGACCACAGAAGGAGTCTGACACAGGAAATAGGAAGTAGGAAGAAAAAGGAAAAAAAAGACAGACCAAAAGAGAAGCGGTTTCAAGACAGTGCCGGTAAACAAGCAAGGGGCAGAAAGAAATCAGCAGAAGAAAAATAAATGAATAAGGGAAAGTTAATTTGAATTCAGATTTAAGATCAACTGTTTGTTTGAGTAGCATATACATAGCGGTGTAAGGGAGGGAGGATATCAGGATATACCCATTGTAGGATTACACTTTTTAAACTGTACAGTGGCTTAACCACCTCAGTGAGGGTTCCATCATACATTGTAGGATTACAAGGTCCATTGGGATTGTATTGGGTCAAAAAAAAAGGGGGAAAATATCCTATGTTTGCCAGGGTCGGGAAACATAGGCTGAGATGGTGGTCCATCAAAGTACCTGACATGGAGTGTTCTATCCGCACTGTACGTTTGTAATTGGTTGAAACGGACGAGTTTGTGTCAATAAAGGGATTGTAACGATCTGGAGGATCAAACATAGCGTTGGTCAAAGAAAAACAGATTTCAACTTATTAGCTCTATGGTATTGCTTTATATTTCTATAGCTCTATATCGCTATATGTAATGTCGTATGGCTAGCGATGGGAGGGTGGGTTACTGGGAGTTAGGACACGCCCACATGGTTTCTGATTGGCTCAATGTAAAGTATTCTGTGACTGTGGAAATTAGCATGAATTACTATATTGGTTAAAAATACATTAAAGACAAGGAAGAAAGAACGATAATAATAAGATAATAATAACAATAATAATAATATTAATATTAATAATAATAATAATGACAACTTTACACACACACATATAGCCTATTAACATTCCAAAACTAGCATAGACATTAACCATGCGTGTGAGACATGCATTGCTACCAACAAGTAACAACAGGGGGCGCTATGAGAGAAACAAGAGGAGTTTGGGGGATATACAATTAAAAAAACGCCATTTACCACCAAACATTTCATGAGCTGACGTCCTAGAGGGAAAGCTAACACCGTCCGAAGACACGACAGGTATGTGAGCGGCATCGACAACGAGTTTTGAGAGGAAAGGGTTAAGGTTTGGCATGGAGTCCTCTCCAGCTTCGGCAGAGGTGAAAGGATCTAGGCAGGCAGAGAGAGGAAGGGAAGACACAGAGAGAGAGAAATAGGCAGACGTAAAAGACAAGATAAGAAGGGCAGAGGTGGACATCAGAGAGCATGCACAACAGTTCAGAACAGAACAGTAAGAGGGAAGGTTGAAGCTGATCGTGGAGATGGCGGGTGGCTATGTGAAGTAGGGGGGGGGGGGTCCTCACCTGCCCAGGCAGTCGCTACTGGGAGCCCCGCAGAGCCAGACTGCATGGAGGGCTGGAAGGTGGACTGCAGATCAAACAGGTCGCTCTCCATCTTTAAAGCACTGTGGCAACAAAATGCCTAGTCACTTCAACCATCAATCCAAACCCATAATAACCATAATTTGGAATTGCTTAAAAATAGGAAAACTAAGCTAAATAAGATCCATAAGACATAACAGGATCATTTCAAGGTGCTCTAGAGAGCCACAGTAGCAGAGAAAACGCTGCTACTAAAGACTTATTAATGGATGTAAAAAATGCATACAACCACCAAAAAATACAAAAAGCCGTTCTGAAATTTCCTGGGCATTCATCAAATAAATACCTTTAAGACAAGCGTTTAATCATGAATCAACCCAACCGATCAATTAAATTTACAGAGCAGTTAAATAGTGTACCCATTGGAGCAGCTGGGGGTGGAGAAGAGGTCGATAGCTGGGGCCGTGCTGATGGTGCCCCCAGTGGTGGAGACTGGCGATGTGTCAGTCGTGGCAAAAGATGGCCTCTTAGAGAGCTCCTTCAGCCTCTGTTCCTGAAAAAGAACCAGTAGACAGTTTCGAAACCCAAACGAAACAAAAACAAAAACGGCGGTCGCAGTACGACGCCCTTGTTACTAAGTACGTCGGTTGCTATTGGTGTATCGTGTGTTTTTTCCCTTTTCCCTCCCCTGTGATCTGGTGCACTTGAATTACTGCAGAAGCTGTATTTCTATTTATGTTAACATATGTATCATTTTAGACTTGTTATTCTAGATTTGTATTTTTATCCTGAATGAATGCTGACAGCTGTACCAAGATGAATTCCTTGTACATTTGTACTTTGGCAAAATACATTTCTAAATTCTTTAAACAATGGCAGCACCTTCAGAGCTTTGAGTCGGGCCTGCTCTTCCTCCAGAGCCGCCTGCTTCTCCCGCTCATCCACTTTAGTGAACGACATCCCCGTGCTCGCTAGAGACGACACTGCATTGGATAAGGTACTCGCCCTGGAGACGAAAAAACACATTCGATCATTAGTATATTTGACGGCTGAAAGCGGAATGGAGAACATCCAATCTCATCGCACTTTTTAGACATGGTAATGACAATGTATTGCTCATTACTTATTTTACAGAAATGTTCGGGGGGTCCTGGGCCAAAAGTACCTCCGCAGGTGGGTCATGGCATGAAAAGCGTTTGGGGAACTGTTGTAATATTTCAAAGCCTGGGGACTGGAGAAAGCACCTACCTGCTGGCAGCGGTGGAGTCTTTGACCTTCTTGCCCTCTAAGGAGGCCAAGTGCTGCTCCAAGGCTTCCAGGAGACTGCTGGGAGCCTGGCGAGCCGAGATCACCAAGTTAGCACAAATCTCACACTAAAAACATCTGTCTGTTTGGGCATCAAGACCCACTAAGCCAGTGGTGGGCAAGGCGATGTAAGGTTTTCTATGTAGTTCTTCTAAAGACAGACTAAAATGCTACACTACACAACACCATGTTTACAAGCAATTTTGGGCCCCTTCTATGCATTTAAGTCAATTTAAATGTTTCAAAATGGCCACAAAGTCATATCATGGGTTTGCCCAACAATGATCAATGATTGCATTCCAGCTGAGAAGCCATTTAGGATGAGCGAGAACAACAACATATGTGAAATGATGCACCTCGGCGCTTTCAACAACCTGGCCATTGTGGAGCCGACCAATGTCCAAGCATCGCAGCTCGGACATTGGTCAGTTCAACAATGTCCATTTGGGCAGCCATTGTCAAAATGAGCTACATAGGGGGTTTACACCTCATGGGACACAAAGTGAATTACATGATTTACCACAGAGAGAGTGTTTTCCTTCAACTGTTTTTCACCACGATGTAGGAGAGACAGAGTCAGAGCAGGAGCATGCAAAGAGACAACACTAAAGCAAGTCACAGACACCGAAAAAAGAGTGAGATGATAGTACTTACACAAACTGTGAACTAAAGTGGAAAGATAAAGGGAAAATACAGAATATAAAGGTGGTGACTAGCAGTGACCAGTTATGTCTGTGTGAGTGTTTGTGTGTGTTGCCTGTGTGGGTACAGTATGAGAGAGGGGGTGACTAGTTTAAACTTATCATTGACATACCCCAATATGTAGACTTAGAGGAAATATAGAGCTTATGATACATATTGTGAAGACACAAACGTTCTGACTGGCCTTCTAATCAATAGCAGGCCATCTAATCTGAATTAGTCAGCTCACAGAAAGCTTGCCTTTATCACCTTTATTTAATGTAAAAAGGTGGAGAAGAGGAAGAGAGTGCTAAAAGACAGAAACAAATAAAAAAGAAGTAGAGGAAGACTAGGAAGAAAAAAGGCCTTTGCTGGCAACATGCTATAAAGAATATCATGCACCGCATCTTATCCTAAAATAATATTTGTGCAGGGTGGAGTGTGTATTTTGTTGGATATGGAGACTGTTTGCTTGAAGAAGAGCTGGTTACAGATCAATAGAAGTAGACTAGGCAAAATAAGTAAAAGAAACATACATGGAAATAAAGAAAGAGGGAAAGAGAGAAAGAAAGAGAGAAAGAAAGAGGTTCTTTGTACAGACCAACAGAAGGAGTACTAGGCACGTTTACTGCAAGTTTGATACCAACTACAGCTTCAGAGTGTTGATGCTTACCTGAGAAAGATCTGGAATGTCCCCTCGATCAATTCCCACCTGCTGTTAAATGGAAAACAGAAATGTAAGTTATACTGGCTTTACATAATCACACAATCTAATAATGGCATTTGAAATTGCAAGTATACATTTCATAAACGACAAGAGCATCATTTGGTAGCTACCTCCGCTACTTTGAGGAACTCTGATATCCGGGTCATCCGTGTGAGAAACTTCTTATAGATGTCCAAGCCTTCTTTACACTGGGTCTTCTTCATGTCAAAGTACTTCTCTACATTTGCAAAGGGAGAAGGTAATGGTTGGACTTTGGAACATAAAACATGGAAACGTCTCAGTAGATAAGCAAGGTAGATATGTAAGCAGGGTCCAACATGAACTTTATAAGCTGCCAAATGGTCAAATCTATCAGCCATTGGCTGGTGGCAGGTATTCATTTTGGACCCTGTCGGTAAGAGTTGTTTTTCTTAACAGAACACAAAGTTGGGAAAGGGGGGGAAACAAGCTATCCTGTAATGACTCTCACCAAGCAGGTTGATAATTCCTTCATTGTACGCAGCGAAGAGCCTGATGGAGTCTTTGAACAGGAGCATGAAGGCTGCGTTGATGACTCCATTAGTGAGCTCATTGGCATTGACCTGAAGGAGAGGACCAAAGTGAGCTCACAGCCTGTACATCGGCGTTCTTTGCTGACAGAAGAACAGAGCAGTGGCAATCGAACAACTGACTCACAGAAACTCTGATCCGACTTATTTTTATCCACTTTAATCAAGATGCCAACATTTGCTCTCTCCCAATCATATTAAACTGTGATATTAATTTTTGTTTGTACATTTATGTAGGCTACTATTAAATCTATATCATTTTACTATCAGTAACTAAAGAGTTATTACTAGTATGTATTCGGCTCACTCAAAAAAGCATTTGACATGAGTTATAATTACAGTGCTGCCAACCCTTAAGAACAGAATAGAAAATGATTTCAACTTATGTAGGCGTGTGCATGCCCTGCAAAGAAACCAATGACGTCAAGATGATATATTTAATCATTTTGAAAATGATACCGGGACCAGTGGTCGCGAACCACTGCTGTAAAATAACCCCAGCAATGGCACCGGGTTTCTCCTTAGGATACTCACATTGAAATCCAGGAGGGCGTCCATCTGGTTCTGGATGATAGGGATGGTCTTAAGCAGTTTTTCTGTATTCATCATCCTCATCACTCCATCCACACTGCATGGACACGTAGGTGAGAAGGGGGAGGAGGGAGGTAGGAGAGGACACACCCACCAGAGAGGGGAAGGGTGGCCACGAGAGTTAAGGAGAGAGAGAGAGGATAGAGAAATCTTCAATCAGATACACTACTGAAAAGTGATTGTGTTTAATTTGTTGTACCCAGATTTTCAAGTAAATGTAAATGACAAAAGCTGAAAATACTTTGTTCTAATATGATATAATCCAATATTATAATGTTTTCTTCTTAGAAACATTAATTTAACAGCCATTTAATGTATTATAGTTTTGAATCCTTACCCTCGCTTTACTTTAGTGAAGTCAAAGGCGACCTGTCTATAAGAGACTGCCTTCTCGTTCAGGTACCGGCTATACCTCCGGATAAATGTGGACATGTCATACCCTGCAAGAGATATTACAGATATCAATTCCTCTAAATCTAAAACTAAAACTAAAACAGTAAACAACAGGTAGCAAATCATTGATTAGGTCAGCGAGTCATTTACCTTGTAACCCACTTTTATCCAAAAAATTACTGAGGTTGAACAGTGTATTCCTTGAAGCCAAGTACTGGACAAAACGCTGTTATTGAAAAAGAAAGAAAGAATTGCAGCCATTGATAAATTATCATTTGTCTGTATTCCACTCTGTGCGTTTGATGATACATTTGGCAGTTGATATTAAATCTACAACTAGCCATAAATCCCCTCATAGCATATTGACCAAGCTCACCTCATTGCCGTAGACCATGAGGTGGTGTGTGGTGATGAGGGACTTGAAGACCACCACCCAGCTGGTGTTGGTGGTCCGCTCAAACAGCGAGTCCGCCAGCTGAGGAATATTCACATTCATCTCGTTGGTGCAGTGGATCAAATCTGAGGAACCACACACACAATGGCCGGGAAGTCAGGAAGTGCTTTGTAACAAGCAGAAGAGTTCTGCGTTGATTCAATATTGGGCGTCTTATTTTAAATAGGCCCACTGTTCATGATATCAGGGACATAATGGATAATCATGTGATGTGCATCTCCAAACAAACCTCACTTTAAGTCTCAGAAATGTGCTTAGTGGAAGTCTGGACGATTGCCAAGGTCCTCGCATACACATATATGCCCATTATTATTTTATTGCTTTGTACCTTGGCCAGCCCTGTTGACGGGAACTCAAATGATATCCCCACACTTTCACGTAGGCCTAACTCAAATAGCCTTCTGATAGTCTTCTGATAATCACACAAGAACTGTATGTCTTGTTCATAATGCAGTGTTTTGCTTTAGGCGTGTATAGTATAAACATCCATGATAGCCACAATATCTCTGTGGGAGACAGTAGCTAAACCAAGTATTATCTTTCAGTGTTATTGCAAGGTCAAGAAATAAAGATGCAGTCATATCTGATATACAGACTAAATGATTATGTCACACATTACAACTGGAATTTACTTTCAAACCATGGTAACTGTATTCTCTATCTGGGATTTTTGCAGATTCCTACATTAAACAACATTCTGCCCTAACGCTAGCCACTAAATGTCCTATATCATTACATTTTGAAAATATACAATAGGAATACTATTAAATAAATACAGATTTGGATGTAAAGACTTTTTTCTCTTGAAAAGTGATTTATTGTTACTCATCGCTAGGATGGATTCCTGCTCTAGAAATAATGGCTGCTATAATGTAGGCCTACACAATTCATCATGCAGTTGCACTGTAATGGCACTGTAATCACACTCTTGACACTATGGGAACAAGGGACGTCAAAACTTCTTAACCATTACAAAATGATATAATTACAATGATTATGTTAGAATATCTTGGCTGCCGTAGCATTTCGATGGCTGAAAGTGTACGACTGTGTAATAATGCATTGCTGTTTTTAAAGCCTCTTCCTCACAAGCTATTGTTAGCGCTAGTTTAGCGATGTTAGCCAGTGCAGCCAATCCAGGGGGGTCGCTATTGGTCCTGACAGTTGGGAGACTGACAGTGTAATTGGGCCTCACTTTCTGCCCTATATTTGACAGTTTTTTGGAGTCAAAGCAGGAGGATTTAAAGTAGGACAGGATAACCTTCTGGAGTAGTAGCAGCATGAATGGCTGAATGACCCAGAGAGGGTAGCAAGGAGAGACATGAAGCTATCTGCTATCTGCGGTTTCCATTCCATTCCATTACGATACCTGCGTCCGCCATGCACATTGAGATGTGTGGTGTTTATTCGCTAGGCTAATGGGAATATATAATTTCTCCAGATCTTGCCTCTTATTTATTTACTTACTTCCCATTCATGTTTTACACTGTTAATTGTCTGTTACTGTACCCCACTCCTGGATTTGGGCCAGTATTTGTCCATGCAAAACATATGTAAAGGTCTGCCTCTGATGTGGTGTGTGGGTTTTTACAATAATTACCACATTATGTCACTAAACCTGAAAAACATTTGTGATTTTAAAGGAACACAGGATTTAAGCAACAACATACTGCATGATCATTCATACATTCAAATTGTTATTTTGTGCAGTGAGTCCAGGAAAGGGATTTCCATAGTGTAGGGTTCGGTGAGACTATAACTAGCCATTTAATACCAATCAATATCGATATATTTTTCTGAGCGCTGCCAAATATAAATGCTTTCAAATGCTGTAGAGGAAAACCAAATCATAACGAATCAATACCTTTTCTACAACCTTTCTTTAAAACCAGTGGTTTGCTACAAGCACCGATCCTGACAGTGCCCTAAACCCATTGTACTATGTTTGTGTGGACAAGAGAGAGAGAGCGGCGTTGTCTTGTATCGTTTCTCTGTTCTCTGTGTATAAGTAGGAGGGAGTGAGGTCGAGTCACACGTTGAGTGGCTGGCTATGTTTGGCCCCACCAACAAGACCTCCAACACTTTGCCAGTGCCCCCTAACCCATCCCAGCCACAGCAGGGGAGACCTGCACAACTGGTGCCAGCACAACTGGAGCCAAAAAGCCTTGCGACTTTTAAAGACATCAAGAAGCTTGGTTTAGATAAGCAACTTTCTTTTCAAATCACTTATTCGGGTTTAATAACACATCCTAACATTTCATCGATAGTATGCAATGTATGTAGAGCTGAAATCCAGACGCCGCAGGCCGCGGTCTTTGAAGCAGATCGCTGACACTGAAATACATCAATATAAGTGTTGACATGTTGAGTCACAAGACATCCCCTGTCTATCACCAGAAGCCCTGCCTAATCCACGTTATGTGTAAATAAAGATGAACACCATCCCGGTCCATCCTAGATCCACCATCGTAACCCTGGCCACTGGTAAGGTGCCCATAAAATGCTTCACCATAAAGAAGGCATGAAGGTATCTCCACATATTAGTAATAACGCAATAACAGTGCATTATTAATTCAATCAATGTGGCCCCCTGGTAGAATAACAAGAGACCATAACGACAAATGTGCCATTTTAAGGCCTTCTTTATTCCACAATAAAGAAAAGTGTGTATCTGTAGTGGCTGTAGATAATCCAGACAAAGGGGTAATAGTGAAATCCCATCGTAACTTTTAATGGCAGGCCTGTAACGGCAGGCCCTGCCGGTAACCTAGCATCCTGCTAGCCGCTAACTCTTTAGCGTATAAACCCGGTTTACGAGATTATAACATTATACACGGTGTCGAAAACGGCCACACTGCCGTATAATTATTATTTTCAAATAATAATTGCTAATAATATAGCACACAAATGAAAAATAAAACCCACGGTCAGTCGTTTGTAGCTGTGTGCTAACAGACCGCTACATGCTAGGCTAGTTTGACAGCAATTTCCAACGGCAACCGAAACGCAACCTTTTAACGGCGACGACGTCCGGTTAACGGGCGGCCCGGTACCAAAACTAGCTAACGTTAACTACTATCTAGCCGGGTCTGCCCCGCTATGCCGGTACGTCTGGGTCTAGGTTTTAATAAATGGACCCACCACGTCCCGGCTTTAGCATAAATATATCTATCTATATCTATATCTATATATGTATATATAGCATCAAGAGTCAGCCGCCGAGCCTCAGCCGAGGCTTTGGGGCCTGTCGGTATCGTCGCAACAACTCCCCTAATCCGAGCAACGGAAACCCGTTAAAACCGTTATTATTATTATGGTTATTGTTAAGGTTTATGGTTGTTATTATTATGGGATATACTTACAGTCCAGGTGTTTCTTCTTGGGCCCCATGATCTCGTGCGTGGTGGCCTTGCACACCGTCTTGGACACGGCGGATCCCGTCACGCTGTGCTGGGCCGCGGTGATCCGATCCGTGATGCTCTGGCCCGACATCTTCCTCCGGTACCGACGCGACAAAGACTGGGTGAAATACGGACACACACACAACTACACACAACCACGCACACACACACACACGCGCGCACGGTGGTGTCCTTTCTTCACTGGTTTCTACCGAGTCTGGAGGTACCAGCAACAACACAATAAAAACACAACCGTCCGATCTCCTCCTCTTCCTCCTCTTCTTCCCACCACCTTGGGAAACACAATGTATGTGTGTGTAGAGAAAACACACACACACACACACACACACACGCACGCGCACACACACCGAGACGACCGCGATCAACTGAGAAAACGGCGGTGAATAAACACTAGTTGGGAGGGGAGGGGGGTCCGTGTCCAACGACGCCGCCGCGTTTCAATTACAATTTCAATTACAATTGCAATTGCAATTTCAGTTTCCGCGCACAGCTATGGCGGTCCGACGTGGCTCCGGGTCCGTCCAGGCTCGCTGACTCATCCGCTCCGGTGTCGGTGTCGGTGTCGTGGGCCTATCGCTCACTCCGGTCTCCCCCCTCCGGTCCCGGTGCTGCGGCTCGCCTCGCTGCGGTCGCCACTCCTCTGCTGGCTGGACGGCGCTGCACGCACGCAGGGAAATGGCGGGCCTGCCTCTGCTCTCTCTCTCTCTCTCTCTCTCTCTCTCTCTCTCTCTCTCTCTCTCTCTCTCTCTCTCTCTCTCTCTGTCTCTCT
>JAOPJI010000047.1:5841722-5854207 GCA_027122695.1 Merluccius productus | reverse complement strand
ACATACATACATACATACATACATACATACATACATACATACATACATACATACATACATACATACATACATAGGCCCAACCCATGTCTTATATTCGTGAGGATATGTCATCGGTTAAACATAAACATGTCGCCTAATACATGCTTTAGAAACAGGGACGGCGATCAAAACAAAACACATCGCTATATTAGGGGTCAGACCTAACACACACAACAACAACAAAAACAACAACAAACAAACAAACACAAAAACAAAAAAAAGAGAGCCAGAGTTTACGGTGAGAGACCACAAAACTCCGCGCGCGCAGTTATAAGATTTTTTTATTCGTCATTGGCACATCCGGGGCATTTTAATTTTTGATTGACAGTTGCCATGGTAACAAGCCGGAGCATCGCCATTTTGTCAGAAGGGTTTTTTTTTCCCCCCCTCCCCCCCCGCCCCCCCTCCTCCCCCCTCCCCTTCTCAAAAAGCTCAGTCTTTTTTTTTTTTCAAATCTTCTCTCCCTTCCCGCCGGAATAATGCTGTCACTGGATATATGTCTGACATTTTTCGACAAAGAGACGCGTCGTCGAGCCGAGCGGATCGTCAACACGCAGCGGCAGGCGGTCTAGAGGAAAAAGACGGGTTTTTTTTTTTTTTAAAAAGGAAAACAATTAGGCGGCGCCGCGCAACCGACTCGGCGGTCCGTGTCTCTGGTCCACCGGGCCGGTTCACTGCGCAGGTTTTGGACCGCGCGCCATTTTGTGAAAATTGACATAAAAATTCTTAACCGAAATTTTTTTTAACCAGAGGACACGCTTTTCCGTTGCGCGGGTTTCAACGACCACCGGGATTTCAACCCCCCGCGCTGCCGTTGCGTTGTCGATGTAGCCATCGCCCGAAAAAAGCAAGCGGAGACACCGACGGAAAAAACGGGATTTATCGCCAGGGGTTTTTATTTAGCGGCGGCTCCTAATCGTTAGCTTGGGGGGGGGGGGAGAGGAGCTACCGAGAAGCTAGCAGGACGGGGGTAATGCTAATGCTAGCCGCGTTCATTTTGTCAACTTAGCTAGCCTAGCTTAGCTAGCCAGCTAGCCAGTCGGCTAAGGTTAGCTTGGTGAGTAATGCGTGCTAGTTAACGTTAGCGAAGCTTGCTAGTCGTCAGCTGGTTGTAGTCGGAAGACGCCTTTTTTTTTGTGTTTTTTTTAGCGGGTCCATCCAACGTTTTTATTTCTGCACGGAAGGTCCTGATGGAACCATGGTTAAATAGGAGCGGGCGGCGGGTTTAGTAGAGAGAGACTGGGCCGGGTTTGTGAAGACGAAGACGGGGACTGAGGGGGGGATCGGGTTTTAACGTTCCTGGCTAACCGCGCAGGGAGGGGAGAATCTCAAACTGGATAAGTTGCCTCATCATACAGGTTATTGGACTTTAAATGAAGATCGTGCCATCAGGGGTGAGTACATCCTCGGCGTTTTTACGCCAACTTATCACACACATATATATATTATTTTTTTCCCCAGCGTTGACGGAACACGCCTGTCTGTCCGTCCGTCTGTATGTATGTCCGTATGTATGGTTGTATGTGGACCGTGAGCCGCTCGGATGGGCGACACACGTAAACTTAAACGGTGGCCGCCGGCCCCGCGGTGTGTGACAGCCGGCCTCACCATTTTGATGCCCACCCCCCAATACCCCCGACCCGAACCGAACCGCCTCATCCGCGGCCGGTGTTAGCGGTTCCGTCCAGTCAGTGGGTCAAACTGGACGAACCGCCGTTAACGTGAAGAAGAAGAAGACGGGGCGCGAGCCACGGCCGCTAGAGTTAGGTTAGCTTAACGCGAGTCAGCCAATCGCGCTGGCGTCGGGGTTTTGACGTGACAACTAACCTTGCGATATATGAGATCATTTTTTAATTATAGCCATTTTTTTGTCGGGCCCGGTGCTTATCGGCATCCTTTTGGGGGGGTGGTTAAACTGTAAAAAGGTTAGCTCCTCCGAGCCAACCTTGGCTAATTTTGGCTAACGACTCCTTTAGCCACACATTTTGGCTAACCTAGCTAATGGCTGAGGCTGGCTTGTTGACGAGCCAGCTGAATGGGCCCACGACCCGCTGGCTGAACATATCGTCACCAGCAGAACCGTAACGCTGGCCCTGGCTGGAGGTAGGCTGGCTCGCAGGTCCATGGTACCGGCGGCTGGTGGAGCGGCCATCCGTAATTCGGTTAAATAACCCCGTTCGCAGTTTATACAGTCAACGTGCGATATTTAAGTTATATATATATCTATACAAACAGTATGTAGCGAAGGGGGACGCGAAGGAGACTGAATATGCTGTCTGATTTCCAACCATGACGAGATCTGGCCCATGGAATGTAAGTACAGTGTTGCCCTGTAACCTGGTGGACGTTACATCTGTGGGTCATTGTGGACGTTACGTGTTTTTATTTTGGCGTTGAAATGGCATTTGGCTTGGTTATGCGAAAAGGGCGAAATACAGGGGTCTTGAAAAGATGTGATTTTTTGCTTCTGATACGTGACGGCTAATAATAGCTAGCTAGCTATATTTACACATATTTAGGCCCGTTAATGCTGTGTTGGGATAGACGGTACAGAAGGAACTGTTCATAAGTCGGTACTGAAAACGGAGGATGATGTCAACATTTATGCTGTTGTTGGTGATGTGTGGTTCAATTGCAGATGGTTACTATGTGCGGTCGAGTTGGACATGCCTCGGTTTGTGTGGGTAGTTATTACAACTTCGGTTGAGCATTGTGGGAGCATTTTCAATTACTGTCTCTAGGAATGGGTCAAGACAACTTATCTTAATGTGCTCTATGTGTTTGTGTTGGTCCACATCAGATCGTGATGTCTTCATTGAATGACAGCTTTTTGTCATTTCAAACCAAAGACATGCTGAGGGGAGATGTTGATGTTAAATCCACAACAACGTTTGTCTTAACTGGTGACTTTTTGACCATTGCCTTCTTAAGGGGGCTTCATGTCATATCTGTCCCTTTTTTAGAAATGTCACACATTTTGTGTTCAAGAACCTTCCAGGGAATAACTGCTCTTTACAGGTAAAAAGTCAACAGCTTTCTTCTGACTGCCTGGCTTTGCTGACCTGCCTGACACCAATACAAATTTGTAGAGTCACATTGTATCGTTGGGTTTACCTAACAGTTTATGAACTAAAGTTTAACCACAACAAAGTGAAATTCCAGCAAAGATTCCCAATGGTAATGATGTGTTTTTATTTTTTGTAGTGGGTTGTGGTTTGCTGCTGGACTCTCCTCCCAGGATGATATGAAATATATACAGGAGAAGATGCATCCAGGTTAGCTGTTGAGTACATCACCCTTTGGATGGAAGGCACAGTAACATTTAAAACATAAATTACAGCTTTCTTATAGCTTCATCTTCTAAAAACACACTGACTACAACATGTAATAATCTATATTAGATCCCACATCTGAAAAGCAGTATGCTGGGTCATGTTTAGGCTTTGGTGGCCTTTTGCCCTTTCATTTACATACATTTGTTTCTACTTTTTGCTTTTGCTTCAAACTAACCTCGAATGAAACATTGTTGACATTCTGGACTAGAAATTGCATTTAAGGAAGTGGTTAACAATCACATGTCTGGCTGTTAAATTGATATTAACCGTAACAGTCATTTTTATGTAAAGAGCATGCATGTCATATATAGATATTTTTTCGAGATGCTGTGTAAAATGATCCATCTCAAATTCAGTGAAAATATGTACTTAAAATAAATTAAATTTAAATAAATTTGTATATAAACATACACATACACAATTCAAATAACATTAATTTCATATATACAATATAGTCTAATATATATATGACAATTGAACACAATACATCCTTATTGCCATTCCTGCTGTCTATTCCTTGCTTCTTACAAGTCCTTTATTTCCTTTGCTGGACCTGTATTTTCCCCTTTCCTCAGCTGGGTCAGCTTTCTAACGTTTTCTAACGCTCTCAGATGGAGTGCAGGTTTTGGGCTGTGCTGCTATTTTGCTGTCAGGCTCTTGTGTTGAAAGCAGCGTCTAAGTGTGCCAAAGTTCAATTTTATTTCTTGTTTATTTCTTGTTTTCTCATTGGAAAATGGGAGCAGCTCTGCCCTGGCAACACAAGTAGGCTATTTGCATACTGCGTTGTGATTGGTCTGTGCATTGATGGGCTTGCCAAATCACGCTGTATCTCTGTGGTGATAGGCTATGCTAATTAGGTGCTGTTGCTGGGATTCTGAATAGTGGTTACTGTGTAGCACTGGTGAATTGTGTTGTCTGGAGAGAGATGCTGATAGCTGAACATGCTATTTAATATTTTTTTTATTCCTTCTGGCTTAAAATGAAGGATGATTCACTGTACAGTGTGGAAAGGTTTTATTTTCATCCCTTTTTACTGTTAAAGCCACTCCTTTGGTCCTTTTTTCATGCAGAGGTTGATTTATCTGTCTTATTTTCTATTCTGTGTTAATTCTTTAATGCATAATTGTATTTATTTAATGTATATTACAGGAAAATAAGGATGTTACATCATTATTTACTGTTAAAATAATGCAGTTAAATATTATCAGGATTACAGTTGTGTATTCAAAATGTAAAGATGGATATGGTAACATTTATGTATGCATGTATTGTGTATATACTGTAAATGGGATTTCCTGAAGGCTTTTTATTTTTTTAACAGAAACGTAGCTATTTGTCATACAAAAACCATTACAGGCACTACATAGTAACATGCATATCCCATATTATGTTTAACTGGTATTGTTTTATGTCTTGATAGTGTTCTGGTTAACGATGTCTACTATAGAACAACCAATAGACCTGTTCTTTATACACACTAAAACCCTGCTGCTCGTCTCGTCCACTATTCTCTTGTAACTCACATTGAATTGAGTTAACATGCAACTCATGACGATCCTAATTCCCTTCAGGAGGAGAGACTTCAGCATGCAAACCTTCGTCCGTCCGGCTTGCGCCCTCTTTTTCTTTCCACACTGCTGGTCTTCAGATGGCTGCTCCAATGCCCCATACGCACCAGCAGTACAGTGACCGCCACCAGCCAAGCACTGACCAATCTGTTGCGGTCTTACCGTACAGCGACCAGACACAACAGCTCACTGCCAATCAGGTAGAACCCGCGCTCTTTAATAAATGGCAGCTGGAAGCGTGTCAGTACACGTTGCCTAATATCATATTATCGACATTGTTGCAATTTACAGGAGCTGTGATATTATCCGTACAATATTGTAATATTAACAAACATAGAGACTACTATTCTTTTTTTTTTTTTTTTAAACAAGCTAGCTATGAATTAGTTGCTTTATCACAAGTTGTCCCCGTGAAGGGGACAGTTAATTGTAGTGAATTTTGATGTGCCTCTGCACGTGCAATAAGTATAAAACATACCTCTGACATGGGATTCTCCTGTTCTGCTCCTTCAGAGGCACATGCCCCAGTGCTTTCGTGACCCAACTTCAGCTCCCTTGAGGAAGCTCTCCATTGACCTTATCAAAACATACAAACACATCAATGAGGTTCGTGTCAAGTTTCTATTTCAATTAAACGACCATAGTTATACAATAACACTTTACAAAGCTTGGGAAGGATTATTGTTTTTGCTGACAGTTGTGGCGTTTTTCCTTTTGTTTACCGTCACAGGTTTATTATGCAAAAAAGAAGCGCCGGCACCAACAGGGTCAGGGCGAGGACTCCAGCCACAAGAAAGAGAGGAAGGTCTTCAACGATGGCTACGACGATGATAACTACGACTACATCGTCAAAAATGGGGAGAAGTGGATGGACCGCTATGAGATTGATTCCTTGATAGGAAAGGGGTCTTTCGGACAGGTGCGTCATGACTGCTGACATGCATGCAATTGTACACAGGATGCACATTCTGACGTTTCTTTGATTGCATTTCCCTTCATAAAATGTTATTTATGAAATGGTCTTGATGTCATTCAATAATGTTTTTAATAAATTAATTTTAGGAGTTGAATGATCTTTGCTCTCTCCCCCTGATGTCTGCAGGTTGTGAAGGCATATGACCGTGCAGAGCAAGAATGGGTTGCCATTAAAATAATTAAGAACAAGAAAGCTTTCCTCAATCAAGCCCAGATTGAAGTGCGGCTCCTAGAGCTCATGAACAAACATGACACCGAGATGAAGTACTACATAGGTAAAAGAGGAAACCCTAACTATTCGCATTGTATACAGCCAAACCCGTGTGTGACTATTGGCTTACGATTCTTCTTGTTTGTTCCTCCTCTCCCCTAGTCCACCTGAAGCGTCACTTCATGTTCCGCAACCACCTCTGCCTGGTGTTCGAGATGCTCTCCTACAACCTGTACGACCTGCTGCGCAACACCAACTTCCGCGGCGTCTCTCTCAATCTGACGCGGAAGTTCGCCCAGCAGCTGTGCACGGCGCTGCTCTTCCTGGCCACACCTGAGCTCAGCATCATCCACTGTGACCTGAAGCCTGAGAACATCCTGCTGTGCAACCCCAAGAGGAGTGCCATCAAGATAGTGGACTTTGGCAGCTCATGCCAACTGGGACAGAGGGTGCGTGGACCTGAAATTATATTCAAGGACCAGTAATATCGCTAACTTTTTTTGTTTTTTTCCTTTGTTACTCAGAATGGTTGCTATGCTCATGCTAACTTTCTAAGAGCTGTCGTCAAGTGGTAAAGTAATGACCTTTTTCCTTCCGTTCTGTAGATATACCAGTACATACAGAGTCGCTTCTACCGCTCCCCAGAGGTGCTTCTGGGGATGCCCTATGATCTGGCCATCGACATGTGGTCCCTCGGTTGCATTTTGGTGGAGATGCACACGGGGGAGCCTCTCTTCAGCGGAGCCAATGAGGTACACTTAAACATGTTGTACAGGAAACAAGGATGCAAGTTCTTTTTGTCTTATCGAGTTTAACATCAAACGTATTTTGATGTATAGACTATTGGTATGCCGCAGCCTTTGCAATCATACAATTGTTTCATTTTCAGAACTGCTAGTGAGTTGGCAGAAAACCAAAATTATGGTTTATTAACTATAACATTTTGACACTTGAGATGCAGCCATCCTTGTAAAGGCAAAAAAATGTTTTAACCAGAGGAGGCGACTGAAAAATGTAAACAGTGAAAGCTCAATAAAATATATAATAATGCAAAGCAACTGAAGCAGTTGTGATTAGCACTTCACACAATTCCCATTGAGCATGTTTTTTGGGACGAGTTCAAACTAGTTCATTTTAATATTTGATATGGCCTCCTACTTTTTTCTACGATGCAGTTTCCAATCTGACAATTCCTTCTCCTCAGGTGGATCAAATGAACAAGATCGTGGAAGTTCTCGGTATCCCCCCGAACCACATAATGGACCTAGCTCCGAAAGCCAGGAAGTTTTTTGAGAAGCTATCGGATGGTACATGGAGTGTAAAGAAGACCAAAGATGGCAAACGGGTAATTATATTGCTATTGAAGCTATCTTTATTACAAACCATTTGAAAAACATATGGTTGAGTTATTGCCCCACTGTTTGACCCATCAACTGTTTGTGCATTTTGGGCTGACCAAGTGTGTTGTTCCCCTCCGTCTGAACCAGTATAAGCCTCCAGCTTCGCGTAAGCTCCACTCCATCCTGGGCGTGGAGGCGGGCGGTCCTGGGGGCCGCCGTGCGGGCGAGTCTGGCCACGCTGTCGCCGACTACTTGAAGTTCAAGGACCTGATCTTGCGGATGCTGGACTACGACCCCAAGAGCCGCATCCAGCCCTACTACGCCCTGCAGCACAGCTTCTTCAAGAAGACTGCAGATGAGGGCACCAACACAAGCAGCAGCGTGTCCACCAGCCCTGCGCTGGAGCAGTCCCAGTCTTCAGGGACTACGTCCAGCACCTCCTCCAGTTCAGGTACCGTGGTGACCTTTTTTCCTGCTTTATTTCAACAGTGGGGTTAGATTAATTTGTCTTGTACTGTTCAAATATTTCAAACATACTTATTTTCTCTGTTGTTTCATTACAATCCGCCTGTGGTCACTAAAGATGCCATGGCACTCCTGGCCCAGTCCCCAACCTGGTTCATGTACCAACATGGCCACATCATAATCATACCCTGGTTCCTGATTGGATAGTTTTGCGACTAGCGTAAAGTGCTTTGAGTGCCTTGATAAGTGCTGTATAAGTGTATTATTATTATTATTATTATTATTATTATTATTATTATTATTACAAACTAATATTTTGCAAAAATAATCTAGTCTAAATGAAGACCGTAAAGGCATAGCAAGCAATAGGGTTTAAACTATTCCTCTGAATTGATGTGTTTCTATTAATTCACTGCTTAATACAAGGATATTCTTTTGTATATTGTCCTTTTGTTTTTTGCAATAGGATTGGCTTTTGTGTTTCTATTTTGTCTCATAACTCACTGTACTATTCTGATTGTTGTACCAGGCGGTTGTAGCGTGTTTTGCTTGTATAACATTGTTACGATGCGCTCACAAACCTTGTGTTTACCCCTGAAGGAGGGTCGTCTGGGACAAGTACCAGTGGCCGAGCGAGGTCAGACCCGACCCATCACCACTTGCACAGTGGAGGACACTTTGGGCCGGCCATGCCCGCCATTGATGGTGACAGCCTCTGCCCACAGGTCAGTTAGAGATGGCTAACATTGATGATATAGGAAGGTCTAGTTTCAGTTCTTGTTAATGTAAAATAAAGACTTAACACTTATTGATGAATTGTCCAAGCAACAACATATTTACTCAAACATTACTTGTTTTCTTTTGAGTCAGAAATACAACCTAGACCTAGGTTGGCTGGCTTTACAAAAAGGTCTTGCAGATCTTCACAACAAAAGGAAATAATCCTGCTTGGAGAGACTAGTTTCATTATCATCAATGTCTTACTACCTTGGAATATGTAAAGAGCTCTTCTCAATGATGTCATTCTCTATTCTAATCACATGTGCAGGCGAGGCAGCCCTACCCTCCTCCATTGGTGTGGGGAGGTGGTGTGGTACCAGAGTCAGTCACTGGAGAGACCCATCCAGTTCAGGAGACCACCTTCCACGTCCCCCCTCAGCACCCCAAGGCCCTGCATCCCCACTCACACCCTCATCACCACCACGGGCAGATGATGGCCACGAGGCCTCGTCCGCGCCACTACACCTCCCCGACACACAGCTCCTCGACACAGGACTCCATGGAGGTGGTGCATGGCCACCTGTCCATGACCTCCTTGTCTTCCTCTGCCTCCTCTTCCTCCACATCTTCCTCTTCCACTGGGAACCATGGCAACCAGGCGTACCAGCTCCGCCACTTGCCCGTCGGTGCCCTTGACTTTGGTCAGAACGGTGGGCTGAGCATGGGGCTGGGTGCCTTCTCAAACCCCCGGCAGGAGACTGGCATGGCAGCGCACCCTGCGTTCCCCATGGGCACAAACACAGGGCCTGCCCACTACCTGGGGGAGGGCCACCTGGGCATGAGGCCGGGCATGGACCGAGAGGAGTCTCCAATGACTGGAGTGTGTGTGCAGCAGCGTTCGATGGCCAGCTTGTGACTGCACTGACATTTGGCTGTTCCCCCCTGTGCGTCATTTTTAAGGTGGTGTTTTTTACTACAAGGTGTGTTGAGAACAAAAGCTGCTCACATCAGAAGGGAGATATCACTGAACCGCTACTACAGAGGAAAAAAAAACCTTTTGTTAAAAAGTATATATGTAATTTACATTCGTTTTTTCTTTTGCAATCATTAGGCACAAACTAATATTGCAGAATAACCATAGTAAGATCGAGACATCCATCTTACCATTTTACGAATTCCATGTAATCACAATCACCATATGGTATTATGTGGCAAAATCTTCTGAGGAGCATTTTAGGATGATGTTTGGAGCTGGTTTACAGGTAGTCGTCAGTGATAACGCTTGGCGTCCTCCTTCGGTTAAAACCGTGGATTGTCTGACATTACCGTTCCACCGGTTGTTGTTTTTTGCCCTCTTTTTTTTTTCATTTTAATGGAAATTTTACCGAAGAGCTGCTTGTAAATCCTGTAGCTTGACGAGGGGGAAGTGTTTGCAGTGATATTTCATGTTGTCGGTTGGTGTGGTGTAACTCTTGTCAAAAGGGATCACGCGACGGTGGAGTCCCTAGAGCATGTGCTGGCCAGGACGGGAGGGAGGAGACCCCGCAGGCCGACACTGACACCGGCCGGGTGTCGGGGAGCGGAGGGAGGCACCACCCCTCAGGCCCAAGAGGCCCGCAGCCACGCACGCTGCACACTGGCCCTGGCACAGACGAGAGCAGCGGTGGGCGCAGGGGACGAGAGGACCCAGCCCAGTTACGAGGAAGACAGTGACTTACGGACTTGGAATGGAACGGAGCTGGACATTATTACTTGAATTAAGATGGCTTTTCTCTATTTTTCTCTCTAGACAGCCCTTAATTCTTTAAGGAAATTAAAACAAACATAAAAAAGGTAAATAAGAATGGTAATTTGAGGCCCTTCTCTACAAAGTTTTCTTCAGCAGGGCCCCACATAACAGGGTCTTATTGTACACAACAACCTCCTAAACATTACTTCCTTGAAAATCTTATTCACTAATTAAGGATTTTGCAGTGGAAAGAACTATCTATTCCAGAGTCTACCCTTTTTTTTGTTGCTTTTTTTTGTTACACCCCCCCCCTCCACTTTTGCATGTAGTTCCTCATCAGAACCACCTGCACAAAAGTCTCTCCATCCAAAACGTGGAAACGGAAGAAAAAAAAACCGTCGGCCTGTACTCACAGTCAGTCAGTCCGGTCGGGTTTGGATGAGGGGATGTAGATTCAAGGTTAATACAACAAAGTGTCATGGGTTCTTCGCAGCAGGTGGAAAGAGAACAGCCGGTAAATATAACAACTGCCCCCCTTGGACACTGGGTGGGGCAGAAATACACATGGTGGGGCCTGAGGAGACCGTTGACTACCTTGGCCTCACAATAAATTCCTGGAAAGGGCCCCGGCAGCCGGATGTAGCAGCCCTTGTGGAGGACATGGGGCAGAAAATATCCCAGGCGAGACTCAAACCCTCGCAGAGGGTTGAGATCTTTTGCACATACGCCATCCCCAGAGTGTTTTACAGGGCTATTAACTGCACCTTCCGCAGCACCTGTATGCGACAGGTGGACCTGACTATTAGACGCTATGTGAAAAACTGGCTTCACTTGAGCCCGGGTACAGCAGATGGGCTGCTCTACAGCAGGTGGAATGATGGCGGCATGGCAGTCCCGTGCCTGGGTAAGATCATTCCTCGGTGTAA
Organism: Merluccius productus; assembly: GCA_027122695.1. Lineage (NCBI taxonomy): Eukaryota > Metazoa > Chordata > Actinopteri > Gadiformes > Merlucciidae > Merluccius > Merluccius productus. Next base: position 5,842,899 of record JAOPJI010000047.1, on the reverse strand, counting down.
GGCGAAACAAATATTTTCCCTGTATCATTCTGAAGACCCCGTTACATCGGGGATGGCTAAGGTGCTGGTGACGCCTGGGCAATTCTGTAAGCTATGGCTTGCCGGGGGAGGAAAGGAGGACCAGAAACCACTGGCCCTCCAGGAATTGATGGATGCAGAGTGTGAATCCCTTACCCTACCCAGAAGTTGGAGGGATGCGGAGTTCGAGTCGTGGACTAGGAAGAGACCCCAATGCTTTGGGTTGGATCTCTTCAAGGGTGATAAGATCAGTAACTGTTGGCTTCAACGGAAGGGACGGCCTCAGTGGAAGGAGTCACACCTCATTCGCGCCCTGCAGATGAGGACCAATGTGCTCCCTACGCTCGAGTTCCGTCACAGGGGTGTGTCTCGTGGTGTGATACCCCCCTGTAGGGCATGTGGACTGCTGCCTGAGACTGCATCTCACATTCTGGGGGGCTGCGTGGAAACAAAGCTGAACAGAATGGCTAGGCACAACCGGCTCTGTTCTCTTTTGGCAATCGAGGGCGAGAAGAAGAGATGGAGGGTGATGCGGGAACGGCGCGTCATCAGGAAGGACGGTAAATGGGGCACTCTGGATCTGATTTTTGTCAAGGGATCCACTCTGCTGGTTGTCGACGTCACCCTTCGGTACGATGGCAGCGCAGCTTGGCTTGAGGCGGGGCGGAAAGAGAAGGCGGAAAAGTACGGTCCCTTTCTAGGGCTTTTGGGGTTGGAATTCCCCTCAGTTACTGAACTTTCGTCACATGGCTTTGTTGTGGGGACGAGGGGGAAGTGACTGAGATCGAACTTCAGGGTCCTGGATATACTAGGCTTGACAAAGAAGGGAAAGCTCCGCTTCGCCAAGTTGTGCTCTCATATCACTGTTCTTAAGTCTGTTGATGTTTTCCAGGCGTTCAACAAGGTGGTGCGAGGAACACCGCTCGTCACCGATCCCCCGGATGTGAGAGAAGTGTTAGGTTAAGGAATTTAGGTAAGGCAAGGCAGCTTTATTTATATAGCGCATTGCATACACAATGGCAACTCAGTGCGCTTTACATAAACAAACATTTAACAGTAAGAATTGAAATAAAAATAAAATAAAAAATAAAAACAACTACAGAAGAATAGAAAGAGAAAAAATAAAATACTATAATAGAGCAGCATAAAATAATGATTT
>JAOPJI010000047.1:5801175-5812843 GCA_027122695.1 Merluccius productus | reverse complement strand
TGTTTTGTTTTGGATTGAATTTGGGGAGACTGAAGCCCCCCCAAAAACGGCCTAAAACCGCCACTGGCCGGGACAACAAGATATAAGAAGAGGGCTCTTGGGGACGCCAGTGATTATTTCTACGTCACCTGAATTGTAATGTCCAATACATGTGCGACATTGTGGCGCAGGGGAGAGAATTGCGTGTGATCTGCACAGGAGACCCGGGTTCAAGTCCCATTGCGGGAGTGTGCTGTGGTGGCATCTTATTTCTACATGAATTGTAATGTCAAATACAAGTGCGACTTCCTAGTGCGTTCAGGTCACGCAAAGCAGAGCGCTGCAGGTTATCAGATCTGTAGCCCAGGGTTCGAGTCCCGGTAAGGGACATCTACGTGGTTTGCTCTTGTGTATTGTGATCAAATAGTACACATAGTGGGGCGTCTTGATGGCATGATGGAGAGAGCCGTGGTCTACTGCTCTGACTGACCTGGGATCGAATCCTAGTCGGACTCTCCCCGTTCCCCAGGGGTGGAGGGGATATAAGAAGGGCTCTTGGAGACTGCCAGTGATTGACAGAGGGCATGGGGAGAGAGTCAGAGCAGTAGACCATTGCTCTTTCCATCATGCCACCAAGACGCCCCGCTATGACCTGTAGGGAAGTCGCACTTGTATTTGACATCACACACACAAGAGAAAACCACGTAGATGTCCCTTGCCAGGACTCAAACCCTGGTCTACAGATCTGATAACCTGCAGCACTCTGCGTTGCGCCACCTGGACGCCCACTGTGATGTACTAGGAAGTCACACTTGTATTTGACATCACAATACACAAGAGGAAAACACATAGATGTCCCTTGCCGGGACTTGAACCCTGGTCTACAGATCTGATAAACTGCAGCACTCTGCATTGTGCCACCTGGACATGCTGGAAAGTTGCTCTTGTATTTGACATTGCAATTAATGTAGAAATAAGATGACACCACAGCACAAAAATGTCCTCTTCATTTGGGGGGGCTGAGATTGAAGCCCCCCCAAAACAGCCTAAAACCGCCCCTGCTTTACATACTGCTGGGTAGCTTGTGAATTTCCTCCTGGGGACCAATAAAGCCTCATTGATATAATACTATAATTTGATTAATTGTTCATCTGAATCTGCAAATAAACTAAAGCTGTCATATAAATGTAGTGGAGCAATATTTGCCTCCGAGATGTACAAGCACCTCAAATGTGTACTTAAAGTACAGTACTTGAGTAAATGTACTTTGCACCACTGGAGTAGGCTGCTGACCTCAGTGTCCTGGCCAAATGCCCAACATGGCTCTTGTGCCAACATGGCCCCCTAATAAAACCCCCGGTCCTCTCACCTCTCCACTCTGACAGCCAGTGTGTGTGTGTGTGTGTGTGTGTGTGTGTGTTCTGGTGCATCACCCAGCTGGCTGCTACGCACTGGTAATGGATGAGGTGTCGTATCTCAAACACACTATGTATTTGTGCTTTGAGTGTCTTGAAAAGTGAAATTAACTGTTATTTTTTTTGTTTAATGTTTAATGCATTATTTGTGTTGGTCTCATTCGACTGCCCAGATGTGTTCTCCATACCTATAACACATGGGCATGGCTTTAGCATTTCAAAGAGTGAACCGATGTGAACTACTCCACCTGTTGAACTCCTGAACAAACCCTATAACCTGAGGCAACTTGGCTGCTCTTTAATAGGACAAGACTTTGCTTGGCTGAGCCTTGGCGATGACATGTTCCTTTTGATTAGCAAATTCCCAGTTTCACTTAGTGGCTGAATCTTTTTAGTTCAGGTACATCCATGTATTAGTTTAGGAACCCTTACCTGGTGTTGCACCACATCCCAAAGTCATCTGGCAAATTTGCAAACTACAGGATCAAGCTTTAAAAAGGCATCTGCCCATTGAACCTATTCAATGCAAAGTGAATCTCTCATTCCACAATGAATACACGTGTGTACCAGACGCTGTCAAAAAACATCAGAAATAAAAAATACACAATGAAATTACGTAGACGCACTTTATTCCTAAAACTGAAGCTGCACCATCAGTAGCGGCACACAATTATATTTACATATACACACACACAATTACCTAAATCTGTTATATAAAATATATAATCTGACAATGTACCTTTTCCTCCTCTTTGTCAGAGCTCGTTGAGTTATGACTGTGCGAGAGACTCTGGCACCAATAGCACAGAGAGGTAAGTCTCATCCACTTGTTGGGTGGGACACAAATGCCCAGGCCAGCCAACTTCATTTTTACAGCATGGCAATAAAAAGGTATGTACCCTCTGGAAAAATAATACTCTACAAGCAATCTACAGCAAATCCACTTGAACAGCTTCTTTTTTCGTAACTGTAATTGAGAAAATTACACCACTTTTTCGAAACCAATTCCTTTACAGTGAGATGGCAATGTACACACCCTCTAGGATTTGTAATATATAAAAGATATTAAGCATTAAAAATTCCACATTTAAAAACTTACAATAAATAATATATGCAGGCATTTCATTAGGATAAAATTTCATAGATTGCAATCTACAGTCATTAAAAAGACAATTTATTCTCCTTTATGAAAAGTCCCTTGATCATCCGAAATGCTAAATTGAATTCTTGGCATTGGCTTGATTGAAAAAGGCCCGGTCAGTCGTGGTTGCGTTGGCGACACCGGTACGAAGAGACGCCGTTCTCCCTCTCGCCGCGTGCTCTTATCTTCTCTCGCTCTCTCTCTCTGCGTGCGCTGCCGTCTCCATGGTGGAGCGAGCGGTCACTTCCTGCCAGAGCTCGGAGGGATCCCTTCTCTTTTTTTTTTGTTATATGCACAACAAAAAAAAAATCCATGATTTTCAGTGAACAGTGATCCTCTTCCAGGGTAGCCGTCGGATCCCGTTGTTCACGGGGTTCAGAGCATGTTCATGATAAAGTTATACAGCTGGTTGAGCACCACAAAGTGAACAGGCAGGCACGAGCGCCGGTCTTGCGTCGCAGGGTCGCACGTCAGCCAGGAGAGGGCGTTGTACTGCTCCAGCACGAATCTGTCGGCGGCACAAACAAAAAGCGCACACACACACACACACACACATAAGAGGTGTTTCAGACGCAATTCCCCAAGAACTGAATGGACTGAATGTACCTTTTATAACCACCCAAAAAAAACAAACACAGGCATGTGAATGGCTAGACGTTTGGCGGTTTATTTTACTATGCAAATCCTCAAGTCCCTGGCGCCTCACCTGAGCACATCAGAGGTGTGGTTGGAGTCTAGCGGATGGGAGTGTTTGCTGTGGAGGAGCTCGTCTGACTGGACAGAAGACACGTGCAGATGCAAGGACGCCTGGCAGAGAGGAGGAGGAGGAGGAGAGGTCGAGGTCAGAAAGAAACTTTTACCTGCTCCTTCACAGATCTGACCGTACAGCCTCACTCTAAAACATGCGATCGCAATACACCGTGTGGAGGCGTGTACAGGAAGGCGCGAGGCCAAGTTCGGCGGCCGGGGCTACCTTGAGGAAGAGTGGGCACTGGTTCTTGGCTTGCGGGCAGGCGGACCAGAACCAGTCGGGGAGGGGTCCGGCCTTGGCGGTGGAGATGAAGTAGCCCAGGGCCATGGGCTGCTGCAGGATGTTGAGGGCCTCCTCGTGGGACTCCATGCGGTCCGTGTTATGGCCCTGCGATAAAAAACAAACAAACGACAGCAACCGTTACAGACATCGTTTCAGAAACTTTCGGGTGTTTTTAGGATGCGGTTGTGATGCGTCGCACCGCATTTCTAATAGTCGCTTTCACTGAAATTAAGTGTTTTTGTGTTCATATATAAAAAAGGAAATTCCGGAAAACCAGTAGGCGAAAAATAAATCTCCTGTGCCTGTAGTCTCAGATAACATTTGGCATAAACTACCGTGACGGTTTACTTCAAATTCATTCTTTCCCATACAAATTCTGCATTGAGAGCAGTTTAAAAAAAAAAACTGTAACAGGATCCTACGATAAGCGGGGTGAATCACAGCGATCCACGCATTGTACGTTGTACACAATGGCTTCCTAAACGCTGAGGGGACTGTGGGGCTGACCTTGCTGCCGTCTCCCCCCTGGTGGTAGTGGGAGCCGGGGGAGTGTACCGGGGAGGTGGTGGGCGAGTTGGGCAGGATGTTGATGAGGTCGGGGTCCACCAGGTCGTTGTCAAACAGCTCAAAGAAGCCCATCCCTTCCGACCCATCTGGAATTAAAAGAACAGTTTCTATGTAGACATTTGTGTTTTTCCCCCCCAAGCCATTTCACGTGGCAGACTAGACTGGAAATCAACCACTGCAGCATCTCATTTCAATATCCGTCATTAAAACAATACATATTGCACTTTAGCTCTTTGCTCACCGGCGTTGATGGGGTTGAAGTTGAGGTCGGGCTCCGCGGTGTTGGTGTTCACCTGCACCACTGCCGACGTGGGGAACACCAGGATGTGTGTGCACGACGTGTCCTGCGGCGTGCTCAGCTGCGACGTCTGCATGTTGAGCGTGGTGCTGCGGCCGAAGACCGAGCCCGTCGACACCGAGTCTGAAAGCACACGGAAGGGGGAGGAGCACAATGCGGTATTAGCCCCGGGTAGAGACGGCGTTTGCGAGCGTGTCCGCGTCGCCGCCTGTCGCGGGCGCTTACCTGGCATGATGACGAAGGAGCCCTGCGGCTCCATGGCAACCAGGCAGGCGCTGAGGATGCTGGGAGTGTCCGCAGCGGAGATGCCGCACATCCTGCAGGTCTCCTTCAAGCGCTTGCTGAGTGACTGCAGGTTTCTCCTGCTCAGCAGAATGCTCCAGTCTGCAACACAGGAAGTCACAGCATGCGTGTTTGAGAGAGTGAGCAGGCGCCCATGTGATCACAATGACAATGGGGGAAATGTACGCATATGATTTTAAACGCACTGAGAGTGTATATGCATGTATGCATGTATAAATAACATTACCTCTCAGCTCTCCGTGGCCCATCCTGCCCAGCCGTCCAATCACAACTCTCCAGGGTAGCGATGTCACCTGCACCAGGTCGAGACACCAGTCCCACAGCTTCTGCAAGCCCACCCGCCTGGCTGAGCCCTTTTTCCTTCGAGCCCTGCGCCAAACAAATTAAACAGCCACTTAGAAGAGACTCGGCCGCAAGAGTTCACCTGGACTAGCAATTGTGGTGCACTTAGGAACCTGTTTTATTGACATCCTTGTTGTACTGACAGTGATGTAGTGTCGTTTTACTTTCTACTGACAAACGTACTTCACTGTAAGTGCAGTGAAGTGTGCGTGCTTTGTGCAAAAGCCTCTGCTAAATTCCCTAAATGTAAACGTGCTTGTGTGTTTGTTCAACTGGTTACTGAAGAACTGAAGATTCCTTGGTGTGTTTACACAGCGGCAGTATAGTCCTTAGATCAGTCCTGAGATAAGTGGGTACCTGTTGGGGACGTCGATGCTGATGATGCAGGTCTCCAGCAGCTCGCCATGCTGGTCCGTGCAGGAGGCCAGCAGCCACCGCTGGTCATGGGACAGGCAGTAACCCACGAACAGCACGTTGTACTTCTGCGACGCCTCGCCGAACGTCTCACCCAGCTCGGTCTGTTTGTCTTTGATGGGAGCTAGGATGAAGGGTGGTGTGTAGAGACGCACGCACTCTGGCCTCTGCATCGGGGAAGAGGAAAAACAGGTTATCGTCCAGCGTTATAGCGAGGCGCTGATCACTGCAAGTCGACTCTAAAGAATGCCACGCAAACCGGCTCCATACGCATCTCTCTTTCATTTGGGTGACACAAAAACAAACTTATGTAGATTATGTGACACTAAAAAACGGCGATGAGCTTAGTTAATAAGTATATTTAAAAGGTTAATAAGTACATTTAAAGGTTAATAAGTATATTTCTCATTTGGTCAATGGTATCATGGTATTCTGCTTTTATTCTTCTATGGCCAGGTGAACATGGGGAGAAAGAGAAGCTCCTGACTCCCCAGCTCGGCTTGAACCCAGGGCCTTTTTGTTCTTTGCCAACCACTGTGTTTTAAAGGTTTGAAATGTGGCCATTGTACTTAAGTTAACTTACAGCTAGATATCCACAAACAGCCTGCTGTACTACGCACCATAACAACCACAACAGTCGAGTGATTACCTCTGGGCTCTTGAGTGCCGTGTCGATGGCCAGCCCGGGGCCGAAGCCGGTCAGGGCCTTGAAGTGAGTGGAGCCGGGCAGTGGGCGTCGACACTGGGTGAAGACGGAGAAGGCCAGGGACTTGAGATGCTGAGCGTAGAGGTGGCGCTCGCCGCTCCGCACCGGCTGCAGCAGGTACTGGCATGGAACGATCTGGAAACAGGGAGGTAAAATAAATAGTCGCCTTGCCTAAAATACATTCTTTAGTCGGGAGAATGTTTGGAAACGGTTGGAGATTTGGCGCGCAGATACAAACGAACAACACAACGATTATTTTATAGTAAAGAAACTGAAATGCATTCAAGAGATGTGTGGCGATACCAAAATAAACTCAACCTTGCGCCAAAAAAACAAACAAGACAAGCCACCACAATCTCGACATCAGCCAAGAGCAGACGCATGATAAAAAACAAACAGAGCATGTACATTATTATACGGAAACGAAAGAAAACGAACGACTCCAAAATAAACTTCCCACACCGCTTTGCCAAGTCAACTTGCTCCAAATAAATAAAAGCGACAGGCAAGCAGGCTCAGGTCAACATCAGCTATTTCCTCCGAGGAGCCTTAGAATCATATCAGGTACCTGCACAGAGAGCGCGTTCCTGATGTGTGGCGGGAGGAACTGCAGCATCTCCAGGTAGCAGCGCAGCAGGCCCAGGGTGTAGACGCTGGAGCGAACCTCGCGCTCGCTGTCCTCGTAGCTGAAGGGGTCCACGATGTAGACCACGATGGCGGGCGGGTACGAGATGGCGTGCGACTCGCCGTCCGTCGGCTTGCCCACCTTGTCCCTGTCCATTGTGCTGGAGAGGAAGGGTGGAGAAGTTAGTGAGGTAGGTTTTTGGGCAGGGCTGGGACGATATTATCATGATAATTAGGTTGATTCGTATCTACTTAAGTATTGCGATTTGATATAAAGATTTATTGGGATTTTTCTTTATTTTAGACCTTCTAGACCGTGGGAAAAAGTTGAATCACATTTCTTGAGACTGTATATCATGAGGCATATCTCCAAAAACGATGCATATCACGTCCGTCAGTCACTCTGACTTTTACTTCAGCGTCGTTCTATTGCGACCTACCTCTCGGCGGGGGTTTCGGCGGGGACCTGAGGCTGGTTTGCGGTGGGGCCGTTCTCCCCGGGACCCGTTGGCCCCAGGGGCGTCGGTTGGGGCCCGTTCTGAGAGGCACTTCCCTGCATGCCCGTCGCCCCGAAGGGGGTGTAGGAGCTAGGCTTGGCCGAGGCCATCCCCCCAACGTTCTGGGGGCCTGAGGCGGAGGAGGCAGAGGCGGAGGAGGCAGAGGAGGAGGACGAGGAGGAAGGGGTGCTGTTGACCTGGGCAGGCTGGGCGGTGGTGGCCGCTGTGGCAGCGGCTGTGGCGGTAGTGTTGGTGCAGGGGGGACCTGAGGAGTTGCTGGAGGAGCTACTGGGGGTGTGGGATGAGGCGGGCGGCGCCGGACTGCGCTGGGACAACAGCGAGCCGTCCAGAGACTGGCCCGACAGGTATGGGGCTGGAGCAAGAGAAGAAACGAGAACGTTAAGCACTTTTAATATGCCATGACAAAACGAAACAAAACTAGTCCAATATACAGAAAGGGTTGTACCTAGATCATAGCGGCACACTTGGGCAAAAAGCTTGAGCTTGTTGAAGGCGTCGTTGTTCCCGTCTCTGGCAGTCATCTTGAGGAACCAGTCGCTGAGGGGCTGCTCAGTGGCACACCGGCCGTCGGCCATGCCCACCTTCACGATCCCCTCCGCGTAGGTCTTACAGATGGGCCTGTGCTGGCCCAGCTGGCATGCCTGGCGAACAACAAGAACACCCCCACAACCGATTCATGAAGAGCCATTTCATTACAGAACATCATTATGGACTATGGGCTACAGACCTATGGAGAATAACATTCTGGACCGTGGGCTACAGCCCTATGGAGAATAACGGCAGGTACTGCACCACAGACGGCTGCGTACCTCGTATATAGCGGTGAGGTCCTTGAAGAAGGTCTTGGCTCCGCGGAGCAGCGCGTCGTTGTCGGGACAGAGGACCACGTAGCCCAGGTCCCGCTGGGAGCCGAAGGGGTCCAGGAGAAGCTTCTCCCAGTAAGGCAGGCCGAACGGGGACAGCACCACAAAGTCGTACTCGTAGCCCACGAGGAAGGTGGGGATGGGCAGCGGCTCGGGGGACTCGTCCGTGCCTGGGGGAGCAGAACCACCGGAGGGTTGAAGTGTTACACCCCGACTATCGACTATCACGTAACGTCGGACGCTCACGTAAACAAATCAGGGGATGACGACTCATTCCAACTCAATGAATCGGCCGTTCCTCGTCCGTGACACCGTGTCCTTTCAACGCGAGCCACAGAAAGTAAATAGAAATGGGGCGTCCGACAAAAGTTTGGCTCAAAATGGCAGCGCAGCGTCGCTCGCAGCCAGTTAGGACATTCCAATAGAAAACTCAAGAGAGCTCTAGTCCCGTAAAACCCTAAAATCAACGTAAATATACCGCAACCTAGGCTAATGAAAACGTTTGGCCACGTCTCCCATAAGAAATGCTGTGGCGGTTTCAAAAACATATAAATGTCTCCCCATAATAACAAATCGTTTAAGATTGATTACTAAACAATGACCAAAAAAACCGTCATTACCAACATAATAACAAACATTCCTATGCTTGCAAAATGGAGCATAGGATTGATTTTTAATAAAGTCAAGTGAGCATACAAGCCGGCAGATATTTCGGTGGTCAAATGTGGGCAATAACGTTCTGTCCGGTGTTGCAATTCGCTATTAAAAAGAAAAAGGAAGAAGCGGTAGCGATCGTCGTTTCCTGTAACTGCACAGCGGTCGCGTTTGATTTGAGACACTTCCCTGTCGAAAATTAACGCACGGTGTACTACATGGTAGTGTGTGAATTGACACACACCGCAAGATATTTTTATATCATATATTACATATATATATATATATTACATATTTCAGCGGGTAGAGAAGCAAGCGCAAGAAGCCTGGCCTACCGTAGGATCCCCTGCCGGCCATCTTGTGGAACTGCTGCCAGGTGAGCGGCCCCTGCACGCCCCAGGAGCGCATACTCCTCTTCTTCTGGATGGTGTCCTGCAGCACGGGCTGCAGGGACAGCAGCACCCGCAGCACGTCGGGGGAGAACAGCTTGTTCATGTCCGCTGCTGTGGAAGGGGAGGGAGTGGGAGGAGGAGGAGGGGTTAGAGGTCGGAGGTCACAGTACTCGCAAGGCTCGGCGTGATGTAGAGGGGTAGTTGCAGGGTCCAAAATTAACTTTGCGCAATTGTTTTAATATGCAACCTTAATTATTTTCACCAGCCAAATGTTCAAATCCATCAGCCATTGGCTGGTGGCAGGTGTTCATTTTGGACCCTGTGGGTAACACCACTGACCCAAAATGTAAATAAAAATAAAAAAAATGTCGTCAACTTACATTTATGTTTTGGCCATTGGTGGAGACAGGTGCTTTTCACCAGCGCCGCGTCGACCTTCCATCCTGACATGTTGTCCATGAACTGCCGGCCGTGCTCCAGGGCCATGTAGCAGTCATTGTAGCAGTCCCGCTCCTCCACGCGCAGGAAGGGCAGGCCCGGCGGCCTGGGCAGCAGCTCCACGCCGGCCACGGGGGCGAAGGGGTTGGTACACTGGTCCTGTAGAAGCAGCACCAGCTCATCCGGGGGCTTCTCCTTCAGACTGCCACCGCGGTGGAGGGAGGCGGCGCGCAGCTCCTCGTACCGCTTCTCCGTGTCGCGGCCCGAGTCCGAGCCCCTCCCCACCACGTCCAGTTCGTCCTCCAGGAACAGCCCCGCCGACTGGCCGAAGCGCCGGTTCGACACGGCACTGAAGCCGCACGTGCACGGGTACTGCGCCTCGCCGTGGTCGCTGAGGTACACGCCCACGTCGGCGCCGCGGATGTTCATGTTGCACACGCACACGCAGCAGCTGTCGAAGTTGCAGTCGCGGAAGAGGTTCATGACCGACTCGGAGAGGATGAGCGTGACGTACAGGCTGTGCGCCTCGGGGATGGAGAGCACCGTGGCCGGCTCCACCGAGCTGAGCGGGCGGCCGGTGGAGGGCGTGGAGGCGGCCGGCGAGTACAGGTCCGAGTTGTCGTACTTCAGGCCGCGTGGCGTGCGCGGGGTGCGGGGCGTGCGCGGCGTGGGGACGGAGAAGCGCGGCGTGGCCGGCGAGGGGAGGATCCCGGCGCCACTGTTGCTGGGCGGGGCGCTGTTGGACATGAAGGGCGTGTGGGTCTGGGGCGTGTAGCTCTGGCTGTAGTCAGGCTCCACGCTGGGGATGTTGCTGCGGGGGGGGGGCACAGGTAGGAGGCGTCATGCAAAGCGTATGTCGTACTAGCCCGATATAGGTAATTTAATACCACGATAATATACATCACCATATAGCATGTTTCCTGGCAACGTATTTTTTGTTATTTTTTCATCACTGTAATGCTGCCTTTACAACCAGGAACAGCGCTTATGCCATATCTCGATATTCGGATATCCAAAATCTAAGACGATATCTAGTCTCATATCACGATATATCGGTATATCGTACCCAAGCATATTGTAAACTACCACTTCATTCTTTAGTGGTCCCGACTAGCTCAAAATGGTAGCGCATGGCATTACACATAGCCAGGGTTAGGGGTTTGATTCCGACTTGGACTCATGCTAAAAATGTATGCACTCATGGTATTGTAAGACCATTGGATAAAAGCGTCTTACATACCATGAGTGCATACATTATTATTAAACTGGGAAGACATTGTATAGCTAAACCTTTGCCATTGAGTCAGTTTGCTTTTCATCCAAAGCGATGTCATGAAGGAGCATGTAGGGTTACTGCTCCAGTTTACCTTACAGGTAATGCCTACATTACACCATCCCGCGCCCCCCCCCCCCTCCCCCCAGACTAGAACTACGATGACAACGACCAGCACTAACTAGGTGCTGTAAATGCCAAATGCAGGTACAGTACGTACCTGTCTTTGGTGAGCAGGGTCATGGATTGGACCTGTGGCATGAGCTCCATTTTACCCAGGGTCCAGCTGGCCGTGTACACACACTCATCTGGCAGTTTGATGGGCATCACACACTGGCTGGGCAGCGTCTTCAGGGGGGCGTACATGGTGCAGCCAATCAGCGCCGGGCACGCCTCCGGCTTGTACACGAACGAGAAGTCCTGCGAACATGGTAACAGATGTTAAGCTTCAGGAGCTTCATGTTCATACTACCCCTCTGTTCCATAATGTATGCCAAAAAGAGTCATCTGTTTTTTTTGTCTACAGCCAATTCTTTGGAAGTTCAGCTGAAAATCCAATCAAATTCCTCATGTTTTGTCCTGCCCATTTTACAAATTAAAAAAAATCAAAAAAAATCAGATGCACACGGCCGGAACACACACACACACACACACACACACACACACACACACACACACACACACACACACACACACACACACACACAC
>JAOPJI010000047.1:5763356-5776102 GCA_027122695.1 Merluccius productus | reverse complement strand
CACACACACACACACACACACACACACACACACACACACACACACACACACACACACACACACACACACAAGCTGTTCAAATGTTCAAAGGAGCCTCAGAAAGGTAGATGACACAGGCGGGAGACGGAGGGGTGGAGAACAGATGATTGGGAGAAAGGTAGTGTGTGTGTGTGTGTGTGTGTGTGTGTGTGTGTGTGTGCGCGTGTGTGCGTGGGTGTGCAAGACATGCAACGTTCAGATGAAGGTGCCGCTCCAGATCACACGGGAGGTCGGGACGAGCTATTGATTTGATCTGATGTAGTCGTGGTAATCTGAGATGAATCTGGAGTTTACTTTCAACCTGATGTCCGTCGGTTGAGCGGAGCTACTGGTTGAGAGATGAGTTATAATCATACAGGTCGCGTCGCTGACCCGGTGTAAGTTCAGAGAAGATGGCGGTCTTCTGTTCTCCGTTTTTCAACACGCACTCGCGCCACGGAGGGAGATCCACCTATACCTGCGCGCCGTCTGAAAAATCGTCCGTGGCAACCGGGGCGACGCTTATAGCCCATAATGTCTACCATGTGTGGGGCAGTGTGGCCGTCCCGCAGAAATGCAGGATCATCCAGACGGGTGAGTATGGAGTAAACAAGCTTTTTAATATTGTTTCCACAGTCGATCGTGTAGAAGTGGAACGGATTTTCCCCCAAGTACGAGATTTTCCAAATGTGGCCGGAATATTTCTGTTCTTCGTCTCTCACTTTTTTTTGGCTCTCCGCCGCCGTCGTCGTCCTCACATCCAAACTCTCATTGTGAGTGTGAACCATTTTACAACCCTTTACGCTTGCGTGTCTGGAGCGACATCAACACCGCTCGCTCTGTCTCTATTTTTAACGTGGCAGAAGGAAGCGGCTCATGATTATGTATTGGAGCGTCCCCTTGGTGATTGTATAACACACTGATAATAAGTCTGAACCTGCTGTGCAGTGCTATTGTTATTTAATGTGTAGCCACACTAGACAGAAGATCTCCACGCTTGCAAAATTGCGTGTGTGGCCAGCTATAGGCAGGCCTATCGATGGAGTTACATTATATATTGATTGCCAGAATCCAGATGGAAATTTCTTGTGATGAATATTGCAAAAATTGTTGCAGATGTTGCGTAATTCGTGCCGCGTTACAGCGCCACGGACCGTTTGGATAATCGTGTCAAACCAAACCAAGTCTAATTAGCATCCCTTGCTTTGCATATTTAACTTGCCCTGTGCGCCACAAATCGATAGAGAGAGACAACAGATGACAGATGAACAATGAGGAACCCCGGAGTGTCAGCATTTCTAAATCCCTACATTCAATTACACATTTAATTTGGTTCTGTTCTGGTGTGGTCGCACCGCTCGCTGCATGAATACTTCATGAAGGATGAGGCAGATGTTGCTGAATATGGATTTTGTAGTTATAAATAAATCATCACCAACTCATGAGGTGGTCATTTCTGATAATTAACTTCAAACCAACCATAACGTCGTGCCTCTTCTATGGTGCCACTGTCACTCATGGAGGGGTCGGACCCCGATGACCACAAACCGATGACCACAAACCGATGACCACAAACCCAGAGTTTAATGAAGATAGCAAGACTGAAAATAAGGACATTTAACCGCCCTGGCGGTAGTGATCATTTTGATGGGGATGGTGGTGGTGGTGGTGATGAAGCTAGCCAGGTGCTCTGTGTTACATGTGTTACGTGTGTTACGGTTGTGTTCTGAGCTCAGCTGTACAGATCTGAGCACTTCGTTCATTTGATTATCACAGAGACGTGTGTCTCTGTGTATTTGACTATTACTTTGATGTGCTCGCTCTCTCTCTGTCTGTCTGCTCAAGGCCGACAGGCCGACGCACGTGTTTGCACACACACACACACACACACACACACACACACACACACACACACACACTGGTTTGTTATGATTAGCATTTCTCTATATACATCTAAACACAAAGTTACACCCATATTATATTGTGAATGCGGGAGCTGGGTACTTTTGCTTCATCGTCAATTTAAAATCAGTGGATAATTCAGAGATGTCGTTTTCTTTCCTTTAACAAGCGCAGAGTTTAGCGTGGGGTTTATGAGGTGCAGGAAATGGTTCACATGTGAACAACAGAAGACTGATTTGGTGCCTTGGAGCAACAGTGAGAGGGAAATGAGTTGGTTCGTTCTGAAGAGCGTATGGATGGCACAGCTTTAAAGGCTTTGTGTTGCTTCACGTAAAGCCATTAACGCCAGACAAATATTATAGCGTTAGTTAAATTGTTCTGGTCAGCCCAGAATAAGAGTTGAATGAAATGGAGAATGAAAGGACGGGAAATGAGAAATGGTGTGCGTGATCATCTAAAGGTCGTTTGGTCAGACATTTCAATATGAATATTTCTAGCTTGAGTGCATCTCTCGTCCCTCCAGTACAGCCAGCATACTGACCTTGCTCCTCTCCATCGTGGCTCTACTAGCGTTGAGCTTCCATACCAAAATACAGATAACAGGCAAGCTAGTTATATGATCGGTTACAATAGCGTAGTTGTGGCCAGGGGGCTCGTCTCAGAGGAGAACTGTACCGGGTTCGATCCCCGATGTCCAAGGCCTACCTGTAGGCGTCCTTCGGCAAGATGCCTACAACCTGCTCCTTAATGACATGTATCTGATATCAATGTAAGTTACTTAAGAGCGTGAAGTGTTTAAATAACATGTGTGGATTCATGATGTTTAAACACTAGGAAGGAGGGAACGGAGAGTCAGGGGAGCTACTGATGGTAAGAGGAGAAGAAGGGAGAAAATAAGTTATGGTTTTAGCTGCAAGATATTGTCGGTTTAGGAGAAGATTTTGACATGTACAGACAAGAGTCTAGGACAAACTGTATTGTTCTCGCCTTCGCCTGGATTTGTTTTGGAATGACAGCAATTGTTTTTCTGGGATGAATTAATATTTATTCATAATACAGTTTTTTTTATTTTTTTTATACCTTGTCTGATGCGTTAGTTTTACATCCTCTCTCTCTCTGGTTTGAGACAGACCCAACAAACAAAGACCCAATTAGAGGTGACATGCATGCTCACAGAAGCTTGAATATGATCGACATGAAGAGCATCATCATCAAAACACATCATTTCAAGTAGTCAACCATAGTGTTAACTATACATACCAAAAAAAACTCTGATTGAAGTATAGACTAATAAATAATAAAAACACATTTAATCATTCATGTGTTGATGGAGAGGCGTCACAATATCGCTTGTGTGGTTGTCCTGCTGGAGATGTACACTTTGAGCCATGCTGAGTACACTATCACTATATTTATTCATTTCAAAAAGCATACGAACATACACATCATCTAATCCATTTCGGATGATCAATGTCTGGGAAGATTCGGGAAATCAATCGGTTGCATGTGTTCCCCTTCACATTACAGCAACGTTGCCACGGCTCAATCCACTGACATTTAAAGCACTTGTTAAAGCTGTCCTTTTGACACGCACAAACCCGAGCACGAAAGAAGAAGTGTACTCCCCAACGTGACCTTCAGTTCAGCTCACTGAATAGGCGTGTCCACTCCTGATAACATCTGACCTCATGCTTGCTAATTACAACATGGTTTCACGGACGCTCACCCCGAGTCCTGATTGGTCTCACAACAGAGATGGATTTTCGTCTACATTTGTATTAAAAACTCACAGGCATGCTTTAGCAGACACCTCTACAAGAGTAATGCCAGCGTCACTGCATGTGACTTATGTCCTTATTCAGATTGGGGATATATATATATATATATATATATATCTCCATCAGAACAATTCAGAGTCAATTATGTGCATATCACATTGCATTATATCACAACAACAAAGTCTACACAAGAGAAAGGGGCATTCTGTCTCCACAATACAATGATTCACTGGCAATGAAGAGACATTGAGTTGTTTGTCGTTGCTGTTTCCGTTGCTAGAAACTGGTTTTCAAGCGCCTTCATTGGCAGCAGATGCCATTGGTCAAGTCAATCAAGGTCAACTCAATTTTATTTTGTATAGCCCTTAATCACAGTGACAGTCTCAAGGGGCTTAACTTTATCGGTGGTCATAACAACCAGCTCCAGCATCCCCCCCCCCCCCAGGTGTAACTGAAGCACACCACAGAGGAAGGTGTGATGGGAGGCCTGTCTCCTCCATTCCTGCGCTGTATTTCCAGCACCAGACAGCGAGTTCGGTGCAGGTAATTCCCAGAGGCTCACTTAATGATGGGACTTGTCAGCTTGTTAACAGCTTGTTAATGAGAATTGGCTGTTTAAACTGTACAAGTGGTTTGGCTATCATAGCCATTAGCGCCTCTATTGTTAGTGCGGGCCGCAGATGTGTGCGTGTGTGTGTGTGTGTGTGTGTGCGTGTGTGCGTGTGTGCATGTGTGCGTGTGTGTGTGTGTGTGTGCGTGTGTGTGCATGCGTGTAAAGGAGGAAGCAGACATAGCTGTGAAATGCAGCAATGTGCCTTTTATTGTGACACAAACTAAAATATCATGATTAAAAACTCGGAAGTGTGCTGTCAAGTGTCTTCTTCACCCTCTTCCTCCTCCTCCTCCTCCCCCTCCTCCCCCTCCTCCTCCTCCGCCTGTTGACCTCTTGATTTAATTAAATGTATTACACGGCTCATTTCCTTTCATTCAGTCCATATTTCTTAATAATAACAACCCATTATCTGTGTTTGCATTACAATGACTCTGTAGCATTTCCATATCCCAGTGTGTGAGCTGTTATGTCTCAGTGGACCTGCGCTACAAAGCATAAAGCCATCTAGCCGTTTAGACATACTGGATAGTGAGCGATGCCTTGTTGGGGATGGCTGTCTGTGGTAAAATGTGCGGCGCCTCGGGAAGGAAAACACATTATTATGCACATTTCTAGTTCCACTTTGCTACAAACCTAACTTCACCATTATTGTGTATGTATCAAGGCAGTCACAGAAAGCAGAGTATGAAAGTAGGGTATAACAGCGAAGCATACATTTTCATCTCATTATGTCTTTTCAGCTTCGCGATCACCCCCCCCCCTACTGTGGGGTCATGGATGATTATTCACATGAGTGGAATATTTCCTTTTGTTATGCACCAAGGTGCCTATTTTGAATAGCATAACATCATATGAAGTAATGACATCTCCTAGCAGATTAAGCTACACTCGGTGGGACATGCATGCATGTAAATGCTGCATGTGAATGCATGAATGCGAAATGGCTAAAATCAAATAAATGGAAAATGCGGGCGTGTATTCATTTAGTGTAATTAAAGCACACACACGTATGCACACACACACGCACACACATGCACACGCGCACACACACACATTATACTTTAATGAGGACAGGAAGCTGTCTCTCTGCTGTCTGGTGCCATCTGTCACAACAAAGATGGAGGAAGTTTGAAGTTAAGCTTTGATCCTCTCCAACGTTGGACACCGCCAGACCATCAACCAATTAAACACACCAAGACCAAAGCTACATAGCCAAGTGTCATTTTCATTCCCCTCTCTATTTCACAGTGAATCTTCACTGGTGTCAAGTGTTGGCAGGCAAACTTTTTTTTTTAATTCAATCCCGAGTCCCCCTTGCATGGTTGAGGCGTCCATGGTTGAGGATTCTGGATTTCTGGATTTCAAGGCCAGTGAAGGGCCGTCAGATCTGGGCTCCCCCTGCCTCAACGTCCCACCTCGGCTTTCCCTCCTGCACAGACTGTTCCTTCCTCAGAAGAGAGGGGGAGAGAGGGAGAGCGAGAGAGACAGAGACAGAGAGAGAGAGAGAGAGATTATTTGATTCCCTGCTTTGAACCCTCACTAATGTCATCTCCCCACACATTCCCCCTCTCAGTAACGTTGCTGTCAGGTGTGTCGGCTAGCCAAAAAAAAACACCTCTCTCTCTCTCTCTCTCTCTCTCTCTCTCTCTCTCTCTCTCTCTCTCTCTCTCTCTCTCTCTCTCTCTCTCTCTCTGTGTCTCTGTCCATCCATAACAGTCAAAGCCCTGTGGTAACTTTGGGCCTCGTCCCCAGTCCACCGGTGACTGTTGAGCCTCATTGTGTCACACAGTGACTTCATTGATTCCGCCTCTTGGCACTGGAAGACGAGATGCAAAGTCCGGTTCCTGCAACCTCCTCCTCGCTTTTATAAATCTCTCCGCTGACCTGTGTGTGTGTGTGTGTCTGTCTGTGTGTCTGTGTGTGTGTCTGTATGTCGGTGTGCGTGTCCCGTTCTGCAGTGGAGCGATGCATGAGCGTGATGCAGTCGGGGACGCAGATGGTGAAGCTGAAGGCGGGATCCAAGGGGCTGCTGCGACTCTTCTACCTGGACGAGCATCGCTCCTGCATCCGCTGGAAGCCGTCGCGCAAGAGCGAGAAGGCCAAAAGTAAGTGAATATGACCCAAGGGACTGGCGGGGGGGGGGATCAGGAGAGAGACCGTCACTTTATACAGGTTGTGTGTTGATGATTTGACAACCCGATTTTAGCCCTTTCTCCGTCCCTCTCTGTTTTTCTCGGTTTGTCTAATTCTTCCTCAGTTGCCTTAATGTATTGCTTCATCTGCCCATGTTTGTAGCGGCCATGTCCTCGCGTTTTCCCGTTGTTTTTCTGGCATCTCTAATTGCGTTTCACTTATTTCCCCCCTGGTTTTTATTGTCTATCCAGCTCTGTGTTTCGGATTGCATTTCTACTGTCCTGTGCTGCGGGTTGGGGCAGATTAGTTATTATCACAGCGTTCACTGCTCCCTCCAATTCATCATTGTTGTTTATCACTTTATCCCCCCAGTTATTGTTCTCCCCCCACTGTGGCTTTCACCCTGACTCTGAGCGATGCGAGCATCTGTGTGTGATCCTGTATCTGTCTGTGCACTTTAGACACAAGATAAGCCTCTTAGCTGTCCTCCACTGACACCGTGATGAAGATAAACGGACCCACTGTTGTCCATTCTCGCGTGCATGTGTGTGTGTGTGTGTGTTGGATGAGACCTGTGCCGCAGGTCTCTTTAATATATGTAGACAAGTTTGATTCAGTGTGTGGCTGTATGCGTTTCTCAAAGCTAAAATAGATAAAAATAGATAGAATAGATACATTCAATTAGACATATGAACAGAGTTAGAAAGATAGATGGAAAGATGGATGGATGGATGGATGGATGGACGGATAGATGGATAGATGGATGGATGGATGGATGGATAGAGAGATGGATGGATGGATGGATAGATGGATAAATAGATAGATGGATGGATAGATGGATGGATGGATGGATGGATAGATGGATGGATGGATGGATAGATAGATAGAGAGACAGATGGGACGGACAGACATTTCTGAATTCTCTAATTTGTACTCCATACTGTGCGCTCTCCCTGTACTCTCCTCCTCTTCCTCCTTTCCTCCCTCCCCCCCCCCCCTTCTCCTCCTGCTTCCTGCTGTGCTAGTCACCATTGATTCGCTGTACAAAGTGACGGAGGGCCATCAATCCGACATCTTCCACCGGCACGCGGAGGGCGGTTTCGAGCCAGCCTGCTGCTTCACGGTGTACCACGGAAACCACATGGAGTCCCTGGACCTGGTCACCTCCAATGCCGACGAGGCCCGGACCTGGGTGACCGGCCTGCGCTACCTGATGGCCGGCATCAGCGATGAGGACTCCCTGGCAAGACGGCAACGCACTCACGACCAATATCCTTCTGACGCACCCACGCGCGCGCACACACACACACACACACACACACACACACACACGCAACAAATAGTCCCAACTAGTCAAAAGGCAACACACAGTATAACCAATATCCTTGGACACACATACAGAATTGATGAGTAGAACATATTTATTATAACACACACACACACACTGGACATTGTTCTTAACCAGTGTTTGTGACGTGGATGAAGCAGACGTTCGAGGAAGCAGACAAGAACGGAGATGGTCTCCTGAATATCGAGGAGATCTACCAGCTGCTCCACAAGCTGAACGTCAACCTGCCTCGCAGGAAGGTTAAGCAAATGTTTCAGGTCAGTGAGATCCCAAGTAAAGACAACAAACAAGTGCATGTTAAAAGCAATCTAAAATGTGCAGTAAAAAGTCCAGTCTAAAACTAACCAATGGTCTGAAATTCCATTGTGTTGAATATAAATCTTTATATTGAATGGCTACAGCGCATATTGACAGGACTTGGACTATGCATGTATGTATGTCTGCCAAACGTCAGCTCAAGATGGCTTTGCAGACATTCATATTGTTGTTCTATGCTGTTGTGCTGCGTCGGGCTCTTCCAACAGAACAATACAACAATACAACATATCTGAATGCATAGCATGCGAAACAATGGCCACCTCAGCCGGTAGTAGGTCTGAGATTGTCACTCTGCTCCCCTGCCACAGCCCTCGTCAACGTGTGTCTTCCTGTGTCCACCAGTAACCGACCATTCACACGTCAGGTCTAACTTGAATAGAGGCGATTGATCCGTCGCTCAATCCAAGACCAGGCTGATTTTGGCGATCCTTTAACCTCGAAGCAGCTAAAAATAGATGCTTCGAGGTTTTGTTTTCGTATGCATTGCAATTCCCATAGAGCCCCTAATTCCACACCCCCAGCACCGACCCACTCTCCCCACCCCCACCTTAGTTGAGGCTAGACGTCCCTGATCCGGCGCTGCCCCGGAGCTAGCTCATCACAGCAGTGTAACGGTTACATTAGCTGGCATTATTGGATTTAGCGTGGAATGGAATTGGGACCCCCTGAGTGCCCAGTGTTATGAGGAAGGAGATAACGCAGAAAGGGAACGGGAGAAGATGCAGAGAAGTGTATCGCGGTGGCAGGCAGGAGTCCTCCTCTCGAGGAAACACGCTCTGAATGTCCCCAGGTAACACTTGAGAAATAATAACAATGACAATTAAGGAAACTATAAAATGAGCGTTGGGTTGGGTGGGGTTGGTGCGTGTGTGTGTGCCTGTGTGCGGATTAGGGTAAAGGGAGCGCGGGGAGAGAGTTACTTCATACACGGTGTTAAGGGGGATTTCATGTCACAACTCAATCTGTATTTGATCACGGGTCATTGCACAAGATGGTGTGACATAGTGTGTTTTCAAACTACAAACTATGTCTGTTCTGTCCAGTAATATAGCAGTCGCTGTCATCTCAGTCGAGCAGGTACGATATATTGTGCTCAATAATACCCGTGGATAGGTGGTGGACATTGGGCAATGAACCCAGGACCTTTCGTCTCTCGTTAGTCATCCCCTGTCACACACACGTGCACGCACACACACACACACACACACACACCACTCTCAGTCTTGCTCTCTGGTATGCTTTGCTACTGTTCCCATAAGAATTTGTAACAGCAGCAGCAGCAAAGAGCTGTGTTCTCTTGAGGCCATTAATCCGGGGTCAAACTAAGGGATGGAGGGGAGGTCACACCGGGACATTAACAGAGTACTCACTGGTGATACTAAAAGGTTTTTTATGAAGCTTAAAATACTGTTTATCCATATACTGTGTATCCCCCCCCCCCCCCCCCAATGGCAGGAGGCAGACACCGACGACCAGCAAGGCACGCTGACATACGAGGAGTTTTCTGTGTTCTACAAGATGATGTCACTGAGACGCGACCTGTTCCTGCTGATGATGGCGTACAGCGACAGGAGGGACCACCTGACGGCCGAGGAGCTGGCTGTCTTCCTGCGCAACGAGCAGAAGGTCAGCGAGGAGGACTGACAGCTCGGGGGGGGGGGGGGGTTGGCGGCGGCAGGCTCGATATGATGTTATTGATTGTTTTTTTTGTTTTTTTTGCGCCAATACGATGTGTATCGCGATGTTGAAAACAACCGCGTTTTACGATTTTCTTTTCCCCCCCATCCCTAAAGGTTTGTATTTGGCGGGGCTGTGCGGCCCAACCGGTGGAGCATGGCATTACTGTAACACTGCCAGGGTTAGGGGTTCAAATCCCCACTGCAGCAACCCATGCTAAGAACGTATGTGCTTGTGTTATTGTAAGACGCGTTGGATAAAATGCATCGAATAACAACAACAACAGCAACTTTGCTCCTTCAGTACACATTGTTATTCAACACAATATGTGGCACCTCGTTTACTACCGGATTTCATAGATTAGCTAAATCAAATTAACCAGAATACGATAGAAATATTGATGAGATTAACCGGTGAGATCCTAACCTTTTCGGATACTCGATGGCGTATGCGTAGACCTTGGGGGGGTTGACCCTGCTCTT
This sequence comes from Merluccius productus, assembly GCA_027122695.1. Classification (NCBI taxonomy): domain Eukaryota; kingdom Metazoa; phylum Chordata; class Actinopteri; order Gadiformes; family Merlucciidae; genus Merluccius; species Merluccius productus. Next base: position 5,765,833 of record JAOPJI010000047.1, on the reverse strand, counting down.
CGCCGGGGGACGGGCTCATCGGATAATTGATGTGAAGGAGCCGCGTCGACGCCCCTGACACGCTCCTTTACTTTATGTTTAAGTGCTAAGTGTCGCTCACGGCCTTCCTGCCTGCGGCCCCTGAGGAATGAGTTCCACTAAGCAGATTTATCACACCTAAAATTGGTTTGTCTCGTGGGCATCTCTCATCTCCTCTTCCTCTTCTCTTTCTTTTTTTTAGGTCATGTCATGGTCCTCTTCCACTTGTTAAGTGGTGTTATTTTTTTTATTTTAAACCTGCCCCATTTACCTCCTCTACTCCTATCACTCAGACCACTGACAATTTTCCAAGCCGTTGCTGTTATAAAACCCTGTGGTCCAGTCTGTGTGACATCTCCAATGTCACCGTCACCTCTGTGAAATTGACACCATGATTGCGAGTTATAGAGTTTGAATGTGCGTCCGCTTCCCTTGGAGCCCAGGGGTCCTGAATGGTTTCTTCTGTGCAGATGACCGCTGTGACTCCAGAGTACTGCGCCGACATCATCGATAAGTTTGAGGAATCGGCCGAGTACAAACAAAAGGGCCTCTTGGGCATCGACGGTAGGATCCTCTCCTTTATCATCATTTCTTTCACTGTTAGATCTTGCGTCTCATCTCCGCTTCCGCCCACCCTCTTCTCCATCATTTTAAATGATTTGCTTTTATTAAAGCTTTGATAGGAATAGGCATGATTACTGCACACTAAATGATCACATGGTCACGTCTTGACATCGTATTTCGGGAGCGCTGGGTGTCTCCTTAATGTATGTTTAATCCAGTGTTTCTCTGCGAGATTTATTTAATATTTCTTCTGACATTTTCCCGTGTCCCGGCCCGGTCCATCCCACCACCCCTACCACTATCAGCGTACCCCTTACATTGAGACAAGGGTACGAACATCCCTCTCACGTTCATCCATCCTTGAACCCTCATGCTGCTCTTCTTCTTCTTCTTCTTCTTCTTCTTCTTCTTCTTCTTCTTCTTCTTCTTCTTCTTCTTCTTCTTCTTCTTCTTCTTGTTTTTCTCCCTACGCCACATGACCAGACGTATCTGGTCTCATCAAAGCACCAATCAAATGTCACCTCATTACTGAACTGTCAGCAGGGTATGGGGAGAGAGGTGCGTATCCCCACAAGAAGACATCTATCTCTGTCCCTTCTGTCTTCACCATGTAATTATATACCGTACGTCAGAGAATCGAGGCTAATTAGATTGTGTTTTGTGTGTGGAGCTGCTGGTTATTAACACACACACACACACACACACACTTAGGTACGTTAGGTACACCGACTAGGCTTGTGACTGCACATTTAGATGAAGGATTTGGGAGAGCCGGCGACAATGGTATACCTGTTCTCCACGATCTGCTGTCTGATCATCTTGACGTATTCGAAGCTGTCCACGCAGCAGATGTCGTACACCAGGATGTAGGCGTTGGCGTTACGGACGCCTCGGCATCGCAGGTCCAGCCACTCCTGCAAGAAAGAAGCATCCTTTATGCACTTCATCACCGAGAAATACTGCACTACTAAAGAAAATACACAAAATATATCTATAAAGTGAGTTCTGCCATAGACTCTCTGTCTCTCCGTGGAACATCTCCGCTTCTACTGGAGTAGAAGCGGAGGGATGGAAAGAGTTGTGTATGAAGCCATACAACATGCTGACTGCTCTGTGTACATTATGCAAGAGACACACACACACACCTACACACAAAAGCAAAACACGCAAGCACACAGAACGTAATCACACACACACACAAAAAACAAGCAAAATACAAGTCAAGTACACAACGCAATTCACCCCCATCCCCCCATCTTCCCCGGAGCTTGTAGGTTCATTATCATGATTTGTTTTTAACAGTATTTGAAGCAGGAGGCTGGCCGCTGTCAGCGGGCGAGCTGTATTAATGATAGCACTGTGACCTCCTCGTGTTCCCTCCATGAAAAGGTCCTGACACTTTGCCACCATCACTCGACCTTGAGCGTGTATTTCAAGTGTACACATCTGGTTCCCTCTATAGTGCACAGCTTCATACCCATAATGCACCATAAAAGAAGTGTACAAATGATGCACATTTATTACCTTATGTCTTATACTTCAACAGTTTTACGCCATCTGGGACTTTCTTTACTTTTAAATTAACAAACATGTGTAATTCATGGCACAATTCAAACTGGATCAAAAATGATTTGTCTTTGGCTGTTGACTCATTTCAATGTCATCAACCAAGTCATATTGGGCCGGCATCACATTCCACTGAATAATAGCAGCGTTCTAACTGCCATCTAGTTTGAAATGAAACAATAGGCACATCAATTCAAACGACATCCTGTTTTTTTTCTCTGATGTTTATTTGGAAATACGTCACATTATAATATAATAATAATTCATTTTATTTATATAGCGCTTTTCAGGGACCCAAAGACGCATTACAATCAAGGGTGACAAACAAA
>JAOPJI010000047.1:5733234-5749600 GCA_027122695.1 Merluccius productus | reverse complement strand
ACACACACACACACACACACACACACACACACACACACACACACACACACACACACACACACACACACAAACACACAAGCCCAACGATACTCACTGCAACACACCCACAGTCCACCAGGCAGTACATAAATACATTCTCCAGCAAAGCACAATTAGACCTCAATGAGGCTTGTTGCAAATTATATGTGACATCGCTGTGGTATAACCAGGCTTCCAGATGTGTGTGTGTGTATGTGCGTGTATGTGTGTAAGTATGTGTGTGTGCCTGTGTGTGTCTGTGTCTATTATACCATTATGCATCAAGGAATATCAGGCTGAAATTGGTCTGGCTCGCATCCTGGCCTGGCTCTCAATATAGTGTTTGTGTGTGTGCCTGTGCTTGTGCATGTGTGTATGTGTGTGCATGTGTGTGTAATTTATATGCATGTCCGTATGTGGGTGTCCTCCAGGTTAGAGGCATAGACACGGTAATGTTGGTATTATAGTACTAGGTACACACCGGTGCACTAAGTATATCCTCTGACAGGTCATTACTATCTGCTCCATCTATCACCTTTATTAGGTGTAAGTAGATGTCCATATTTCCACTATTGAATGGCTTGACTGCATCTCTCTGATACTCTTGTGTCTCATTATGTGCGTGTGTTTGTGTGTGTGTGTGTGTGTGTGTGTGTGTAGGTTTCAACCCAGTGTGGGAGGAGACCCTGTCCTTCACGCTCCACATGGCGGAGGTAGCCCTGGTCCGGTTCCTGGTCTGGGATCACGACCCCATCGGACGAGACTTTGTTGGACAGCGGACTGTTGCCTTCAGCAGCCTCATGCCTGGTTTGTGTCCTATCTAATAATGTTAATATTCACAGTATTAAAACAGGAAGCAGGTAACATAATTAATATGTTAATTATTAGACCTTCAATAAATGTACATGCAAAGCTACAAAGAATACCGCTTTGCAGATTGAGTAAAATATGTAACATTTACATTTACAGACTTACAAGTGAGTATAGTATAGCATAATATACCTAAAAAATGAGCACACAACATTTGTATTTAACATACTTTATGTATGACAATGGCGAACTTTTAATTACTTTTTTTGGAAAAAAACATATTGTAAACAAACCTCAAGACACATTATGAAGCTCATAAGGAACTATAGATTATTCTTATCCCAATACGCCCGTCTTGAACTCATCACTATACAGTCTGTCCTCAGGCAGCTACATGTGCACCAGCCACGCCAAATGTTTCCCTCGCTGGCTCACATGCTCACTTACCCATTTAATTAGCCGTTTGCTCGTTTACCAGTTTAATGCTTGCTCACTTTCCCCAATTCAACTTAGTAAACAGACAGTCAGCTAAAGATTCAAATGGCTTTATTCTCATGGAAAATGTACATTGCCAAATCCCAAAAAGAAAAGTAAGATACAACATAACATACAAAATAATAATAGTAAAAGGGTTAGCATATGACAATATACATTGTTCACCTGTATTCATCGCTCTGTCTCTCTCTCTCTGACCTCAGGTTACAGACATGTGTATTTAGAGGGTTTGACCGAGGCATCTATTTTTGTACATATATCAGTGCATGACATCTATGGAAAGGTAAGAATTTTGTTACGCAATCTTTTTCCAAATTTCGCATTTATATTTCCTGTATTGACTAACCCTTCCTCCTCAGTGATACGACAATAGCACATTCTGCTTTCCTTAAAGATCCTTAAAGAATACAAAGTCCATAAGGATCCGAATTACTTTGTTTGTCTCAACCCAATGGTCCATTCAAGCTAAGCTCCTTCCCAACCCTTTGTTTTTCTAGTGGAGCCCCCTAATCCTGAACCCCAGCTTTACCATAATGCACTTTCTAGGATCTAACAAGGTAGTCTGATGTCATGGAGTCTGTGCAATGCATCGCATGAAGCTGTAATGCATGAGTGCAGTGAAAGTGGTCGTTGTGTTCTGCTGTATTCACAGTGAGGTGTTGTGTGCATGATTGTAAGCATTTTGGCAATAACATATTAAATGCTGCACATGCTACATCATTTTTTTCATTTTCTGTATGTGGCTGTTAATACATTTGTGAATTTGAATTAGACATGCATGATCATCTAAAATAGATTTTGCAGGCTGGTTTTGTCTGTCGTGACTTTAGAGGTTGTGGTGCCCTCTATGGGTTCAAGCTATTTTTGGTTGAACTGTAAATGAAGATTAGATTAATGCATGGCTTTAGATTGTACCAATACCTAGTATTGTCCAAATTACTTACTTCTGTTCAGTTTTTATTTTACAGTATATGCATCTTGCTGGTACCTTTTGGCTATTTTAGTGTTTTTCTTGTTGTATTTTTCTTATTTTTTGTCAGTTTTTTCCTGGCAGTCTGTTCTCGGTTGTTTCCATTGATCACATTCGTCCATTTTTCTCGCCTATAGGGTCACCAGCTACGGGGCATAAGGGGTTTCTTCAGTCGTTCCTCTAAGTCCTCTGTGGAAGCCAACTCTCCTGCTACTTTAAAAACCCGCTCCATCAGCGACCACCTGCTGCGTCGCACGGCCAGCGCCCCTGCGAAGGGACGCAAGAAGACCAAAATGGCCCTCGCCGAATCGATGGCCTCCGTATCGGACCCGAAGCACAGCGCCGGGCCAGGAGTAGAGAGTGTGGTGCGACAAGAGGGAGCGGTAGAGAAGCGCCCCCAGCCACGACCCTCTCTCACCCACCGACCCATCTCTATGCCCCTGGAGAGGCTGCTGGAGGGGCAGCTCACCATTTGCTCCCCAGATAAGGAGCTCCATCATCTGGGCGTGGATGCCGTTATCGGTGGGTATTGATGGCTACCTGGAATCTAAAGTACAAACTGAAAAAAGGAATGTCTACTTATTGACAGGAGGATAAAGTATACTCATACACGCAAGATGGAGAATCTTTATAATCTAGTCACACAACAAACTTCCCAATGTCCCATGTCTTCCTCGTCTTTATTGTAAAAATGTTTTCAACTGCATTTTGCTTGCTGACATGTCTGCACTGTGTTAACTTTATGCAGTATTTTCACTTTTAACCTTTCATTGTTGATCAACTGAAGACTGTTAGTTTACGCTCCCTTATACGTTAACTTGCTTTTTCTGTTCCCTCTTCCGTTGTGCTTCTTTGTAGTAGAGCACTGACTAGGATTTCCCGGCAGGTAATCTAAAACACCTATTACTTGGAGGTTGATCATTCATCCATCCAATGTATTTTGTCTGGTACTTTGCTGCCATTTAGGGAAACAATTTTGCTGTGCGTTTTTTTTTTTTACCCCCCCGTCGACCAAAATGAACCCATCCGGCCATGCCTTTCCTAAATGGTTCACTGTTTGGATGCTTCCGTTTTTTGCCTTCACAACTTCATTTCCCAAGCCCCCTTCCACAGTTGTACTTGGTTGTATATTCCATTTGTCTGTGTATTGCAAGTGCTTTCTTGTCGACTCGGCTACAGGTTGTTCATTGTTGTTTGGCTTGGTGGTTTCTGTTCATTGGTACAATGTATGCATTATCTAATTACACTGCATTTTCTTTATCAACAGGGATGAGTCCCTTAGACCGGCCCAGGTCTACGTCTGTGGGTCTCCTGATCGAATCGTCAGCCTCTGATCAACTGAGTTTCTCATCACCTACAAAGACATTCACGGATAGAATTACACAGCGCAGCCACTCAGTGGAGACTTCTCATCTCGTCATTGGCGAAGAGGAGGAAAGATGTGGAGACGTTTTTTCCAAAGAACAATCACAGGAACGACTCAATCAAGGAAAAAGATTTGGGAGCGGGTTCACTGGGACACAAAGAAACTGCGTGAGGTCACCGTTTGAGAGCTCACAGAGGAGGCAGCAAAAACCAGAGACATCGTCGGACAGCACAACATACACGGTAGCACCATCCATCTTGTCAACCTCCTCTTCTGCCCCCTCCTCTGTGACCCCCCTGAGCCCGGTGAATATGGACCGCTCCAATCTGCGGAGCCCCAACTCTCTGCAGGACAGTACCATCTCTAGACTCATCAACGCCGTTTCCATAGGCAACGAGAACGACACTCGTGGCTCTATTTCCGCTCTGATTGGTCAGCTTGACTACACTGTTGATCAAAGCAATCATACAACAACCTCTAATAGTGGAATGAAAAGTGAACATCACAGGCTTAATGGTTTCCTCAATCTTTCTCTTCAAAATTGTAGCACTCCGAACCAGTCCAACATCCCACACAAAGGGTTACAGGGGTATAATTCGCCTCTTAACAGTGGTTCGTCAAATTGCCCAAACAACATAAAAAGTCCAATCAGCCCTCAAAAGGCTCAAAAGACTGATTATCCAAATACAAAAATCTATTCACCCCGGAAAATCTCCCAGACAGATGCACCTGCCCCATCTCTCTTTCACAGCCCCGAGACGACTGAGCAGGAGGAAGTGTACACCATCCTGGATGAGGAGGTGCTGTCCCCTACCTCAGTGTACAATCAAAAGAAACAGGCCATTCATTTCCAGGCACTGGACTCAAAGAAAAGCACTCAATCAGACAGCCTGGGCGCCTCCCCAACCAAGGTGCCTCGAGGTATGGGGACAGAAGGCAGCATGGGGCGGTGTGTTGACCAGATAGAAAGGGGTAGCCATCATCTGGACAGAGAGGCAGAAGAAAGTGTGTATGAAGAGGTGTATGATCCAACAGGCCCCATTCCAGAACCTGGTCGTGGGGCAGCGTGTAGCTACATGGGCTACTCTGGGGATCGTCCCACTTCACAGTTCACTCGTGACATGGCTGGATGTGGTTTTAAGGAGGTGGAGATAAATGTGGACGATCCCCTAGAAATGATCAACATGCTTACTAGCCCGACGAAACGTCACGCTATCTATCAGAACAACGACTCCACTCCCTTGCATCATTTGCCCCAGAAACAGCCTTTGTCATCTTATAACACTCACCAACGCTCGCCACACAAATCTCAATATTCACAATGTTCCTCCCCTGTGTCCAAGCCTTATTTTCAGCAGTCGCAACACAGCCAGCTCGCTTCAAATTCCCAGCCATCTCTCTATCAAAGGTCCAACAATTCTCAAACTTTAATGACACAGAGTCCACTTCGCCAGAACAGCTACCCTTCTCCGCAGTGTAAACCAGAGTCCTACGTCAACAACAAAGACTTTGCTAAACAGAGAAGCTACAATGGCAGCAATGGCATGAATGGCTTCCACAGGGAGACAGGCAAAATAATGGAGAGGGAGTTGGTAGGACACTTCCAGAGCAGCCCTTCTGCCTCAGAGTTTCTTCCTGCCAAGTCAGTGGTTTCCCGCAGTCTCTCTAGAGAAAGAGCCGTGTGTTCGCCCACCCCTTATTCTGATGGGGCACACAGCCAGCTGGACATGGACCGTTGCACGCCTGAATCTCACTACATCAACTTCCAGAGTCAAAGTCAGCCACAGACACCCAGACAAACATCATCTCAGATGCAAATTCATTCCCATCTCAATGATACACAGCAGCGTTGGCCTGAAACTACACGGCCTCCCTCAGAGCCACAATTAGAGCCATTGCCATTGCTTCCCCAGTCTGGCCCAGTGACCGGCAAAGCATCTGGTCCAAGTAAATCCAAATCCCTGGGAGACCTGACATCAGAGGACATATCCTGCAACTTTCAGAGTAAGTACCACATCATCAGCCGCAGTTTCATCACCCCCCATATGCGGGACCGCAAGAGGATGGGGGCCCTGGGGCGTCTAGCTCCCCAAACGCAGTCTTCTGACCCGCTGACAGAGCAATTACGCAAACTGTTGAATCTTGAAGCCGTCGACTGCGAAGAGACAGCTCCCAGGTCCCATCCTTTGCAGCTGCCTCAGGCCAAACAGCCACCTTCTCAACCGCAGCCTTGGGATTCAGCTGTGTCCTCCGCCCCCGGTGTAGATGTCGACGGCTCGCCTCCTCTCCTCACCCGCCGCCTGTCCTCTCGCAGCCAGAGCCGCGTGCGCCACATCAACAGCCGTGCCCGTGAGAGGCAGCAAGAGGCGCTCAAGCCACGATCGGAGCTGGGGAGCAATGGCGGGAGTGGCAGTGGGAGTGGTGGCGGGAGTGGCGGTGGGAGTGGCGGCGGGAGTGGCGGCGGGAGTGGCGGCGGGAGCGACGGCGGTGGGGTGGTGCTGCGTAGCAAACCCATGTCGCAGACGCCGTCGGCAAACAGACACTCCACGGGCTCTTACATCGCGGGGTACCTGGGTCAGCTGGAGGACAGGGGCCTACCAGAAGGGTCGTGCACCTCGTCTCAGCAGGGATATGCTGATCCCTATGGGGACGGTTACTACACTAACTACTCACAGCCGCCACCTGTAGACTCTTCTTACACCTCCACGGAGCCTGAGGTCTACTTTTTGCTCAGATTGTAGCGCTAACACCTGATTATATGAACTATGGGAACGAGAAGAAGTGTTGGACGTATACATACTTGAAGGAAGTGCAATTACACCAGAAATCCTCATATTATGTCCTCATACACCCCCATCCACACACACACACTTTTAGTTTTCCTTATTCAAAAGTGTATCCTTTGTACAATATAGCTGGGGTATGTACAGTGTTATGTTATGGTTGGACCAGAAAGCATGTACTTCCTGTATGAGATGACCACTGTTCAATAAAGTGGGAAAAAGTCATGGCACCTCCTATCGTGGCAATGTAGCCTATTGTCTTTGTTCTGTTCAGTCTGTAAAAGTACTTGGGAATGCATTCTAGAAAACACACAACACTGTGTTCGCTCTGTGTGTGATGTACTGTCTGAACTGTCTGTACTGTTGACACAGATTTCTTGACCGTTGTATCTTTTGAATGTGAATTAAATTCAAACAGACACTTTTACATTATGGGGTCTATTTTATCAAAGATCTCATTCAAGTCTTCCTTTTCAGTGTTATTTCTAGGTATATACTGGTTGTGTGTAAATATTTCAAGTTTTATTTCATATGATTGAATTGACTTGGAGACGGTTTCTCATTAAGAATGGCCTGCAAATGTTTTCGTTTTCTGCATGTAAACCATGGACATCTCAAGCATGACTATGCACAAACCTATTCAGTTGATGTTGCAGTGCCCTTGTCAATAATACACTGTCACAATGTGTGAAATAAAGACGCAGACTTGCTTGCATTAAGTGCAATACAGTACATAGACTTGCTTGCCTATACTATGTTCATTTATTTGTAGGAATCAAAAACACAGTTTTACTTAAAATGTAAGATTTTTAAGTAGTCATTATTTTATTTTTATAATTACTTTGATACAGACTGCAAAAAACATCAACTCTCAGAAGTGGTTACTTGACTTGTATATAACAAACTACAATGAGGTATACGTGGATAACAATACAGGAGCAGCATGACGCAAATAAAGAGTTTTAGACTGTGCAAAGCTGCAGTTTTTTTAAATATTTTTTTCAGTGTTAAACCCATCGTCTCTGTGTATTAATACTCATTAGAGTGCTATGGGCATTTTCCTACAAATGCAATAAAATATCAAATCACTTGATTTGAAGAAAATAATGATGTATTGTCTGTATTCTTTTGCAAAAAATGACACATGTAAAGCAATTTGAGAATTTAAGTCTGTGTTATTACGATCCTGCCAATTGATTTAAACTATTCTGTTTTTACATTCTTCTTTCTTCTTCTTGAATATAATAATAATAACAAAAATAATGGTTAAACTGTTAAACTGTGACAATGTTATTTTTTTGGTTTAATGTGGTACACTCACACTAAATAACCCTTATGGATCACTTAATGCTAATAATAATGGCAGAACTAACAAAATAAGAATTAGACTATAAAAACTCATCATCAGAATAGAAAAACAAAACATGGACATGGACATAATTTACAGTTGCTCCTTTCAGTGCGTGTAATTGGTCTATCATATTATTTTGATAGACTACTAATGGCACACCTGTGGCTGTAGTCATGTATTCCTCTAATGTAGGGAACCATATGATTTAATGTAGTATGTGGATTAATCACAGTTTATCCATCAATGTTTTCGCTGAACAAAAGGAAGGACATGCAATTCTTACTTATCTGTCATTTGTTGATTGGTCACCCACATAAACACACACACACATGCAGGCACACATGCATGCAAGTACACACACACACACACACACACACACACACACATCTTTAAACAGTTCCTTGCGGTCACACAAGCATTGTTTTCTATGTACTCTGCAGAGGTGTAATTTGGATGTGTGTCTTTGTTTGTGTGTGTGTTTGTGTGCGTGTGTGTGTGTGTGTGTGTGTGTGTGTGTGTGTGTATTGAGTGTGTGTTTTATTCGCCATCGGCTTTGTATAAAAACTGCATACATCCATAATGATCCACAAGGCCACTTAACGTGTCAGTGTGTGGGCCTGATCTACGCCGTAGCGTAGATCGCCTTGTCTGTTCTTTTCAAAAGTGGCAGCATCTTTTTCCAAAATGGGACCTTGTTTTGCAACTGAATAACAACCATTTACCTCATAGGCGTCTTCACATGTTTGGGATGATGGAGTGTTTTTAGGGGAATTTAATATTTGTTTTAGTAAAAAAAAAAAAACTCTCATATGTGGTTTAGGTTTTATATGATCTATGTACTTCATCTGATTTGATTTAGTTTGTCTTCCTATTATCCTAAACAATTAGACAAATCACATGTTCAGAACCAATACATCCATGTCTTGGGTGTCTCTGCTCCTGACTGGCTGGGCCTCCAGGGCTCCCTCCCTGCTGCTTGTTGTGATGGTGAGCCGGGATGTGGGTCTCAGGGTGGGGCTGGAGGGGGTGCAGACCTCCACCTGCTCTCACTGGGGCTCACCGATGGAAGAGAGCAACCAGGGTCTCTTCCAGGACGGAGACGTTGTCATCGGCGGGCTCTTTAACATCCATTACATCCCTTCGGTCATAGACCTGGGTTTCCATCGGCCTCCACTCCTCATACCATGCACTGGGTAACAAACAACGAAAACAGTTCTTTGGTATCTGCTTTTTATGTTTAGATGTCAATGCTTTTCACATTTGCAGAATGGTTTTAATTCCAGTTGTTTTAGTTTTTAAATGTTATGCTGGACATATTTTCATGACCTTATGAAACCGTTTTTTATTTAGATTTTCAATATTGATGAAGGATTGTCAGTTTTCACTTTTCCCCCCTTTAATAAGGAGGCCATCTATCTTGTCATTGTGTCAAACTTGTGTCTCTTTGTCTCTGCGTCTCGTTCATGTCTCACGCCACCCGTATCAGTTTGGAAATAGAGTCCTTAAAGTACGTGTACGCCATGGAGTTTGCGGTGGAAGAAATCAACAGCAGCCCCTCCATCCTGCCGGGAGTGAGGCTCAGCTACCGTATCCTCGACAGCTGTGGGAGACACCCCTGGGCCATGCGGGGAGCCTTCTCGCTGGTGGGGGGGGACAGCCAGAGCTGCAGCTCCGCCGGCAAGCCTCCCCGCGCCGATGCGATGGGAAAAACAACGGAGAGCGGAGGTATGATATTATGTTGCTCTTGTGGTTTGTGATTATTGTTTCTGCGTGCCTGTGTTGATAACCTTCTCCTTCTCCTGTAATGCCGTTGTTGGCAGGATTCCCCCCTGTTCCCGTTGTGATCGGTGGGGCGTCGTCCACCACCGGCATCATACTGTCTAGGACTCTCGCTCCTCTGTCTGTTCCTGTAGTGAGTTCCTCCGTCGCTAAGACAATGACATCATTCTATATTTTCTCAACTTCATTAAAAAGTATATTATAATGTGGGCCTGTGGGCTCCAACAGTGTTTCATGGCTGTATAAATACAATTGACTTGATTGATGAAATTGATGTTAAAAAAAGTTAAATAATGGTATGTATTTTTCACCAGATAAGCTACCTCTCTAGCTGTCCCTGTCTTAGCAACAGGCTTCAGTTTCCTAACTTCTTCAGAACCATTCCAAGTGACGTCTACCAGGCTAAGACCATGGCCCGCCTTGCCATCACGTATCACTGGACCTGGGTAGGAGCAGTTGTTGCTAACAATGACTATGGCCGTCTGGCAATCCAGGTGATCTTTTGATTAAATGTACATTTCTCTTTTTGTATTTCCCCCCATCATCTCCTTAATCCTGTTACCATGGCATAGACATTGCCGTGAATACTTTCTAATTGAGCAATTAAAAAGGCTTCTGGCTTTTTATTCATCCTATATTAGTATCAATGTTAATCTTAATTTGTAGGTATTCCAAGAGGAGATTGAAGGGTCGGGAGTGTGTTTGGCATTTCTGGAAGCTGTTAGCAGGGAGACTATCAAGGAGGATGCAAGACGTGCTGCTGAGACTATTCAGCAGTCCACCGCAAGAGTGATACTAATCTTCTGCTGGTACACAGACGTGAGGGAGTTGTTTCTACAACTGGCCAAGAGAAATGTAATAAACTATTTGTGTAGAGCACTATTTAATCCATAGAAAGCACTAGGGAAGAAAGGTATTGTCGCTTCAACGTCATGAATTGATTTCCTTTTTCTCCTTCTCTCTTCGTAGGTGACTGACAGACAGTTCCTAGCCAGTGAGGCTTGGAGCACCAGCGGTGATCTTTTACATAATGTTGCCATCACTAATGTGGCAAGTGGTGTGTTGGGTGTTGCTATTCGCAGCGCAAGTATACCAGGATTTGAACATTTTCTAAGAAGGTTGCATCCCTCTGATCGTCCGGCCGATTTGTTTTTGAGGGAGTTCTGGGAGAAGGAGTTTGGTTGTAGCCTCTCAGCGGCACCGTCACGCGTCACACCTCTTTTGTCTTCAAAATTGTCCACATCATTCAGTTCTGCAACTCCTCTGTCCAGGTCTGACAGGCTGACTCCAACAAATGTCTCGAGTGCATCTCCTGACAACAGGTCTCCACTGGCTCCTGCCCTACCACTGTGCAGTGGCAGAGAGACCCTAGAAGGGCTAGAAAGTCGCTTCACTGCCACCGCCCACTTGAGGGTCACATATAATGTCTACCTGGCTGTGTATGCTGTGGCCCACGCTCTGCACAGCCTTCTCTCATGCCCAGATAAAGACCGTTCTCCAAGGGACAACAGCAGCACCTGTAGCTCACCTTATAACATCGTGCCAAAAGAGGTACAGAACCTCCCTACAAACATTTACAAAATGAATGTGAGAGACATAGCGCTAAAGTGGAAAAAGCTTTTTTAATAGCAGGACATTTTTGGTTTAACAGTTTCATAAATTTGAGACGCTATTGGATTCACATGCTATATTTATTATGGTGAAACCTTGTGCTCCTTTCAGTTGTTAGAGCACCTGAACAAGGTGAACTTCATCACACCCCAAGGAGAGAAGTTCTTCTTCCAGGGAGCCGACATCCCAGCTGTGTACGACCTGGTCAACTGGCAGACAACGGACCCCGATGGGCCACTCAAACTAGTTATTGTCGGCCGCGTGGACGGTTCCCATCTCCATCTCAACCAAGCAGCCGTCCAGTGGAGAACCGGATTCAGTCAGGTATACAGTGAAAGATAAAGTGGTGCCAGGTAAGTGCAGTGGCTCAGTTGACTCTGGGTTCTTGCCACAATGTCTGCAGCCTATCTGTATGCATCCATCACCCTTCGCTGCTCCTCACTGACATGTAGCAACAACAGAAATCCCTCTATGTCACTTTGGATTATATAATAGATGGAAAGTGAGGAAATATGTGCAGAATTCATGAAGTGCACTGTTAAAAATGTGTTCAAATGGATGTTTTAGGTGCCAGTGTCAGTATGCAGTGAGAGGTGTCCCCCAGGGACCCGTGTGGCCAGCAGGAAAGGGGAGCCGGTCTGCTGCTTTGACTGTGTCCAGTGTGCTGAAGGGGAGGTTTCCAATGAGACCGGTGAGCAGCATTTCTGTTCATAGTTTTTCTTGAGTGTATCTCTTTTCCAAGCTATTTTGGGCTTTTCTGTTTTCATGCGTGATGCCGTTACATCTTACCTTCCTGTTTCCTGCACAATCTATTCTGATCTAATGTATTCAGATCGAATCTAACAAGTGCAAGTGCAAAAGATAAAAACCTTTTTTCCATGAATTAACAATTTCCCACTTATTCTTCATATGTCCCAGGTTCCCCACAATGCCAGCAATGTGCGTTCGACTTCTGGTCCAATGATGACCACACTGAATGCATTCCACGCATAGTGGACTTCCTCTCTTTCAACGAAACGATGGGGATTACCCTGACAACAGCAGCTGTGTCGGGTGCTGTGGTGACAGCGGCTGTGTTTGTGATCTTCCTGTGCTACCGTCAGACACCTTTGGTGAGGGCATCATGTCATAACGACTAGATTTTTGTATTGCTGCTTTTGACAGTTTCATGCTCTGCACATTGCGTTCACTGAATTAGAGTTTGTGGGTTTTAATGTCCGTCTATTGTTCGCTTACTCCGAAAAGGTACGAGCAAATAACTCTGAGCTGAGCTTCCTGCTCCTCCTGTCTTTGAAGCTCTGTTTCCTGTGCACGCTGGTGTTTATTGGTCAACCCTCGGTGTGGTCCTGCCGCTTACAGCAGGCAGCTTTCGGGATCAGCTTTGTGCTGTGTATCTCCTGCCTCTTGGTGAAGACCATAGTGGTCCTGGCTGCTTTCCGCTCAGCTCAGCCTGGAGCTGGAGCCCTGATGAAGTGGTTCGGTCCGGGCCAGCAGAGAGGGAGTGTCTGCCTTATTTCCTCCATCCAGGTGAGGGTATACTGCCATGCCACTGAATGAATTAGGAATTCTAATTTGTGTTTTTTTTTATGTGTTTGCCTGTTTTCATCTAGGTTCTCATCTGTACCATATGGCTGTCCCTCAGCCCTCCTTTTCCCCATCGTGACCTTGGTTTCCAGGGGTCAACGGTTAACCTAGAGTGTGCCATGAGTTCAGTGGTGGGCTTCTCTGTTGTTTTAGGCTACATAAGCTTCCTAGCCTGCCTCTGTCTCCTCCTTGCTTTCCTGGCTAGGAAACTCCCTGATAACTTCAATGAGGCCAAGTTCATCACCTTCAGCATGCTGATCTTCTGTGCTGTCTGGGTGGCCTTTGTCCCAGCCTACATCAGCTCTCCAGGGAAGTACTCTGTGGCTGTGGAGGTCTTTGCCATCCTGGCTTCTAGTTATGGCCTGCTGCTGTGCATCTTTGCCCCCAAGTGCTTCATCATCCTACTGAGGCCTGAGAGAAACACCAGGAAACACCTAATGGCCAGATGAAATAAAATAAAAAGAAAGCAAATGGATAGTTTGCAGAAAAATGTCTCAAGTACATTTGCAGAAAAATGTCTCAAGTACATTTGCAGAAAAATGTCTCAAGTACATCAAACCAAACAAAAAAAGACCAAAGAATTACTTTCTTTAATATCATTTTATTGTAGTATGTGAGTTTTATGAAAAAAAAACACTGCAATCTGAGTAAAACATGCTTTTATTCCCTTCATTGTTTTCCTGCCCAGTTAAGCTTCAAAGAAGGCAGTAGAAATAAAGACAACAAATATGCTTCCTATGAATGCCAATATGACATTTCTCAATGTGCGTATATTTGATATATCCATCATTGTAAAACGGTAGCAATTAAACTACCGTAATTTTTAGTTAGAAACCTGTTTGACAAACAGGTTTGCATATTTTCCAAATTAGTTCAATAAAATTATATTTTTTCATTTATAGATATATGCCATTTAGCAATTGCAAATGAGTTTGAATTATATGCTATACAACCTTTGCAAATAAAGAATTGTGAAAAAGAAGATATTTTGAAGTCAATGCTTATTTTAGAAAATACATACATTAATTTCATTTCTTGATGTACTCCTGCCATTGTGACTATACCTTATAATAGAGTCCACTAGAGGGTAGTAGTTTACATTGTATATACACTACTACTATATGTCAAGTTTAGAAAGACAACTAACAGCATAGAAAAAAATAGTTTCCATGCAATGCAACAACCAGCTTGTGGGAAGAGTAAGGGTCAGGTGTCCCTGAGCAAGGGGAAACCTTGCCTGTAGGTCACAGGGAATTGAGGATCCAGCAGCGTAACATAATTGTGATTGGCGACGGTGCACATATTTTTTCTTGGGCCCCCCAAACACAAGCACACGCTTGTGCACACTCACACACACACACGCACGGACACATACAACCACTTCAGACAATTGCAAAGCAGACAATTGCTATGTCACCATGGAGAGGCAGTGGTTTGGATCCACCGCAAAACAAAAGACGCAAGCCTTTGATCAGCACGACGGACAGCAGCCGAAGTGCCAAAGGGAGGATCAGACCAGCAACCCGGCAGCTGCCAGGCAATCTGCTCTAACCCTGGGAATACTGAACAGTTTAAATGTATGGGCTGGTTAAACATAGTCATTTTTCAATTTCAGGTATAGATACTGTAGATAAGTAATGAGTGTAACTCAATTGATAAAGCATGGCATTAATGGGCCATACCTGCCTGGCTGATCAAACCATTACACTCGTCTCTCCTGGCTTCACTCATTACTAGTAACATGTTACCAATTTAATCTGTCAAAATTACATTTTTTATTACAACATTTGGCCTGAGTGTGTGTTCTGTTTTAGTTGCATTCTGTTATGTTATACATTTTATTTTATTTTGTGATGACAGCTTAGACAATTGAACTGCAGGAAATGACCCTTGACCTAGGATCAGAAAGTATATGTAGTCTAGCCTTGATAGCATTGTACACAAACAATTGACAGCATGGTCAACAGTGTAGTTTTATGTTAATGTTAAGGCATGATATTCATCAAGGTAATCCGTTTGTGATTCATTATTCTATGACTAACCTTGTCTTGTTCAATTTATGAATGTGTCCTGTTGTTATGCAAGTTTTACATTTGAAACATGTGCCTATATGATGTTGCCAGGTTGTGATTTTGTGCTGTGATGTGTTATACAAAAATAAAACAAATTGAATTTCGAAAAAATTAAAAGGTAATCAGTTTGTGCAACTCATACGTAAGCTCATGTGTTTTCTTAGCATTCATAGTATGTGCAGGCCTATTTTTATATCAACATTCAGTTTCACACTTTCTGAAAAGCAATAAACCTCTGAGAAGAAAATAACTCTACCAGATTCTTTGAATTAAGGAAATGTGTTTAGCTGGCTGTCCAAAATACACATCGGACAATAAGGACACAAATTCTCGCAAAACAGGCAAAACACTGAGGTATGAATCTGCTGATTGGTAATCAGCCGTCACATGCCCCTGCTACTGCTGATTGGCCTCCATCAATCACAACAATATAATGACTAAATCAATATCTCTATTCCATTGACGTGTTGCTGACCGAAGAAACAATGCAACATGAAAACATGTTTTGTATTCACACTCAAGCCTTTTCCCACCTGTGATGCAACTTGATGAGTGTATAATTGTGTGAAATTGCCTGGAAATGAAAGGCAATTCAGGTTAGAAATGAGCACACCTGTGGCTGTACGCATCCACCACTCCTCCACCCTGATGAACTCCTCTGAGGAATCACTCCATAGTTTACTGTAGCCTTTATGATGTAGAAAATGAACCTGGCAAACATAATTGCTTTGTTATGTTCAGTTGTTTTCCAAATGTCCCAATCTGTTTACCTGCAGCTCACCTCAACTTACTCAGCTGTGCTCCTTGCTATCATGTAAGCTATTATGCATGCTATCACGTTCCCCGAGTGGTTTTTCCAGGCGGTAACCTTGTTGTGCTTTGATTTGTAAAGGAAAATGTTCCCAAGACCGTGTCTGAACTCTCTGTTAATATTTATTTTCTTAATATCCTATTAAGCAATATAAACAAGTCAACTATGACAATGGTCAGACTTAGTGTTTGTTTCCTCTCCCTAACTCCAATCCTAAGTTTCTATGGGAACCACTTCTGTCTCAGTAAAAAAAAGACATTTTAAGAGACACAGCCCATGGTTTTCTTTTTAAACAGAAAGCATCAAAGAAAGAAAGCATCATTATTTTTCACTTAGCTGGTAGCTTTCTACTAATATCGTTAGGCAGAGGGATAGCATTGCTAACGAAGTTGGCTTCTTCAGAGGTGCTTGAATCAGAGGCCAGAAGTGAAAGGAGTTAGGCCTACTGTTTCTACTTCTTAAGATAATCCCTCATTTATTATTATGATGATGGCGGTGGAGACTTGCATTACTTTAATAGAGGGGGCCATTTAGACTGCATGGTTTCATAAATGTTAAGTGAATGGATTAAAGTACTTATAGCTGGGGAACATAGATAAAGTATATAGCTGGTGCTTCTTGCCAGGGCTGGACTGGGAACCAAATTCGGCCCTGGCACCCCCATTTTGCCAGGGCCGATTGTTGACGGGGGGGGGTGGTGAGTGCGATTGTTGACG
>JAOPJI010000047.1:5663940-5683107 GCA_027122695.1 Merluccius productus | reverse complement strand
CTAAAGCTAAAACAAATAAAGTGAGTTAAAAGCGATCCTGTGTCGGCGGCCTTCTTCCTCGAAATCACAACAGTATTGAGCCCAGCGACAAATTCTGCCATATATTCTACATAATGGACTAATGTATTTGCTTTTCAACTCACTAGCTTGCTGCCAGGAATGTGACTGGAATCCAATGGATAGCCAGTGAAGCTTGGGTTACCGCTAGCTTGCTGACTTCACCCCAGTTCCACTTTCTCCTGCAAGGCACACTGGGCTTCTCCTTTCCGGGAGTTTACATACCTGGTCTGAGAGAGTTTTTGTTGAAGGTGCGGCCTAAAGCAGAACTTGGTTTTGAGTTTCATAACATGCTATGGGAGGAACTGTTTGGCTGTAGGCTGGAGTTCACAGCAGATCCATCCCAAGCAAATGCCAATGTCTTGGATAGCATTATCGAACAGGATGACCAACGTGATTCTAAGCGTCACACCAAGTCTCCCTCCTCAAGTCTTGAAACATATGTGGGGGAAAAGAGGACATTCAAGTTTTTAGCTGATGAAAACACCACAGCACGTGAGAGGCCTGTGTGCACGGGCGCAGAGGATCTCAGCAACGTGCACAGCAGTTACACAGAGGTGTCCAAAGTCAGAATATCATATAACGTTTATAAGGCTGTGTATGCCATCGCCCACGCACTGCACAATTTACTGGAATGTGATTCTGTGGGAGACAGCACAACCGAAGCAGGATGTAAGCTAAATAAATCAAACACACCAAAAGAGGTGGGAAAAACAACAATATGTATGTACATGTTGGCCTCAAAGTCAAATCACAAATCACTAATTTACCATGTCTACTTTAATTTTTGGTGACTATATTCTCTTTTTGTTATATGCAGCTTTTGCGCTACCTGAAGATGGTTAATTTCACCAACCAGTTTGGTGAAAAAGTACATTTTGATCATAATGGAGAGCCTGTGCCCCTATATGACATTATCAACTGGCAAAAGGACAGCAGGGGAGAGATTAGGTAAACAAAAATATTTAAAAATATCTCATGATGAATCAAAACTAAATAAAGGAATTCATAAAATATAATAAACAAATACATAGTCAATATCAGAAAAGACATTGAAAAGATGGTGATTTTACATTTCTTTATGACTGTTTAGAAACAAATATTTTGGTCATTTGATTATGTATAAATATTTTTTTTCTATATAATTAAGGTTTGTTAAGGTGGGAAGCTATGATGGTTCAGTCCCTATGGATCAGCAGCTGCAGCTAAATCAGAGTAAAATTGTATGGACAGGAGGCTTATCACAGGTTGGTTGTGGAACCCATCATTTCACATGTACTCTATACTACAATTAATAAAATATACAAAACAACAATGTCATGTATTGTTTGTTTATAGGTTCCAGTGTCACTTTGCAGTGATCCCTGCTCACCTGGAAGCAGGCAAGCCAGACGCCCAGGAGAACCTCAGTGCTGCTTTGACTGCTTACCATGCGCAGAAGGAGAGATAAGCAACCAAACTGGTACACAGATGTGCTGTTTATTTATTATTTTTAATTTGTCATCTATTATAGGTCATAGACATGTGATGAAACCCATGTACATGCAATAATTATATTAATAATAATATTAATCATCATCATAAGCATCATAACTTTAATTTTGAGAGCCTTGCACAAAACCCATGGACATGGGATTATATGAATGGACCCATACATCCACTGGTCTTTGCTTGTCTTTCATTCAGTGTCAGCACGTGTTTTTCCACACAGATTCTACAGAGTGCACCCAATGCCCTGAGTACTACTGGTCAGACAAGAGTAAGGTGGAGTGTGTAGCTGGAGTGGATGACTTCCTGTCTGCATACGACACTATGGGCATCATCCTGATCACACTCACCCTGCTGGGGGTCGTCATGACAACCGTAATCACTACCATCTTCCATCACTTCCGCACCACGCCCATCGTCAGGGCCAACAACTCAGAGATCAGCTTCCTGCTGCTGGTGTCACTCAAGCTGTGTTTCCTCTGCTCCCTGGCCTTCATCGGCAAACCGTCCATGTGGACATGTAGACTGCGCCAGGCCGCGTTCGGTGTCAGTTTTGTTTTATGTCTCTCCTGCCTCCTGGTCAAGACTATTGTGGTTCTGCTGGCCTTCCGGTCCACTGTGCCAGGTTCCGGAGCGATGAAGCTCTTCGGCCCATCCCAACAAAGGACCCTCATTTTGTGCACTACTGCACCCCAGGTAGGCTATAGGCTGGAAGAGATCTCACACACAGCAAGCATTTCATCTTTACTTGCTGTCAGACAGTAGATAGTTCAATGTCTTTGCTTGATCTCCACTCAGGTTTGTCTCTGTGCTGGTTGGCTCTTAGGTGCGCCCCCCTTCCCATTCAGGAATCCAACGTACCAAGCCTCAACTGGGAAGGTTCATAATAAATATATAATAACCATACTATAACTATACAAAAAACACATTTTTATTTGTATTGCTTATAAAATATTGGCTTGTTCAGAAAGTGTAGCTTGTTCAGAAATGATCTCATGCTGGAAAAAGAACTGCAATGCTAACAGTCAATCTCCAATGTGTCTTCTTTCCGACGCCCAGATAGTGGTGGAGTGCAGGGACCCTTGGCCCCCTGGGTTCTACTTGATCCTGGGCTACATCAGCCTGCTGGCTTCCCTCTGCCTCCTCCTCGCCTTCCTGGGCCGCAAGCTGCCCGACACCTTCAACGAGGCCAAACTCATCACCTTCAGCATGATCATATTCTGCGTTGTGTGGCTCTCGTTCATCCCAGCTCACGTCAGCTCTCCGGGGAAATTCACTGTGGCCGTGGAGATATTTGCCATCTTGGCCTCCAGTTTTGGGTTGCTGTTATGTATATTTGTGCCTAAATGTTTTATCATTTTAGTGCGACCCGAGAAAAATGTCAAGAAGCACATGATTAAATCTCCTAGATAAACAAAGCTTGTTATTATGGCTTTATCTTGGATTGGCAAAAATTAGTCACTTCACTTCACAGTGCAATATCAAATCAATTATCATGAGAATAACTATGATAGCAATCATCATGAAAGGGCTAGCAATATATGCTAAATAAGCATTTGAATCCTGTTTGTATAGCATAATAGCAGTTTATGTCAGAGCTGCTGTTGTTATAGTTTATTGCTAATGTGCATAAACTGCACAGCGAAAGTATTTCAATGAAACAAACTTTTATTAAACAATTCTTTAGGATATAGTATATAGCAATATACAATAAAACATAATGTATCGTATATTATAGTAGATACATATGTATGTCATTATGATGTCTAGAATATACCTTTACACACAATATTTAGTATCACAATGTTTTATTCTGCTGACATTAAAAGGATCCTTGTTACCATGGTTTTTCATTTCAATGTATTGCCTGATAAAATAGAATTTAGTAGAAGTTGTTTCAGTCGGGTGTATTAAAGCACTCGTCAGACAGATTTGTACTAAGCCCATTTTGCTCACATATGCGACTAAAAATAAAGCTGTGCTAACGTGCTCGGAATGTGCAATTCGATTTTTTTGTGAGTTAAAAATATATATAATTTACTAGGGATGGGAGGTTTCAGTGATGAGCAAGGCATATCCATTCATTAAAACACATGCACGTCTTAACATTAACACATGGCGAGAGTATGTGCCCTATTGGCTGCCCTTCCCATAGGAAAGATAGCAAGAAAATATAATAGCATGTCTTAATGAGTGCTCTATTACTGGATACAATGTGATGCAGTGCCTATTGGTGCCCTTCCAATTGTCTAAACTTGACAATCCCTATGGAGGGGACTGCCTGTTTCTCCGACACTCCTTTGTTCCGACCTCTCAAAAATCCGAAAAATTCCCTTTAGTCTTACAGCCCACTAGCCCGATGTCCCTATATTTCGAAAAAATGAATCCCTCTGCTCCGAATCCCTCTGCTCCGACAGCTCAGTGTTCCGACAGTAATTGTTTCCTAAGGGATGCCTTTCCAGTGGAGAAAATGTGATGTGAAAATGTGCCCATACAATGGGATAAACTTCAAGTTCCCTACAGGTGCGTTTCTGAGGAAAACTCTTGAAGTGCCCTCTTAGGTGGAAAAAATGGGGGAACAAGTATTCAGTGCCCTCTGTGCCCCCATGCAATACATGATGTGCCCTCTAGAGCAAGAAAACTCTGTAACATGTCTTAATGAATGCCCTTCTAGTAGAGAAAACATGATGCAGCACCCTATAAGGTGTCTTTATAATGGTCTAAACTTGATATTCCCTATGGATGCCCTTCCATGGAAAGGGGTGCTGTTTTTTTAGGATTTCCCAAAGTGGTGCCATGATGACTGTGAGTCTAGGGGTGCCGCCAAATAGTCAAACCCTGCTTACATTCAAAACATAGCCTATTGTATGGCCATGAGCAAATATTTTTTGCATGGGGCCGATGGGCTAACAGTAATATCTAGATAATATTTTAATGTTTCTCAATCTGCGCTGGCCCCATGTCGTGCAGTAGGTGCCCTTTTTTTCTTTTCGCCCCTGCCCTTCTAACAGCCTGAGTCCGCCACTGTCTTTGTGTGCCCTTCATTTTTTAGACTTAGGAGCATGGTGCTCCTTTGGAAATGCTTAGAACCCCGCTTAAAGCCCTGTACAGTCAGTATTCTCTGTAGTATCAGTATTCTCAGTTCATCTTGCATTACTTGTTGACTCTATTTAAGTAGTTGTTTGTTTGTCAGTTAATTTATTTGTTATAGCCACATAGTGTCAGGCAGGTAAATTCCCATTTCAAATCATGAATATACCAACATTCCTAAATTCTATCAATCAAATTAACCTATTGCATGTCACTTTTTCCCCATCAGGTGTTGCTTGGTATTCTTTTCCGGCTGCAATACAATAATGAAACACTTTGGAGCAAACAAACAGAACAGCAGGCCAAAACTAGAGGCCAGAATGGCAAAGGTCTCCACAGCATCTGCATACTTTCCAGGGGAGCTGATGTAGGCGGGGATGAAGGCCAGCCAAACAGCACAGAAGATCAAGATGCTGAAAGTGATGTACTTGGCCTCGTTAAAGTTCCCGGGCAACTTACGAGCAAGAAAGGCCAGTATGAAACACATGCAGGCCAGGAGACCAATGTATCCCAGAACACACCAAAAGGCAAGGCTGGACCCCACACTGCATTCTAGAATGATCTTGGAATGCTCATACAGTGTGTTCCTGGATGGGAAGGGTGGGGCGTCGATGAGCCATGCCGCACAGATGATAACTTGGACCAGAGTGCAGGTAGAGATGATGGCCCTCTGCTGTATGGGCCCAAGCCACTTCATGATGTTGTTTCCAGGCCTGGTGGCGGTGAAGGCGGCCAGCACGACCAGGGTCTTGCCCAGGATGCAGGAGATGCACAGGGAGAACGTGATGCTGAAGGCTGTGTGACGCAGCATGCACGACCAGGTTGTGGGCTCGCCGATGAACACCAGCGCGCACAGAAAGCACAGCGTTAGGGAGAGTAGGATGAAAAAGCTAAGCTCAGAATTGTTGACACGGACAATTGCTGTGTTCCTGTGGTGGAGGAACACTGCCAGGACAGCTATCGTGAGGCAGGCGCCCACCACGGCAATCGCCGTCAGGGCTATGCCCAAGGAGTCGTGGGTCAGGAACTCCACCTTCTTTGGGATGCATTCTGTTCTATCTGTGTTTGACCAGAAATCCTCAGGACAAACCGTGCAGTCTATGGCATCTAGGGAATAATCCGAATAATTGTTTTAATATAAACATTTGTATCAGCAGACTGCTTAATAAAGCTGAGACTACTCAATAAAACATAATTATTTAACCTGTCTGATTGCTAATTTTCCCAGTGTCACATGGTACACAGTCAAAGCAGCACACAGGCTCCCCACGACGGACAGCCTTCCGAGATCCTGGATGACAGCAGGCACTGCATATAGACACCGGCACCTAGAGACACAAGGACCAGAAGTCTTTAAAATGTTCTGTGCCCTGCCATTTTATTCAAAGTTTAAGCTAAGCGTACAGGACACACAACCTGCATTGTAGAAGCTGAAGAAAAGACAATTCTGAAAATAATGTCTATAATATAGATATATGATATTATTATAAATATATTTAACAATGGAAGTCAGCTTTCTAACTGCTCTAACCCTAAACTGTACTCTATTTTTATGGTGAACACTTAACATGATAATTCCAGGTCTCTGTCTGGATGTTGCTGTCCATCTCAACCTATAAATCTAATCCGAAGGTCAAATCTAGAGCATCCTGACTTACCTCCACCTCAACCTACATATCTTCAACAGTTGGCATCTGATGTGGGTAAATACACAGTGTGAGCAGCTTGCCTCGCTCTGGTGGCCCGCCCAAACTATCTTCTCCTCCTGGATCACAAGCTCCTTCCCAGCAGCCTTTGTTCCATCAAACGACCCAATGTTGACAAATTCAATATTTCCACCAGGGCCTCTCTGCCAGTTGATTATGTCGTAGTAAGGAATGGAGTCTCCATTTAGGTCAAATTTCACCTCCTCCTCGGCAATATTAAATGATACTTCCTGGAGATAGTGCTGGAGCTTGGGGCACAAACAGACAACATGAGTATTCTTAATCGGAGTGAAACAAAACAACTACTAAAAATACTTCTGATGTACCTGCCAGGGTTGTATGTCATTGCTTTTAGCACATGATTTGTTGTAAAATGGCCCGCTGTGTTGTTGACAGCCAAGAAGGTTGTTCAGAGAATGGGCGAACGCATACACAGCCTTGTAGACGTTGTAGGCGATTCTGGGGCTGGACGTATTCATGTAGGCCGAGTGTTGCTCCAATAGGGACTCTTGCCCCGAGCAGGGGGGCAGTGGGGAGTGGAGTAAGTGAGAAGGAGAGCAGCCGTACAGAGCTCCCCAGAGCTCATGGACCAGAGGATTAGTGGGGTACGTCTGATGGTCTACTGTCTCCAGGTAGCTCTTAAGCCCCTGGATGTGGCCCTGCCTGATGCCAAAGCCAATGGTGCCCCCCAGGTAGGGGTAGTACTCGCTGCCGGTGAACACAGAGGCAGTGACCCAAGCCTCGCTGGCCACCCATTGGATTCCTGTGATGTTCAGCATCATGTAGTCTTTCAGGAAGGGAGTCAGCTCCCCTTCGGCGGAAAACACAACCACCACCTTTGCCCCAGAGCTTTGCATCACCTTTCAAAAAATAAAAAATAGAGAGAAAGTTATAGAGAACTAGAGCACAATACAAGGTGGAAGGTGTACATTAAACATGAACTCATGTATCATTATTATATATGATATACTCATATACAATGTCTTCAATGTCTAATCCATATTTGATGGGAGATGCTCTAGTTGCATCTAATACGTACTCTTAAAAATATTTTCTGTACTATCTACTACTATTTAGCCATGTACAAGCTGCTTTTAAGTGACACTGCATTTTTGTACATCCCATTAATGGGGTAGGGGTTAGTTATCTTGCTCAAGGATGCCAACACCTTGGGGTTTGAACATACTATTATGAATAAACTTATCCTGTATCTGTTTGAATCTACCTGAATTATCTCAAGAGCCCTCTGGCGGTTGTAGAGCAGAGGGATCATCTCCTGGTAGGCAACACACACTCCTGTTCCCTTCAGCTCCCTGAGAAGACCTTGCACAGCAAAGCGTCCATACTGATGGTCCCCTAGTACCAAGCCCACCCAGGTCCACTGGAACCGCAGCAGCAGCTTGGCGATGGCCTTAACCTAGGTTCAAGGGAAAACTCAATTTATTTAGCATTTTTTTGTGTTGCATGGAATATCGATTTTTGAAATTAAATCAAGGTCATTTGCATTGCGTTGTACATATGTAATACACAAGTCATCATATTTGTAATATGTAATAAATCAGGTAATAATAACATAACAATGTAATAATGCATTTACACATACATACACAGTGTTTCCCCTATATGCACTGCTGGATTGCTGGCACCATTGCAATCAGCCATGCAAAAAACGATACGGTAAATAAATACGGTAGGTGGCATTAGCTCATGAATGGCTATTGGACTAAATAGGAAGCATAAAGATAAAAAGTGACTAAATAATATAAAGTACACGATAGCTACAAATTACAGACTGAAAACTATTTGCACTTACATTAAGGCAAAAACAAATTCAGCTTGCCTACATAGTGTGCTCACATGCTATTTCTTATGTTATGTTGTTATGCCATTGTATGAGGCCATTTCAGCGCATCACCATAGTGCATGCGTGCACCCCACACACACATACCTCAGCTCACACCCGCTGCTGGAAACAATCTTAGGGGAAACACTGTACAGATGTCTAATTTTGTTGTGTATAATAATATGTGAGCGCTATTTTAGCTGTGTTACCTGATAGTCGTCATTTGGAATCATTCTGAAAAAATTTGGATATTTTCTCCTGTCACTGAGACATGCACATGACGAGAAGTAACTGATCTAGGGCAGAATTGGTTAAAAACAAAACAATAGTACGCATTCATAATGGCATCTCCTCTATTAATGATGCTATTTATCATTTTGATTGTGCGCTCTGATTGTGATTAGTCTCAATTTCAGTCGCTTTGTATAAAAACATCTGCTAAATGACATGTAAACGGAACAGCCAAGTTATCTGTACCATTGGGATTCTGAAAGGCTGGAGGATCCTAGATACCACAATAGACTGGGCAGAGCCAGACTCCCCAATGATAGCAAGCAGGGGGGAGGCACCAGGGCACATGGGTGAGTGGGCCTCCGCCACCCCGTTCAGCATTGCCAGAGCCGCCCGCTGGCCTGTCAGCGGGTACGCGCACGAGTCAAAGATCTTGTAGCCGAGCGTGTGATTGGGTAACAGCTTCTTGCTTTGGTTTATCTCCTCCACTGCCAGCCTCATGGTCTGAGCCCAGCGGAAAGCCCTGGGGTCGAATCTGCACATGTACAAACATAACACATACAAATGAATGTGTTCATAATCATAACATGACAAATGCTGACAATCCTATACGGGAAGGCATTTTCACTTATTTTCTCTAGTCAAATGATATTGCTTTTTTTAATTGTTATATCTACAAAATTACACAGATCCTACTTTTACACTTTTGTGTGATAAAATAAGACTATTATGAACCTACTAAACTTGCCCATTGCATTTAACAGCTGGTGGTCTGTAGGTTGAATTAAGGTCTGGCATCTCCTGGTTGTAGTGAAGTGGAAATATTCCCCCAATGATGTAGTCACCAGCAGTGACAAACCCTGGCTCAAAACTGCTCAGCAATGAGCAAACGTTCACAAGAGGAGTGGAGTCTGCACCTGCACCTTGGATTAAGACAATCACACACAGAGGTTTAACCAATAAAAAAAATAAGGGAGTCATGTCGTTTTTACACCCACCCTTCCCCTAATGGATAAAAAAGCGGGGCAGAAATGATCATATATGTATTACCCGCCCCACCTTGCATTTCATTACATCAAACAACATCTCTTGAGTGGGTGTTTTCGTCACATCCAATTGGTCAATAGAGATTAATGATCTTCATGCTTAAAAGTTTGTGGTTAAATTATATATTATGTTTGAGCATACATACATAGTAGAAAATACTTTATTACAATAAAGACGTGGATTGTAATAGATGATATTTGATTCTATGCTCCTTATTAGACACAGATGTTGGTACTCTTACATCTGTTATACATTAACCATGACATTTTATGAAATCCCATAGCTAAGTTTGCTGAATGTTCACTACATATTTTTTATTTTATTTGTTTGTTTCTTTTGTATTTGTCAAGATACATAACTGCATAATCTGAGTTTCACTGAATATTCAAAACCATTTTGATATATATCCAACTTGGCAAAACATTTCAAATAAAATAAACAATAAACAAGAGATATATATATATATTATTTTGATCAAAAGCACTTCCTTTCTTTGACACCCACACATACAACATATATTTATTACTATTTTTATTAAAATTCTTGTGTGCACAAAATAGTCTTTAAAATGAAATACAAACTAATATATGCACCATGTCACTTCAGGGGCTCTGTATTAATTCAGTATAACTCATCTAATTTAATAATATATAGAATCATCATATTAAGGAAATATCAATGACAGAGTGATTATACAAAAATCCATGTGTTTCATTTTGATATATTTTTGATGATCAATTGGGAAAATGTAATTTAATGAAGCTTTGACTGAAGAAGAATAAAAAATACAGAGGCTGTTTTTCTACAAAAAACTACAACCCACAATATCATAACTGGGCGGTCCTCTCATGTTAATATTCACAAGTCACAAGTATATAAAGTAATGCCTGGAATATAATTTCCATTTGCATCGTACTCATGTGGAAGTCAGTTAGTCTCTGGAATTAACTATATGTAGAAATATATAAACTAGATTATAGCAATATTTCTAATTATAATATTTTAGAAGCAGTGATGGGTCACATTTCTGCCAAGATTCTTCTTCTCTCTGGCATGTTTCTCTTGAACTACCTCAATGGTAGTTCAGCTGCCATCTTCACCGACTGTACTTTCATTGGAGAAGAAGAGTCAAACAGTTTTTACGAAGATGGAGATGTGGTGTTAGGGGGCGTCTTTCCTCTACACTACACCCGTGTGTCTTCTCATCCAACATACACATCCAAACCAGAACCTGGCGCATACAAGTAGTAAGTCAACATTTTGAGCGTCTCACATCTGTACTTTCTATGTGTGTGTATTATGTTTTACTTGTTGAGTGTACATCTTATTAACATAAACAAAATGTCTAGTTTCAGTGGACGCGCCCTGCGTTGGATGCAGACCATGACCTTCGCCATCAGGGAGATCAACCAGCGCAGTGACCTGCTGCCGGGGCTGAAGCTGGGGTACCACATCATAGACAGCTCCAACGACATCCCTGTGGCTCTGAAGGGCTCCCTGCTTCTGGTGAATGGACAGCCAGGCCCCAGGGCCATCAGGAACGGGAGTCTGGAGGCAGACTGGGGGCTTACGGGGAAGGGAGATCTGACGCGTTCAGGCTCCAGGTCTAAAGGTTTAGGTTGTGCCGATGTGACCCAGTCTGTGTCCCCTGTTATCATAGGAGACGCATCCTCCGGTTTGTCTATGGCTCTGCTTAGAAGTCTGGGCCCCTTTCACATCCCCCTGGTGAGACTATGATCTCTGTTCTTTAATTGTCACATACACCTCGTATACATCATGTATTTTGAACTATGTCAAAATATATGTCTGTATATATTGTACATATATGTATATATGTAAGCGTTTTGTAATGCACAAAACATTTACATGTTGAAAATAAATTAATATGGTCAAATATTTGAGATATCTATTTAAAATGTACATTTCAAAAAATAAGACAAATAAACAAAGATATCATTGATTTAACAAAAAAACAACACATATTTATGGAAAAGTAATCCTCTGTTCGTCCCTTCACTAGGTGAGCTACTTTGCTTCCTGCAGCTGTCTAAGCGAGCAGAAAGAGTTTCCCATGTTCATGCGCACCATGCCCAGCGATGCCTTCCAGGCCCGAGCCCTGGCCCGCTTGGTCAGCCACTTTGGCTGGACCTGGGTGGGGGTCATTGGCATTGAGTCTGACTATGCACGGTTTGCCATACAGCTCTTTCTCCAGGAGTCGTCACTGTATGGTGTGTGCGCTGCCTATGTTCACATCTTTCCCGTTCTGAGTCAACAGCCTCTGGATGAGCTCCTGGATATCATTCAGGTAACTGTAGGATCAATAGGTTAATCGATTAAAGTTTTTAATATGTTTAAATTTAGGGTGGAATAAAAGACTGTAAATAATCAAAATAAACCTTAATAAAACACTAAATTAGGGATTAAGGATATTGAAATAGTAATAAAAGTGCTGTTGAGAACACTTTGTGAATACAACCTGAAAAGTAATTTGAGCAACACTAAATACAATGTCTCTTAGTATTCAGAACAAAGTTTGTCTTGAATACTTCCTATGCTACTCTTCTTATGATACTCTATGGCAAGACACTCTCAACTACTACAATTGCTGACTATGTATTTCTTGTTTTAGCAGGGGTCATCTTCAAAGATCATCCTTAACTTCTGCAGTGAGTCAAGTGTGAGCAGCATCATGAGAGGCATGCGGCGAAGGAACATCACAGGCATCCAGTGGATCGCGAGCGAAGCCTGGGCCACCGCCAAGTCACTGTGGGAGGAGTTCGGCGACCTCTTGGGTGGCACCTTGGGTTTTGGTATTCACAGAGCCGATGTCATTCCGGGGTTAAAGCAGTATCTGTCCAGGCTTCGACCGTCCAACATCCACGACTCGGCTTTCCTCTCAGAGCTCTGGGAGGAGACGCTGAACTGCAGACTGAATGGCTCCGTTAACACGCATTCCCATATGGTAAACCATCTGGATCGAAAGCCTTGCAGTGGCATGGAGGATTTGAAGGACGTGTACTCTGCCTTCTTGGATGTGAGTCAGCTTAGGGTGTCATATAACGTGTACAAGGCTGTGTATTTGGTGGCCCATGCACTGCAAAGAATGAGTGACTGTGAGGCGGGGCAGGGACCCTTTGTGAATGGCACCTGTGGAAACCCTAAAAGCATAGAACCGTGGCAGGTGTGTTAACATATACTTTAATTCATATGATTTGTATACGAAGCTTTTGCAATTTTACGGTCTGTTTTATTAATTGAGTATATATACATATATATACATATATTATTCATTGTTTAAATATTTTGTAATATTATTTGATTCATTGTTTTTATTCATGTATGACTCGTATTGTAATCATCATTTTGAATATACATTTTATTAGATGAAAAAAAAACAATCCCTCCCTGTCATCCCTCCCTTTAGCTATTCCACTACATGAAGAGTACTAAGTTCTCCATTTTGGGTGAAAAAGTGGACTTTGACCTTAACGGTGACCCCATCGCTTCGTATGACCTCATGAACTGGCGAAGGGAGCAGGATGGCTCTCTGCGGCTGGTGAAGGTGGGCTTTTACGACTCCTCCCTGTCTCCTGAGCTCAGCCTGGTGGTGAATGAATCTGCCATTCAGTGGCCTGTTGGGCAACAGGTGTGTTCTCTAAAAATCCCCCCCAGGCCCCCCCTTCCTCTCAGACTGTTCTGTGTCATTATAATTAATGCATTAGGGAATCTGCTGATTTTGGTTTTAGGTCTATTGGAAATTGTATTTGTCCACCTTCAGCAAACTACCCTGGCATCGCCAGACCAATTTGCAAATGCGCATTGGAACCTGCAGTTGTTTATTATTATTTTAGAGAAAATATATAGACAGTCTGCTTAATACTGTCATGGTAGCCAATTCAACCCACAGTTCCACATCAGCAGCAGCCATATTGGTTGACTCAGGTGCGCTCCTCTGTACAGTTATTGTCTCAAACCTGCCACATATTAGTGGTTGTGATTGGCCTGACCCAGGCCAGGTCAGCTGGAAATCTGTCTGAATGGGAGGGGAGCCAGATGTATGTGCCAGAGCAAATAAAACATAAGCTTGCAGATTTGTCTGGTTCCCAGGCTTTATTTCCCAGGATTATTTCAACAAAAGTGTAGAGACTTTTGTAAGACAAAAATTAAGACAATAAAGATTTGTTTTCCTTAAATATAATGTATCATGTTTTTTTTCTTAAAACTAGCTGCATCACTACAGCAATGTTTTAGCCTATACCAGCATCATACTGTAACATTTTCCAATGAGCTCAGTTTAATGTCAATGCAAGGGGTGCAATTACAGCCAACAAACAAAAAACAAAAAGGTGTGTCCAGCCCAGGTCCCCTTCTGAGTGGCCTTCTTTTGCCTCTCAGGCGGTCCGGTCTGTGTGCAGTGAGAGCTGCCCACCAGGGAAACGTGTAGCCAGGAAGAAGGGCAAGCCCGTCTGCTGTTTTGACTGTGTCACCTGTGCTGAAGGGGAGGTCAGCAACACCACCGGTGGGATATGTTCTAACGAGTTCCATCTCTCACTTTCTTCAAAGTGATTTTTTTTGTTGTGTTAATTTGAATTAATTATTGCCCTTCCCTCTCTACTACCAGATTCTTTAGACTGCACACGGTGCCCCACCGACATGTGGCCTAACGACATGAGAACCCTTTGCCTCCCCAAGGATGTTGAGTTTTTGTCTTATAAAGAGCCAATGGGTATGGTTCTCTGTGCCGGATCGGTCCTCGGAGCGTGTTCCTCTCTCCTTGTTTTGGCTATGTTCTACAAACACAGGGCCACGCCCGTTGTCCGGGCAAATAACATGGAACTGAGCTTTTTTCTCCTGCTGTTCCTGGCCACCTGTTTTCTTATTGGTCTTCTGTTCATCGGTGAGCCCTCTGATTGGCTGTGCCGTATCCGGTACCCAGCGTTCGCCATCAGCTTTGCCCTATGCATCTCCTGCCTCCTCGCTAAGACGTTGGTGGTCCTAATGGCTTTCAGGGCCACACTGCCAGGAAGTAGTGTTATGAAGTGGTTTGGACCCAATCAGCAAAGAGCAAGTGTGCTTTTGTGCACGGTGGTCCAGGTAAAAATAGCATGCTTTGAAAATCCAATGTCAAATGTAAATCAATCAATAGATGCAATCGCCTAGTTCAACAGAAACTTGACACTGTCCCATCTTTCCACTATTCAGGGCATGATCTGTCTTATCTGGCTGCTCACCTACCCACCTTTTACCAATAGCAACACAAGCTACCTCAGGACCACCATCATTATCGAGTGTGCTATCGGCTCGGAAGTAGGCTTCTGGAGTGTTCTCGGCTACATCGGCCTCCTAGCATGCCTGTGCTTTGTCATGGCTTTTTTGGCCCGTGAGTTACCTGACAATTTTAATGAAGCTAAATTCATCACATTCAGCATGCTGATTTTCTTTGCGGTGTGGATCACATTTATTCCCGTCTATGTGAGCACTGCCGGTAAATACACTGTGGCTGTGCACATTTTTGCAATTCTTGCCTCTGCTTATGGTCTCCTTTTTTGTATCTTTGCCCCAAAGTGCTACATTATCATTTTGAAGCCAGAAAAAAACAGGAAGAAAAATATGATGCGTAAATGAATACATTATACATTACATTAGGATGTGTGTATATTTTATATATATACTTTGCCAATGGTTTTGTCAATGTTTAATCTGTCTTTTGTATGTGTCTTACATTAAAAGCATTCTGTATACTGTATATTATATTAAAACAGTACACTTTACTTTATACTTAATAACTTACACATTAATAATGTGTACACATGAATGTGTATACATATTCCTCAGGGATAATTTGCTGTTCCCATAATGCTTACCATTATACAGTAGCTGTATATTTAATCATAAGCCCATACTAATAAAAAGCTCAAATAAAATGTTCAATACATGCATTCATATATCATCAAAACAACAGCATATGCAAACAATCAACAAGCGTATCATGTAGTATGTAGTTTATTGTTCATGATAAAAATTCAGATTTTATTATTTACAGTTTTCCCCATGACATGTTTCTTTGTATTTTGCTCAGGTTTAATCAATATTATGTAACATTTAGGTGCAAAAATACTGACCAACATGCCAAAGGCCGAAGACAAAATAGCAAAGATCTCCACAGCTACAGTGAACTTTCCTGGAGAGCTGATATAAGCAGGGATGAATGTGATCCAGACTGCACAGAATATCAACATACTAAAG
Source organism: Merluccius productus (assembly GCA_027122695.1). Lineage (NCBI taxonomy): Eukaryota > Metazoa > Chordata > Actinopteri > Gadiformes > Merlucciidae > Merluccius > Merluccius productus. The sequence goes on along the minus strand of JAOPJI010000047.1, from coordinate 5,667,399 downwards.
GTGATGAACTTGGCCTCATTGAAATTATCAGGCAGCTTCCTGGCCAGAAATGCAAGAACCAAACATATTGCAGCAAGGATTCCTATATACCCTAAAACGGCATAGTAAGCGGTCTCAGAACCTGTGTTACATTCTAGCACTATCTTCTTATTGCTATATCTAAACACCATATCTGGAAAAGGTGGGTTTAATCTCAACCATAGAATGCATATAATGATCTGAACCAACGTGCAAGAGCAAACAATCATTCTTTGCTGGGTGGGGCCAAACTTTCCTGACACTTTGCTGCCGGGCAACGTGGCCTTGAAGGCAGTCACCACCACAATGGTTTTCCCCAGAACACAGGACATGCAGAGGGCAAAGGTCACCCCGAAAGCTGTGTGTCGCAACATGCAGGTCCAAACCGTGGGCCTGCCGATGAAGGTGAGGGGGCAGAGAAAGCACAGAAAGAGAGAGAACAACAAGAGGCAGCTGATGTCAAAGTTACTGGCCTTGATGACAGGGGTCTCTTTGTGGTAGAGGAAGATGGACATAGTGGACAGAGACAGAACAGCCCCCACCAGGGACACCACCGTCAGGGCTATTCCCATTGGCTCGTGATATGACAGGTACTCGATGGTTTTCAGAAGGCACTCGTCACGTCCCTCATTCGACCAGTATTCCCGTGGACAGGGTGTGCAGTCAGTTGCACCTGCAAGGAACATAAAGCTCAGATATGTGATGATGATTATTTTAAATGCTGTACAATTCCACAGCAACATCTATTCATGCTTCACATAAATGTTTCTTTTTAATAATATATATATGGGAAAACTGGCTGAACATATGATAACATGACACTGTTGAACATAAGCTAACTTTGGTTGTAGGAGAACATCATGAAGTACGGGCTCAACATGTTCATTACTCAACATGAGTGTACCTGTTGAGTTAGCTATGGCTCCATCTGCACATGGTATGCAGTCAAAACAACAGATACTCTGTCCCTTAATTTGAGCTTTCCTGGTACCCACTGGACACACACTTGAACACACTGATTCTGGGATCTAAAGAGAATACATGTTGTGATGGTAATTTTGAACATCTTTGATATTTGATTCGTCATACAATCACAGTGTGACTCATGGTCAAAAGAAAATAATGTCCAGTATCATACTCACCGTCTTTCCTGTTCTCCAGACAATTTGCTCTTCCTGGATTCTGAGTTCATATGCGTGGTGAGCTGCGGAGGTAAAGTTTCCAACTGTCACATGTTGAACCTGCCCTCCTCTCATCTGCCAGTTTATAATGTCATAGGATGCTGGGGGGTCCCCATTCTGGTCGAAAAACACAGTGTCTCCAAATCTGTCTGTAAAATGAACATCCTGTAGGTGATGACTAACCTGAAAGCAAAAAAGGTTGTTTTATCTTGTTTAAGTTATCCATAATGGCATGAATGTTAAAATATGTTTTTTTTATATTTGTATTAAACAAATCACTCACCTCTTTGGGCTGAATTTGTGATACATCTAAACATGGTTTGACCTTTTTGTTTCCGACTTTTTGGCAAAATAAAACAAAGTGGAGGGCGTGAGCGACAGCGTACACAGCCTTGTAAACATTGTAGGACACTCTGAGCTGTGTGACATTAAAGAATGCATTCTGCGACACCCTTAATGATTCATTTCCATTGCATATTTTACTTGTCTGTGTCAAATTCCTAGAGAGTGTGCCAGCTGAGGGGGGTTTACAGCCAACCACAACCTCCCAGAAATCATTCACAAAGGCAGAACCTCGGCCTGTGTACGGGCTAAGATCAATTAGGAAAGGTCTCAACTTTGGGATGGACATCTTTCGGACCACGAATCCTATCGATCCGCCAAAAGAGCGGTACATTTCAGGTGTGGAGGGCCTTGCCGCTGTAATCCATGCTTCGCTGGCTATCCACTGAATGCCGGTGATGTTCTGCTTAACAATCTCTGTCATCAGGGGGTGAAGGTCGCCCTCAGGAACAAAAGCCAGGATCACTTTTACAGTCGAGCGTTTGATCATGTTGATGACGGCAAGGATTTTATCTCTCTTGTATGTGCGCAGAACAGTTCCCACGAAAGCAAAACAAACTCCCATTTTTTCAACCTCTTCTCTAAAGGCCAGTATCCCATTACGGCCATAGTCATTATCTGACTGAATGGCCCCGATCCACTGCCAGCCGAAGCGTTTGACCAGCGCTGCCAAAGCTTTAGCCTGGTAGAAATCACTGGGGATTGTGCGGAAAAAAGTTGGATATTTAGCTCTGTTACTGAGGCATGCACACGTTGAGAAGTAACTAACCTATGGAGGAAAAATAATACATGGCATGACATTAACAACTATTCCACCATGTATAGTGTGGACAAATAGTACATTTTTGAATATTAAAAAAAAATAAAAACATAATAATTAGTAACAAGTTCTTACTATCGGTACTTTAAATGGTCCAAAGGTCCCAGCCAAAATTAAAGACTGGGATGACCCTGATTCTGCTATCAGGGCAGTTACAGGAGGACAGGTAGAATTTGATTCATTCTCCTTTGTCCTGCTAACTAGTGTCAAAGCAGCACGTAGTGTATTGGTAGGTGAGGCACATGAGTTAAGGATGTTATAGCCTAGAGATATGTCCGGCAGTAGAGTCGGACTATTGTTGATTTCCTCAATTGCAAATATCATCACTTGAGTCCACCGAAAAGCACGCAAATCAAATCTAAGGAGAAAAATACATGCAATTACACATTATCAAGTAGTGAGTACAGAGATTATACTTGCAGCATAGGGGGATAACATGACAGGATTAAATGAAATATTTGCAAATTACAATACTTACCCTGCACATTTTACATGAGGTGGTTTTCTCTCAAATGTAGACATGCTGCTCACTTGTTTATTCAAAATCGGGAAAATTCCCCCAATCATCACATCCCCCTTTTGAAATAAGCTACTCATGTCAAAACTATCAATCAATTCACAAGCAAAGGCTGTGTTCAACCAAAAGATAAAACACGAGCTAAGCATGGCCTTTGTTGATTTATACATGCTTGGTTAGCACTTTGCGAGAGATTACTCGTACATTAATGGGGCTATCTCTCTCTTATACCTTGATACAGCTGGAGAAGTGCCTTATAAAGGAATAGGAAATTCCCCATGGGAATAGCAATATAAAATTAGCAGAGGTGGGAGACCAGACAATGACTATTGCTGTATTGTAATCATATGCATGTGTGGATTGAAATATCTGAAAACACACACACATGATTTAGCTTTTTGTTCTATTCCCTTTGCTTTGCAGGTTATGTAACAATGTTAGCAGTTTACAGCATGTACAATGGCTTTTGTAAAGACACAATGCATATCAATATTATGCTTAGCCTAGACCAGCCTATATTTGGTTTAAGCTATATATTAAGCACACAGAAATTGACTTGATATTACAAAAACAGCTTAACA
>JAOPJI010000047.1:5469474-5481278 GCA_027122695.1 Merluccius productus | reverse complement strand
AACACCCATGTTCTCCCCGGCCTGTCCCTCGTTAATCCCCTTTCCCCCCCCCCGTATACCTCTGTACCTGCCCCCCCCCCCCCCCCCCTGTGTTTCAGCCCCGTCCACCTCGGCAGCCGAATCCGCCAAATCGAACCGCAGAGACACAAGTGTAATTTCTCAATATGCTACTCCGTTTGACCTCTTTAGATGGATGTCAAGCGTCTTCTGCTTTCCTTCATCTTTAATCATATTTCTCCGCCTAATGGAAATAGCTTCTGGGTAAACCCGATAAACGCCGCCATGCAAAGTATGGAAGTGTCATTGCATAAAGCGCTCGGTAGGAAAATTAACTGTTGAGCTCCACGCCGAGCGTCCATTATCGAACGCATAAAGGCAAAAACGTAGTGGAAGCAAACGGTAGCTGGCCTGGATCGTACCGCTGTCAGCTAATCTCTCAAACCGATCAATAACGATGCAAGGCAAAAAGCGGGAAATCAACGGACACCAAACTGCAAGACGGGAGGATCTGGGATATTGAACACAACCCGCTTGACAGACAAAAATATAACTTCCTCTCCTCCGCCCGTTACGCCGTCCCTGCGGCCCCGTCTCCCTCCGCCGTCCCAATGAACCGTCACATACAAAATGATAGTCGGTGTCCTTAAGAAACCCGCAAAAAAGCATCGAAATCCTATTAAGACGGCGAGGATTCTGCCCCGTCTTTCCGATGGCGTGATGACGCACGCGTCGCTATTTTTAGCGGTCGGTCGGGGGGGCCGAGCGTTCACCTCGAGGTCATCTTAGATGTGTGCGCGCTGTCGAAAGCGGCGCCGCGTTCCAGCTTCGGGCGATAAATCTTGCTGGATCGCTGTGAGGTTTTTTCCTCATTTCTTTGTTTTGTATTTAAGTCTGTCGGGTATTCTCGCAGAACAGGATCCTCCGACATAGAACGTGGGTAAATCTTGTTTGAGACTGCATTTATTGAGATGTTTTACGTGCTGCCATGACATTGGCTCTCTCTCCTGAGTGTGTGGGTGTTGATAGCTGGTTTATCCTGGGTGCCATAATTGCTCATGCACCGCACCATAGGTGTGCAGCCCCACCCAGCCCCACAGTCTAAACAGTCTGGTTTATAGCCAGGTGAGGCTATAAACCAGCCATCAACAACACACACACACACACACGCAAATCCAAGCAAACAGAACAGAAACTACAAACCGAACTGTCAACAGGGTTACCATACCTACACACAACCTGGACTCTTTACAGGGTTGCCGTACTTTAAATAACGTTACAAACAACCCCCCAAACCCCACTGCCTCTACACCTCCCCAGTGTCACACGCCAACCCCACCCTCCCCCTCCATCCTGGAGACCGGAGACCCGGGGGGCCACCGCCTCGGCCGGGCTGGCCGTTTGCAGGGGCTGGCTGGATGGAGGTCTCAGAGGGCCTGCAACAGCCCTCGGTAGGTCCCCCCCCTCCACCAGGGTGCAGGATCCCCCATATCCTCCTGGAGCATGGGCCTTGGACTGCTGTGCTGGCTGGCAGAGGCGTGGCTGGACCCGGCAGAGGCGTGGCTTGGCCCCGGCGAGCCGCAGACAGTTGGTTGCCCATGGCGGTTGCTGCGATGCCTCCCCGGCTCCTCCGCTGGCCGTCGCTGCCGTTCAGGATTGGCCGGTGCCGAGGCGGCTGTCCGTGACGGCGGCTGGTGACTCCAGAGTGGGTTTGGGCAGCCCTGCCGTGTCCCTTCCCGTCGGAGAAGCCCCACATTGGGCGCCGGTGTAGCGGTTTGGCACTGTAACAGAGGCGTGTGGGTGTTGATAGCTGGTTTATCCTGGGTGCCATGATTGCTCTGCACCACAAGTGTGCAGCCCCAGGGCCTGATCAGTCTGACTCGGGCCAGGAGAGGCTGTAAACCAGCTATCCACAACACACACTCCGCAATGATTCATAATATGGAAATATATGACAATTTGAAAAACGTATGGTTCTTTCCAAAAACTTAATTCAACCTGTTGAAACGCTGTAACATGTGCTGTTCTTAGAGTTACCTGGAAATGTGATTATTAGGTCGTCTTGCTGGTTCATCAGGTTGCACTTATGAGCCAAAAGCACACTGGAAGTCTTATTTGTATTCAGTCTGAATACAAATAAGTCTGCAAGTTACTCTCCAAGTCGCTTGAAGTGTTAACACTGTGTGCCGTCTTCCCTGACTACCCAGTCGTACTTCATTACATCCTTCACTGCTTCTTGGATGAGCTGGAACTTTTATTTTGGAAAAACAGTTTAGCATTCTCTGCACAGGATATTATTACAGCTTGAAATTACCATAGCCAACTGTGTCATAACAATTATGTTACGCAGTTCAGCATATTGTAATTATTTCAGTGCATCCCCTAGGAAACATGACTACAAATTTCAAGTTAATTACATTACACATTACTAGCTATTTCCAAATGTACAAATGAGTGTAACACCAGGCAATGCACTACCCACCATGACTATCGTGCCTTTACGGATGCACTCCTAATGGGCAATATTTCTTTATACACTTGTCACTTTTACTTTAACACATCCTCATTTTAATACTTAAACATAGTGTTGTATTTTAGTCATCTCATTCTATCTTCTTTTGTCTCCATATGACTAGTGCGGTTATTGCGACTAATGACCTGTTTTTCTCAACACTTACCTTTGACCTCATGTTAACTACATATGACAGCAACTGAAACTGAGAAACTGAACATGTGACTGAAGAAAACAGAAACAGAAAAAGGGAACTGAGCTGTGGCGCCCCCACATTGGCGCCAGACGCCAGTCTAGCGGTTTCTCCTGCCAAACGCCACCTTAGCGGCTTCTGCCGGGGCCCTCCGACGCAGGACATGGGTAGATCTTGGTTGAGACTGCATTTATTGGAAATGGCGAGCTTTTAATACACCAAGCAGATGTTACGTTACTGCCATGACATTGGCTCTCTCTCCTGTGTGGGTGTTGATAGCTGGTTTCTCCTGGGTGCCATGATTGCTCTGCACCACACGTGTGCAGCCCCAGAGTCTGATCAGTCTGACTCGGGCCAGGTGAGGCTGTAAACCAGCTATCCACAACACACACTCCACAATGATCAATATATGCAATTATATGTTAATTGGAAAAACGTATGGTTGTTTCCAAAAACCTAATTCAACCTGTTGAACCGGCAGCAAAACAAGGTAGCATGTGCTGTTCTTAGAGTGACCTGGAAATTAGATTATTAGGTCGTCTTGCTGGTTCATCAGTTTGCACTTATGAGTAAAAAGCACACGCTTATTTGTATTCAGTGAAGTCTGCAAGTTACTCTCCAAGTCGCTTGAAGTGTTAACACTGTGTGCTGTCTCCCCTGACTACCCAGTCGTACCTCGTTACATCCTTCACTGCTTCTTGGATGAGCTGGAACTTTTATTTTGGAAAAACAAAGAAGTTTAGCATTCTCTGCACACGATATTATTACAGCTTGAAATGACCATAGCTAACAGTGTCATAACAATTATGTTACGCACTTCAGCATATTGTAATTGTTTTAAAATTGTTTTAGTGCATCCTGTAGGAAACATGACTACAAATTTCAAGTTAATTACATTACACATTACTAGCTAATTCAAAATGTACAAATGAGTGTAACACCAGGCAATGCACTACCCACCATGACTGCTGCTGGATCCACTCCTAATGGGCAATATTTCTGTATACATTTGTCACTTTTACTTTTACACACACACCCTCATTTTAATACTTTAATACACAGTGTTGTATTTTAGTCATCTCATTCTTTCTTATTTTATCTCCATATGACTAGTGCTGTTATCGCGGCTAGTGACCTGTTTTTCTCAACACTTCAATGGTGCCGTTGACTCCGTGTTAACTACATATGATAAGAGGCAGAAACTGAGAAACTGAACGACATGTGACATGTGGCGAAAACAGAAACAGGAAAAAGGGAACTGAGCTGTGAGACAAAGTTAGTTTCAAATGACCAGACTGGGAGGGTCTTCTTTTCCCTTACACAACATCGTATTTGTATATTGAGTCATTTTAATGTACAAACTGAAATATTGCCACGTCTCTGAAACGACAATCCACAACATCTTCCTCATTGTCACTGGTTGCCCGGCGAGGAGAACTGTCAACCACAGTAGCGACGTTTGAAGTTGCCACGGTTACCGCGCCAGATGGACGCCGGTGCCTCAATGATGGATGCCGCAGAGCCGACCTCAACTGTAAATCTGCTCGCACACAAAGCTGTGTTTCACTCCCTCCGATCTGTGTTGTTTAGCCTTACCCTTTGAGTCGGCAGGCACAAGCACACACACACACACACGCACACACACACACACACACAAAAGCACACACACACACACACACACACACCCACACACACACATGCACAGACACATTTACACACACACGCATGCACGCACGCACACACACACACGCACACAAACACACACACACACACACACACTTACTCCCAGATGAAGATAAATAAAGAAGGGCCAAGACAATATCGATATGAGTGCAGACCTGAAGCGTTGGAGACAGAGAGCAGTTGCCACTAAGAAGGCGACGTCAACACACCCACATTTCAATAAACGTCGAAGCTACGGTCAGAAGGATTTATGAATACATGCATATTATCGGCCTGCATGTTTTAATGCAGGCCGATAATATGCTGTGCTCGCAAAGGGCTTTCCCTCGCGCACACACGTACACACACACAGAGTGGTAATTCTGAATCAAATTTCTGAGTCAGTGGTTTTCTTAATCTGATTGGTGGACGTGAAATAAATGGAAATGCTGGATGAGCCTCCCCCACCACACAGACACACACACACACACACACTGCATTTAACAAGCACAACCGTGAAGTTTGTGCCTCAAAGCCAGGCGACTCTGAAGCCGTTTTGGTATTCATGTGCGGTGCAGGGAGGGGAAGAAAGTTGTCGCTTGGCTTCCTGCGACCCACCGACCCACACCTCCGCGTCCCAGGGGCCCTGGCGGCGTCCCAGGGGCCCTGGCGGCAGCCCTGTAACCCGGCCCGCATCAATAAGCCCTACTGCATTGTGGGCCGTCACAAAGGCCCTGTTTGATGGCTTTACCCCAAGGGGAGAAAGAGGTGTCACTCTTTATTCTCCCCTCGTTCCTTCTCTCGCTCGCTCCCCTTCTCCTGGCTGTGTTGGAGAGGAGGCTGGCAACAGTGCAGAGAAAGCGGGGGTGGTGGGTGGGGGGGGGTTGGTGAGGGGTAAGGGGTGAGCGGGTAACCCACTGTGCGCCACTTAAGCCTCTCCGCTGTCCAGTGCAGAGCTCGCATTAAATACCATGACCACTCGCCGTAGTGCGAGCGAACAGATCCTGGCTGTCAGAGCAGAATATGAAAGGTTCATACTGTTAAAAGGCAGGCACGTTTATTTCTGATGTATTATGGGGTATTAGGGAACACTGCTAACATTGAGACTAATAGTACACACCTCAAGTCTCACCACACGTGTTGTAAATATTATTATCTACATCATCATATTATTTACATCAGTAAGTCCTCTGACAGTAACATTTTGCATTCAGAGCAGCTAAATCCTTTTTAGACCAAGGTGCGTGACATAAAGATTGGTACTTAAAGGTACTATGTGTAAGAGTCAGAAATTCCTTCCCATTACTGGCCCCTTTGGCCGGTGAGTGAACTGCAGCCTGCTGGAGCACTGGCGTACAAGAACAATCATCAATTATTGTTAGCTATAACCATCAATAAAAATACAAATAAAAACGCTATGAAGGAACAGGACGGTTTTTGCCATTATCCGCAGTTAGACGTCACTTGAATCCGGCCCGGGTTCAAATATAATATAATAGTCGCAACAGATTTAATTAAATTACCTGTTGATATATTGGCAACTTAAAGTGATTTATGCATTTAAAAATCCTACACACAGTCCCTTTAGAAGAGAAACTAAAGTTTACGATCAAATCACAAGAAAACATTACGTGCGGTGCATCGAACTGTTCGAAAAACAACAAAATCCAATTCACGTGTTGTGGTTAGACATCTGTTATGGTTTCCTTTAATGGCCTCTGACGGAGGGCTCATGCATTTACAGCTAGAATCAGTCAAAGCCTCTCAAACTCGACACAAGACGCAATAACAACAAGTCGATGTGTTTGACAGGCCACAACACGATGCACAGTACACGTATATAGACATTCATTACAGTGTTATATACCGGACATTTTCCTTTTTTTTCACTTCACGTCCTCCGCAACACGTTACGTTGACATGGTACTACAGGACATGACCAACCAGAGGCACAAGACACAGGAGCATATATTAAAAACAAAAAAAACACACACATTGTGTTAGCCGAGACCTTCACCTATACATCAAAGTGTCATACAACGACATTCTGGGCATACTACATCCCCCCCGCCCCTGTGCCCCCCTGTTTCCCCCTGTGCCCCACAGTAGCAGACAGGGAAGGAGAGGCAGAGGAGGGATAGGAGGCGCAGCCGTAAGGTTATATTGCATTACAAATGTCTGGAAGTTATCTCCTCCAAGTGCTCTATTGCATTTCAACCCCCGCTGACAGGGAGTAAAGTATCATCCTAAACACGTACACACGCACACACACACACACACACACACACTTACGCACGCCACGAAACCCATGCCAGCCTCATAGTTATTATATTGATGACGCATCATGTGCGTGTCTATTAAGAAGACACATCTCGTCGTGTGTGTCCTCATAAACAGATGAACAAGGGAATACAGAGTCAGTCTGGCAACCTTTGAATTATTCCTTCTGGTTTAGCGCGGTTAAAGTCGAACGCAACACATTCAGTACAACCACAAGCGACACAACGAGAGACGCCTGCTGAGGACACTGATGAGTTGAGGCATATAGCACAAGTATATGTACAGTAGGCTACGGTCATTTCAACAATTATGCACAAAAATACACGGTTATCGTCCATCTTAAAGTCAGTGACTAGTGTTAGCTTTTTTTTTTTTTTTTCTTTGTTTATTTTACAACTTCTAGCCTTTTGGTAATATTTCTATAGGCAATTCAATCCACAGCGCATCCAAACAGTACATATGAATTGGTTCTCACAGCGTTTTGTATGATATCCTACAAAAACGTATAACACGTTGTTTTGTTTACGCAGCCCCCGGCCCCTTCCCTCTCGTTTCCGGTCACCTGACCGAAAATATTTAGGGTTCAAGTCAGGGTGAGGTTAGCTGCAGGTTAGGTTTTGGGAGGGTTAAGATAGAAAGTACGTTGAATAGGACGTGTCAGAGACACAGTGAGTTGTCACGACATATTATGCAACGAATGACATATAGTGATTATATTCAAATGAATAGTAGTGAGAACTAAAAAACTCATCTGAACATAAACATAAGAAGAGGTTAAATTTCCGGAGACAGGCATTTTCCAAACTCGATATTGCTGTCTCCAGATTTCGGAGAAACCTCATTATCCAAAAATGTTTGGCCGTATTTTGTCCAGATCCCAAGTTTGACGAGGTGCAGGGACACAAGGTTAAATGGGACAATGTTTTCTGTGTTTCTCTTTTTCGTATGGCTAATAAATCTCACGGAACGTCTTTCTGCCGCTTATGAATATTGTGGGTTTAGTGAACGACAGAAAGATGGCGGCGCTCGATGCCAGACTAACATCATTGTCCAAAACATACAACAAATCACTCTCAGCCTGTTGCTTTGATCAGCAGAATCAATACTGAAGAGTAGCTGGACCGTCTCCTCCCAAAAATCACATCTGTGTTGAACAACAGCGAGATCAAAGACGTTATTTAAAGAAAGCACCATGTGCATGTGGAGTGACCCCCCCCCCAACCCCTCATCTGCATCACTGACGCTTAACAAAGACGTTGTAGTTATGTTAAGTATGAGTAAGTAAGTGAGATCCGATGCAGAATGTAAAAGGCCGAATTGTGTGATGTTCAAAACGGCAGCAATGTCAGATACAATTTCAGAAACGGTTCACAGGTTGGAGCTCAATCTTTTTTTTGTTGTTGTTGTTGTTGAGAAGGTTAATGTTAACAGTATAGTCGTTAAGGTTATGATTATGTTAATGGGGGGGGGGGGAGGGATTTAAGGATTAGGGGATTAGGATAAATGAACGGTTAGGATAAGAAGCATCGGAGGGATGCAGATCGTTAGATAGACAACTAAATGCGGTCACAAGTAAAAGGTCAATCAAGCGTTGTCGTCGACGACGACACGTCGGAAATGACAACGGCGCCGCATTTTGTCTTCTAAGATTGTAGAATATCATACAAAAAAACAAAAAAAAAAACCCAAGGTGCATTTTACTATTCATAGATATCAACTATAGATGGATGTCAGATGAGTCTGTACACATAACACATGTACACACAGTGCGGTGCATATTGGGGGGGCAACAACAAATGCGGACCACACCCCTCGGGACCCGGGGGCTCCTAGACCGAGAGAAACGCCCTTCCCCGGGTCACTCAGGGGGGGCCCAGGTCAGGGGCCCCACGCCAGCGCCCCCCCTCCCCAATGTCAGCGGCCAGGTCAGAGCCTCCTGTCCCCGTTCTCCACCTGCTCCGCCAGGCTGTTGAGCGCCGTCTCGTCGCTCTTGGACTGATGATGCGTCTCCCCCTTCCGGGTCTTCTGGGTGGCGCGCGACAGCTTCCGCCGGAACGTGTCCCCGGCCAGGAAGTACAGGATGGGGTCCACGCAGCTGTTGAGGCTGGCCAGGCCGCGCGTCACCTGGTACGTGGCGTACACGCGGTCGTTGAACGCGCACATGTCCGGCTCCTGGAAGTAGAGCCGGGCGCGCATGTTGAGGTTCTTCATGACGTGGAACGGCAGGTAGGAGACGGCGAACACCGCCAGCACGATGATCACCAGGTGGATGGACTTGCGGCGCAGCGGCGCGTTGTTCATGTCGTTGCGCACCAGCGCCCGGGCGATCATGCCGTAGCAGCCCAGGATGATGACGAACGGCACGCAGAAGCCGAACACCGTCATGCACATGCTGTAGACGAAGTAGCCCGGCAGCTCGTCCGCCGTCGTCGTGTCGTAGCAGGTGGTGGCGTTGCGCTTCTGGCCCGTCCGCGAGTAGTAGAGGATGGGCGAGATGCCGGCGATCACCAGCGCCCACACCAGGGCGCTGGTGACCACGGCGTTCTTCTTCTTGAGGCGCCCCAGCGACTTGAGCGGGTGCACCACGCCGGTGTAGCGGTGCACGCTGATGCACGTGAGGAAGAGGATGCTGCCGTACAGGTTGACGTGGAAGATGAAGCGCTGCAGGCGGCACGCCACGTCGCCGAACACCCAGTCGGTCTTGTTGAAGTAGTAGAAGATGAGGAAGGGCAGCGACAGGACGTAGCAGAAGTCGGCGAGCGCCAGGTTGAACATGTACACCGAGATGCTACTCCAGGGGCGCATGTGGCACACGAACATCCAGATGGCCAGGCTGTTGCCCACCAGGCCGGTGATGAAGACGATGATGTAGACGGTGGGCAGGTAGTAGAACTGGAAGCCCGTCTTGGTGAGGGAGCATCCCCGGCTCTGGTTGTGGAGGTCGCTGGCGTTCAGCAGCAAGGTCAGATTCAGGCCGGAGGTCATGGTCGGCGTCGGGGTTGGCGTTCACTGCGTGGACGGGCGCACATTATAGGCATATTAATAAGACAATCATTGTTTTGGGGGGGTTTTTTGTATTGTTTTTTTTTTTTTTGAGCAGGATTATAATCATCCGCTTGTGTCTGCTTTGAAGTCTGCGCTCATATTGTCGATATTGTCTTGGCCCTTCTTTATTCATCTTCGTCTGTGAGTGTGTGTGTGTGTGTGTGTGTGTGTGTGTGTGTGCATGTGTGTGTGTGTGTATGTGTGTTCATGTGTGTGTCTGTGCATGCGTGTGTGTGTTTGTGTCTTATATGGCGCGCCAAAAAAAACGCAGTTAAGGCGACGGACTCACAAGACGCGAGTGTGACACACGAACGAATGAATGAATGGATGGGTGGATGAATAGATGGATGGATGAACGAATGGCACGCAAGCAGGTACCGCCTTTTACAAGTACGGCACCAATGGCGCGCAAAGGTGAGTCGGCGGAGGCGTCATGCGCGCTTGTTTACGTGACGGCGGCGGCGGCGGCGGCACCAACAACCACATCACAAGTCACAACACTCACCGTTGACACGGACCGGTTCTCCTCATTCCTCCTCATTCCCTCCTCCTCCGAGACTACAGCGTCCCGCGGCGAGTGCGGAGATTTCATTCAGCCCAGCCGCCAGGTGTGCGTCCGCGTCCACAATGTTGGGTTTGGTTTGCATTTGGTGTCCATTAAAAAAGTTCGCTTCTCCTTTCCGGGGGTGGGTGGTGTTGGTGGTGTTAGTGGTGGTGTTGTTTCGCTTACACTTCAGGAGCTGGAGACGAGTATCTGCCATGCGTCATGGACGTTTCCTCACCACGGCGTGTAAAGTGGAGGGGAGTGGGGGGGGGGAGAGAGACAGCTGCGAGCTACTGCTGGCAGGGGAGGGAGAGAGAGAGAAAGAGAGAGAGAGAGAGAGCGAGAGAGAGAGAGAGAGAGGCTCCGCGTAACACTTGGACCGGACCTGACTGGCCAGGTCTCCAGAACCGCTTCTTATTCCCAGACGCGCTCTCCTTTCCTTTCCTCTCCTTTCCTTTCCTTTCCTTTCCTTTCCTTTCGCCTTCCTCCTTCCTCCTTCCTCCTTTCTGCCGGCTCCGTCCTCAGCCGATCGGACCTGCTACCATGACTTCAGAGAAACGACACGATTTGCTTGCACTTTTCTCCCATGAACTGAACCCCTCCCACAAACACACACACACACGCGCGCACACACACACGCACACGCGCGCGCGCACACAAACACACGCACCCACCCACACACACACACGCGCTCGCAAACACGCACGCACACCCACAAACATACACACGCGCGCAAACACGCACGCACACGCGCAAAACACACACACACGCGAGGCGGCAGAAGTTTTTACGCACACGCCCACACACACACACGGTAGGCTGTCTGCGTGCCAAGGCGTGCGTCACGGGTACTGCAGTCATCAGACCGCCGACCTGCTGCACCGTGGAGACCGTTTGCTTTGGCATGGTGGCTGTCTGAACAAAAGTAATGATTGAGCATTAATTCATTAATTCATTAATTCGATTCATTCATTCGATTCAAAATTCTTGAATGCATGAATTCATTTGCATGTGTATCTGTGTATTTGTTTATTTGTTTATTAGGCTATTTATAGGCTATAGTTGTTGTTTTCTCCCCACAAACACAATAAATTAAAAACAATACAAAAATGACATATGTCATGGTCTGCCACTGTTCCCCGTGTTTCTGTTCATGGTTTCCTGTTTTATGTTGGTAGTTCACCCCTCTCGTGTCGTGTTTTGATTTCACTTCCTGTCTTCGTGTTTTTCCCGCCCTTGTGTTTTCCCTGATTAGTTTCACCTGCTCCTCAGTTCACCTGCACCTCGTTCCCTCGTCAGCCACGCCCTTTATATACGGGTCCACGTGGTTTGTGCTTTGTCGGTTTGTTTCTCCAGTTACTAGTCGGTTTCTGTTCCTGTGCGTCCTGGGGGGGGTGTTCCAGGAAGCGGGTTATGTGAAAACCCTGTGTTTGTTAACCCTGAGATGAGGGAAACTCTGAGTTATCCGTTCCAGAAAGAGAGGTAACTTAAACGCTGGGTCTGTTACTGCGGTAACTTACGCTGTGAACCAAACCTGCTCGCTGGCAGGTTTACTACAAGAAACCCAGGGT
>JAOPJI010000047.1:5402006-5419090 GCA_027122695.1 Merluccius productus | reverse complement strand
TTATTATTATTATTATTATTATTATTATTATTATTATTATTATTATTATTATTATTATTATTATTATATGATATTATGTTATTTATGTAATATACATTATATGTGATGTTATGTTATAGGTGGTGTAGCAGAGTTGAACTGCCAGACCATGGGCGACCCAAAGCCTTCTGTCGAATGGATATTAGCAGATGGCAATAAGGTCAGAGCTCCTTACTTCAGCGAGGATGGAAGGATCCACATCACAGCCGAAGGGAAGCTCACTTTGCATGGTGCTGGCCCCTCTGATGCTGGCCTCTACCGGTGCATCGCCACCAACTACCTGGATGCAGACATTCTCAGCTTCAGAATTACAGTGCTGTCCCCTGACGTGGAGGAAGCCGAGGTCAATGGGGTCCAGCTGTCTAAAACACTGGGTCAAAATCTGGTCCTGGACTGCAGCTCCACAGGGAGCCCGGAGGCCTCCGTTCAGTGGATTCTACCAGACCACTCGGTGTTCAGAGAGTCTCATGGGAACAAGAAACTACATGAGAATGGGACTTTAAGAATTCAGGGTCTCACTGCGAGGGACCGGGGCTTCTACAGGTGCTTAGCTGCTAACTACATGGGAGCTGATCTGCTGGTCTCAATGGTGACAGTTGGAGAGAAAGCTTCAGAGATTGGAGCAGTAGTAGATGATGAAGAGCCAACAATGGGGGCGGATGTTATGGTTGAGTCTGACGATGTGGAAGAGGAGGTGGAGCTCAGTGAGCCCCCTTCTTTATCCGACAGAACTAGTCAGGAGTCCAGGACTATTACTTCAGACAGGCCCTACCCCAGTCTGAGGTCACAAGTTCGGGGTAGATTGGGACAAAGACGGAGTGGCCCGATAACCAATAGACGCATCTGGAGCAACAGGATCTTTAATGCAAATAGCAGGAGAGTCGACCCAGCCAAATTTGCTGAATTCATGAAAAAGGCCCAAGGTGGATCAAAACTGAGAGACACAGGTCTTTCTGGAAATGAGGAAACAGGCTCTGGTGAGAGTTTTAATGAAGTGATTTTACCAGATTTGGATAGGTATTCAACGCATAGCCCTCAAGTACATAAAACTATGTTAATTCAAAGACAACAGGACTACAGCAGTTACACTGAGACTATGACAACTACACAGACCAGTGATTTTAACGGTTTGGTAACCGCAGATACCCCAGATAATAGTGTGATCAGTGCCGTTATGGTAACAGAAAACACAGACAATCCAACAACAGAGTCATACACACAGTCACATCTTGTAACGCCTGTGGAATCAGCATTTACACAGAGTCTAGAGAGGTTGAATGAACTCCAAAGTGATGCAGCCATCCCACAGGACCATGCATTGGACAAAACAAGTGTAACACCTAGTAATTGGTTCATACCCAGTGAATTCTACACTATTGCAAGAACTACCAAAACACACAAAAACAAAGTCATGTTCCATTCAGATATTACTGTGGCTGATAACTCAGAAGAAACTGGGTTGACATTCTCAGGGGAACCCCCTGCAGAGCCAGAGACCAGCAGGGGACTTTCCTTTGTCACAGAGCCCAACGTTAATCAGATGATGGATGGAGCAAGACCAGTCGACCCTATTGTTCACACTTCCACTGATGCAGAGAGCCAGACCACTTTCACAGCTGTTACCACCACAGAGAGGCATCAAGATGAGATTACCTTCCACACCACCCAAAAGATCACATCCCCAGGACTACCAGCAGGATCCACCATCATCTCACACCAGCAGATCCACATCATTCCACCAAAGGCCGGCGAAGGAGGGGGAAGAGGAAGCCGCCGGAGAACCTTCCAAGGACGTAGGAGGATCGTCAAACCAAATAGGATCACTGACATACAATCCTACATGAATAAACTCAGATTACCTACAATACGGAAGGAAGGGAATGCTACAGTGGCCTACACTGTGCAACTTGTAACAGGTGAGTACTCACTTCATCTGGCCTTCTTCTTGAATTATTGTGTTCTTACAGCATCTCTGTACTTGAACATATATGTTAATTGATAATTGTATCTTTCTGCCAATCTATCTTCTTTCAGACTTTGATCGTGATGTGAAAGAGAAGAGGATAACAACAGATAAACCAAATGTTGCCACCTCACCCATTTCCATGGGTTCCTCTTGGATGAAAACAGATATTCCTCTCACTGCACAACATAACACAGCTACTACAACAAAGTATTACATTACAAAAGCCCCATTTCTCCATAGCCAGTCTGAGCCAGGATTCTCACATGACTTCATTACCTCTGCAGATGCCCCTGAGCTTACCTTTACACCTGATCCATTAATATCCACAACCGAAGAAGCAATCTCCTCAACGAAACACACAACATCTAAGGCTATCCAAAAACGAATCCAATGGCACAGACAGTTTGGTAATAAGGGAAAGCACAGATATAGGCTGAACAGATTACATAGACCATTTATCAAGACACATACACCAACCACAGTAAAAACCACCACAACGATCCCAACCACAACCCCTGCTGCTCCTGCTACCGCCATATCTTTGACAGACTCCAGATACACTTCTAGCAAAGAAAGCTCCTCAGATAATGACTATGAAGATGTGTTCTCTGCTGATGATGAGCCCACAACAGCATCACCTATCTTACACTATCAAACTACTACCATTCCAACATACAACACTTACACTAATACTCAGACATCACCACCGATCCAAACTATTGATTCCCCACCTACAGTCAACCCACCTTCAAGGGCAAGCCCTGGTGATGCCTTTTCATTTGGATCAGGAGGATACCCTGAGGACCATCATGTGATCAAACAGAGGCCTAAAGGAGCAGGAGGACCTATCGGCAGAAGGAGGAAGCCCATTAGGAGAAGGCCCTTCAGGAAACCTACAACTACTACGGCAGCTCCCACCACAACACAGACAACAACTAATTTAAAACCCATCATTGAGACCACTATGAAAACCCTGATGAAGACCACAATATTGCCATTTTCAGTTTCAACACCCCTCTACCTTCCATCCAGTGAATATGATGGTTCTACAGGGATGGCATCAACAGAAGAGCAAACAACCTTATATGGAGAAGATAAATGGCATGGCTCCACCTATACTACGACTCAAACCCAGACTATGACCAAAGGCCCCTGGGCAACCATACCCAAATCTACGTCTACTACCATCACAATTAGGCCATCCACTACAAAGAACCAAACCACAACATTTAGGACCAAGGTCTACAGCAATATCAAACCAGCCGAGAGGAACATTGATCAGCCCACAGAGATGCCAATGAGGCCAACAATGAGAAGCAATTCAGGGAGAGCCATCACCTTTGACACATTAGCCATTACCACAGCAGAGCAAGAATACCCCACAAAAGCAACCACAGTAGGGATTGATTTCTCCACCGCCAAGGAAATGACCAAGCCCAAGATACTTGGTGGTAATGCAGCTAGCTTCACGGTGCTGTCCAACTCTGATGCTTTTCTGCCATGTGAGGCAGTGGGGAACCCTGAGCCAGCCATCAGGTGGATGCGCTTCTCCTCAAGTACAGGTACACCTATTCTTAATGATTAAAAACAACCATGTTTGAGTTAAATTTAACAGATCAATATTGTGGTTTTACACAGGCAGGTATATAGTTACACAGACATACTGCATAAATGTTTACAAAATGTATTTATAGTGTCGTAGTGTGATACACAAGTCAAAATAAATGTTTTGGTGTCATTGACTCCTAATCTAAAAATTGCCCTCCTTTTTTTAGGAAAGACAATTACCATCAAGGGGAAAATGGGCAAGTTTGAAGTCTTCAGCAATGGCACATTGGCCATCCAAAATGCCAACATTAGGGACCGTGGTCAATACCTGTGTCTTGCTGAGAATGATCTGGGATCAGACAAATTGCTGGTAACCCTCTCGGTGGTAGCATACCCTTCTCGCATCCTGGAGCCCAAAATCCGGGAGATAAAGTCCCATGCTGGAAGCACTGTGGAGATGCAATGCAAGGCAGAAGGCCGGCCCACGCCTCTGATATCCTGGATTCTGGCCAACCGGACGCAGGTGAGGGGTCACATCTCAGGCAAGGGGAGGGCTTCTGTGACACCCGAAGGCACCCTGACCATTGAGCGGGTTTCCATCTATGATAGAGGTCATTACAAATGCATTGCTAGTAACCCAGCTGGAGCCGCCACCGCTACGGTTCGACTGCAGGTGGTGTCAGCTCCCCCTGGCATCCTGGAGGAGAAACGTGAGCATGTGAGGGCTGTTATGGGCCACAGTCTTTGGCTGCCATGCACAGGCCAGGGCAACCCCCTGCCGACCCTTCACTGGGTCCTCCCGGATGGTTCAGTCGTGCAGTCAAACAGGCCTGCTGCGGATCCCAGAGTGGCATTGTATGACAATGGTACCCTCCACTATAAGGATTTAACTTTAACAGACAATGGGATATATGAATGCATCGCGACAAGTGCCACAGGATCAGCACGGAGGGTGGCGACAGTGACGGTAGAGGAACGGGAGTCCGCACCTCGGATTGTGGAGACATCCCAACTCATGACAGAGCTATCCTTTGGAGACCAGCTGAGACTGAATTGTTTGGCAACAGGGGAACCCAAACCCAGGATTATGTGGAGACTACCTTCGAAAGCTGTGGTGGATCAGTGGCATAGGTAATGTTATATTATTAAATTCCATTCTTACATTTAATTACTATATACTGGCTTAGCTTGTGGCCATTTTAGTTTTACATTATTACATTATTGGCTGTTTAGCAGACTCTTTTATTACTGCACTTACAGGTGAGGCTGACGACAATCAAAGCATACAATTAATATGGGAGCCAAATATAAAAATTGGTGCTGCACAAGCATTTATTCATTTAGCAGTATTTTAGTATTTTTGGTAGGCTATTATTATGAGTGATAGTCAAGAGCATAGTAGGCAAAACAAAGTAATTTATAGATGTGCATTATATATATATAAATGTAGTTTATTTGGCTTTCACTCAGGAGCATATTTATATTCATGCACTGGAAACTATAAGCAAGGAAAACCAAAATTCCTCATCAGTGAAGTCTTTGAGCTTCAGCCAAGTCTTTAGTACAGACCAAGCACATGTTGCAGAAACGTATAGCTTCTCTTGGGATCCTTGTATTTATATAGTTGAAAATGGCTCTATTTAAAATCTTGTGCTCAGGTTTCCATCTTTCCTCATTCCTCCAGTTGAGCTTCCTGTGTTAACCCTGCACCAGATCCCCTTAAGACAGAGAATAATAGTTTTAGTGTTTTAATGTGCTGAATAGTCAGTCCTTCCATGCTTAAAATTACGAGATACTGAGCCCTCTGACCAAATGAATGCAAGCCACTAATGTACTCCAGCACAATCCAAATGGAAACACTGGTTACAATTATTGCAGAGGCTATATGAGCTCATGACCTTTGATGTTTTCATGGTGAGTGTGGTAGACCTAAAATAAACAAGAGATTTATCAGGCCCTCCGATTGAGCTAGAATTCTTCAAAAATGTAATGCCATGTTATTGGGTAAATAAAACAAAATATACTGTATATATTTTTAAGTATATTACAGGCCTATGAAATATTTTATTTGAGATTTTATTAAATACAATTAAAATACTTCTAGTACTTTATAGTATTATGTATTTTCATTATTTTAGATAAATAATTATTTTTGTCATGGTTTATATAAATATATTTATACAGTATGAAGCCATTCTAATTTCCTTTTCATTTTTTGTTATCGTTTTTATCAGGATGGGCAACAGAATCCATGTTGGGGAAAATGGAAGTCTGATTATTAACATGGTGAACGACAAAGATGCTGGCGACTACCTCTGTGTGGCGCGCAGCAAGATGGGAGATGAGTTCCAGCTCATGAAGGTCTCTGTGTCCATGAAGCCAGCCAAGATCGAACCTAAGCATTATGGCAAGAAGCATGTCCCGTTCGGTAGAGACGTCAAGGTGGACTGCAAGGCATCTGGGTCCCCGCAGCCGGATATCTCATGGGGTCTACCAGATGGTACACTGGTCAACAGTGCCATGCAGTCTGACAGCAGCAGCGGCAACAATGGCGGCAGGCGAACGCGCCGTTTTGTTCTGTTTGATAATGGAACACTTTACCTAAATCAGGTAACCCTAATCAGTGTACACTATTTAATCTGTAAGCATTGAGTGAGTTCTTGAGTGAGTTCATAAGTGAGTTCTCTTTTCAAAAAGTTCACATTATTGTATTATTTTTTTCAGGTTGGTATTTCCGAGGAAGGAGATTACACCTGCTATGCTGAGAACCAAGTCGGCAAGGATGAAATGCATGTACATATCACCGTGGTGACAGCAGCCCCGAGGATACGACCCCCGAGGCAGACCTATGGCAAGGTGAAGCCTGGAGATAACATACGCTTTGACTGTGAAGCGGTCGGAGAGCCCAAACCTAAGATTCTTTGGATGTTACCCAACAACGACGTAATCGCCGCCTCTCATGAGCGCTACCTGATGCATGTGAACGGCTCCCTGGATATAAGAGATGTAAAGCTGATGGACGTTGGGCAGTATGTCTGTATAGCTCGCAACCCTGCCGGCGAAAACCAGAAAGTGTACAGATTGGAGTTAGATGGGAACCCACCGGTGATAAATGGCTATCGCCAAAATAGGACAGTGATCAAGGACACAGCAGTAAAATATTCCAGGAAGTTTATAGACTGTAAGGCCGAGGGAGAGCCGTTGCCATCAATCACCTGGATAATGCCGGATAACATTTTTCTGAAGTCTCCATATTTTGGAAGTAGGATAAATGTCCATCAAAACGGAACACTAGAGATCCGCAACGTGAGGCCAACTGACACCGCAGAGTTCATCTGCATGGCGAGGAATGACGGGGGCGAGGCGGTCATGGTCATACAGCTAGAGGTGACAAGCATGCTTAGACGGCCCATTTTTAGAAACCCTTTTAATGAGCGCCTCGTCACTCGCTTGGGGAAGACTGTGGTGTTGAACTGCTCTGCCGATGGACATCCCATGCCAGAGATGATATGGACCCTGCCAAACGGAACGCGTTTTACAGATGGACCTGACCGTGGATACAGGCATCACCTTGGCAGTGATGGGACTTTTATAATCTACACTCCTGTTAAAGAGGATAGTGGGAAGTACCGCTGTGCTGCGAAGAACTCAGAGGGCTACATAGAGAAGCTCATTCTCCTGGAAGTTGGCCAGAAACCTTACATTCTCTCACGTCCAAGGGGCATCATACGTACTGTTTCTGGGGACCCTCTCTTCCTCCACTGCCTGGCGGATGGCAGCCCCAGACCAAGCGTCTCCTGGACCGTCCCAGGGGGCCACACCCTGACCAGGCCTCAATTCCTTGGACGCTACAAGCTGCTGGAGAACGGGACCTTGGTTGTGCACGACACTACCATTTACGACAGAGGAAACTATGTGTGCAGAGCACAAAACGATGCAGGGGAAGCCGTTCTTACTGTCCCTGTAATGATCATTGCTTACACTCCCCGCATCAAAACTTGGCCACCCCCTAATGTGAGGGCAATTGTGGGAACACCAGTTCAACTCAGCTGCGCAGCTATTGGGATCCCCAAACCAGAGATCACCTGGGAGTTGCCTGACGGGTCGGTTCTGTCTGCAGCGGGGCCGGGCCGCCCTATGGGCAGCGAGTTGCTCCACCCTCAGGGAACACTCATCATCCAGAGACCCATGGTCTCAGACTCTGGAGCATACAAGTGCATTGCCAAGAATCACCTGGGCACAGACTCAAAACTCACATATGTACGCGTGCTGTGAGAAAGAGACATGTTGACACTGACGCATCAGATTGATGACAACATCACATCAGAAACCGAGGGGATCACAACGGGAGGATCACAACTTGTACAAAGACTTTTAAAGGAAAGGGAAAATTAATACAAAATACATAATAATACAAAATAAGAAGAGAACCAGGAATGTCATAGAATATTGAATGTCCCACTAAAACAGTGGAACATCAAATATCTAAGTTCAGATAGAAATAGAGGATATAGTAGACATAGGCATGAGTGTGTCTGAGTAAATGTGGCATAGGAGTGGCAAAAGGGGGCCAATGAAGAGGTGAGGCTGCCAGTTACCTTGTTACAAATGGGGTAGCCTATGGGGAGCAGAATGAAGTGCCACAGGAAGCTTTTAGAAGAGACGTTCTCTTTGGGTTTGGACTGCCCACTGACATTAGCAAAATATTTATATTTTCAGTTTACATTGAGTGTTTTTAAACATAATATCCGAAAATGTTATCTTTCTCAATGTAAAAAAAACTTTTAAATACATATATTAAAACCTGTTTTTACACTGGAGAACTTACATACCAACATTACATTAAATGTCTGTATCTACTCCTCTTCTATATCAGCCTTTATGTCAGTGCAGTACAGAAAACATTAAGTAAAATTAAACACAGAACTATTGTGTTGGACATCAATAGATTATCGAAGACTGTTATTGAGTGAGAATGCAGTATGTGTACATTAATGTATCAAGACATCTGAATCAAAACTAAAATAAGAGGAGAAAACACAATGAACCCATCTGTTTTATTTCCTTTCTAATTGCATTGAAATACCAATCATAAAAAAGCTTAATAAATCTGTTCAACTTATAGACTGGGTCTGGGTTGTATTTGGAGTACAGACATCTGAGGTATGTCAACATAGGTCTATATATGGAGTATATATGGTGTGGATCGACCCAGCGGATATCTGGTAGAAAGAGAGCGCCGCTGTTTCTCTCATGGTAGAAGACAACTTTCAACTCCAGCTGTGAAAATAGCTCCTGTCAATCCCCCCGTCAATGTGGCAAATCCAGCAGAGAGCTTTCGATGCCGTTTGCAATAGTTTGTTTATTTTACTGGGGCTGCGGATATGGATATGATATGGGAAGAAGAAGGAGAAGTTGGTGAAGTGTTTGACATGAAACAACACAAGGTGCAAGCTTCACAATGCGGTTCTGCTGCTTAAAGAGAGAACTAAACTTGTCTTGGGTTTGGTATTGACACAAGATAAACATACCAAAAGAAAAAAAATAGCACAGGATGGATGGAAAAGGGCAACAAAGAACAAACTGTTGTTTTCTTTACTCTAGAACATTTTTTATTGCCGCTTGTGTTGTTTAACACAAAAAATGCAGTAGCTTTTAGGGAAAACAACTGGGAACGATTTTGTAGCAAATTGCTGCAATACACTCGGCTCACCTATAATGATACACACTTGGCATGTAGGAAAACTTCCTGGTCCTGTTGACTGAGACTTGACCTCATCGCTAATGCTGTCACTACAGCTGAAGTATGAGTGTTCAATCAACCAATAGTAACAAGTCGTTTATCAGACGGAAGAGGGCTAACAATATCGAATCCATATGTGCACTTCTGAATGGGAAGTTCAAGGACCCACATTCAAATAACTTCTTCTTTCCAGAGACTTTGGCCATTTTTTTAAACCAATTACATGTTCCAGATAAGTATTGAACAAAAAGAGGATGTAGTTATGGGGGAGATGTCTTTCAGTTTCCTACATGGGATATCTGTCTGCTGACTACATTTGCTAAAATTTCAATTAATCGCACCATTGATCACAATCCATGGTTTTGTAGATTTATTCAGTTCTGCTCTTAAAGGGGAACTGTCACGCTCACTATTTTGTAATATAAGAGAGTACTGCTTAATTTCGTATTATTATTTATTTATTGTTTGGGGTGACATGGCCAGGAGGGCAGCACGGCATGGGATAAAACGCAAAACAAAAACAAACAATACATTCATACGCATGGTGAAAAGATGTAAACTTTTTTGCAGATACACGACCAAGTTTCGGATAGAAACTTCATATTTTTATAGGAGAAAAGGATGATTACACAATGTAAAGACATTCCTTGGCAAGCTCTAAAAAAGTCTCTAACAGTGTTATTGTGCCAACATGGTTTTAAACTTGAAACCGACAAAAAAACATATTTGCCCTTCCAGACCACGGCATAGATGGCCCTTTCTACAATGTCCTCATGGAGCAATCTGGTCATTATTTACCTCTGCTATAAATCTGGATTGCAGGACTTTCATACTGTTTGATGCTGCTATAGACAACCAGACCTGGCACCCAAACAATCTGGCTGGATTTAAACAAAGGCCCCTGTGTTACTCTACTCCTGCAATGTCGTCCACCATGTCATCCACATTTCCCCAGCTGGGGTTGTCTTACACTCCTATGTGTGTGTGTGTGTGTGTGTGTGTGTGTGTGTGTGTGTGTGTGTCCGTGTGTCCGTGTGTGTGTCCGTGTGTGTCCGTGTGTGTGCATGTGCTTGTGTGTGTGTTGGGTCCAGAAGAGGTGGTGTGCTGTAGTCTTCAGTAAGGATGAGTTAAACTTCTGCTGCCGTCAACATTGCTTGTGTTTGTTTTTATTTCTGTGGGAGCCAGAGTATGATTTGTTGTATGCACTCAGCCTAATGGTTACAACATATACAGTTACTGCATTATCCACTATCTCAGACTGGGGAATGGCTTTCACTTCACTTAATGCAGCCCATAATATTCTGTATCAGCTCACTATTTCAAGGTTCCTTTTAGTGTGTATGGTCCCTGATATCTGTGTAATGGATGATGATAGGGCCATA
The DNA here is from genome assembly GCA_027122695.1 of Merluccius productus. Lineage (NCBI taxonomy): Eukaryota > Metazoa > Chordata > Actinopteri > Gadiformes > Merlucciidae > Merluccius > Merluccius productus. The sequence goes on along the minus strand of JAOPJI010000047.1, from coordinate 5,408,412 downwards.
GATGGTTGATAGAAAGACCATTGTAAGTGAAAAAGTAGCTTAATACAGTCATTGCAGAATGGGAAACCATGTTTCTTTACTGTAACATGTATTTTTTGTCATATTTATTTTATAGTTCTTACTGCAACTACTTAAACTATATTAATGAAATAACCCACAGCCTGAACATGGGAACCTGGGATAAAAGAGATTATGAATGATTCCTCAAATTCCTTATATAATAATTCATATTTAATTCAAATACTGCCAGCTTCTCTACCTGTTAAGTAGTGTGCTCAAGTAAGTCACACACGTTTCTCGGAAGCCAGTGCAGTAAAAACTTCAGGCGAAACCCTGAGTCTAGTCTCTTGCCAATTCAAATACCTGCATGTGCATACAGTATAAATACATCGGTGGCCAAGTGTTTCTGTTCACACGTGTGTGGACGTATGCACATAATGCTTGTTGGGTGATGGCTGTCTCCCAGTGGCTGTGGTGCTGTGGGAATGTTACATGGGCCTTCGAGAATTCACAGGACCGGCTCTGCAGACACAAGGAAAGATATTCATCACTCCGCTCCGGTATCTAGCCCTTTGGGGTCCATCGCGCTGTTGGTGGAAACCAAACAAGCCTCCGATCGCCGCTTCTCCTGCACATACAGATTCTGCTGCCACCAATGCGAGTGAGAAAGAGGTGAAGAGGTACTTGCGAAGCAGCAGGGTAAAGGAAAGACATTTTATGTTGCGAATTCCGAAGCCAAAAGCAATCAGGTCTCACTCCTGATTTATCGCGCTTGCAAATAGTAAAATCTTTATCCTCAAGTGCTTCTAATTAAGTATTTGACGTCAGATTTATTATGCTATTAAAACATAAACCGACACATAAATTAACCGTCCCCATGCTGTATGTGATGTGCTGACCAGCGCCGGGAATACCAAGGTTATTGCTTGTAATAATAATAATAATAATAATAATATCGAGGGGATCAACGAAAGACTCGGCTCCCCGCAACCTTTATTCGACCGCCGGATGTTCATTGGCGCGGGGATTGGTTCTCCGACCTGATTAGGTACAGATGTGCTCTTACAGACTAACCAGGTGAATTGTGGGAACCCACCACTGTAAACCTTTACATTCAGCACCGTATGACTTCCAGACACCATTCAGGACTAGCCATCAAAGCCAGGGTCTGTGTGTTGAAGCCCCAGGGAAAATACACATTCACACAACCTAGCACACCCAATTATGTGCGTCGACAGTGTGCCACTGCTACCGGCTGACAGATGTTTCTGCTGGAGAGCTTGAGTTTATCCAGATTGCTCTACTGGCACAGAGGTAGTTAAGGAACGCTATACGTTTCACAAAGGGTCCACATGAGAAAACAAACAGACGAGAGGCCAGCCAATGAAATACGTTGTATTGATTGTAGTCTGTGGAGGACGGATCCATCCAATTTCAGTCCCACCAGTGGAAGACTAGGCCATTCATTTCAAATTAGTTTCAATGAGTTTATAGTATGTGCTATTCATTTAATATCTCTCATGCTGTAAAACGGACTGTAACTGTTAACACTACTGTAATACAAGTTGTTGTTGCAAATACGATCCAGACATTGATTCATTTAATATGTATACTGTCAAAAAATATACATATTCAAGCGCACCATCCACATGAGTGCTTAATAAAAAGTTATATATATATATATATATATATATACACTCTTCCAGTAGAAAGTTAAAGTGTATTGTACTGTGATGTACTTTATTTATACGGTTTTTTTTGCTGTCTTTCATCCTCTGATCCTCTGGTGAATCTTTTCCTGTTGAATCTTCAACATTTCAAGGAAAGTAGTTAAATGTCAGCATTAGTAATGGGCTTGTATTTTATGACCCATTAACTGCCCAGTTCATCTATTTATCATACATCTGGGTGGATGGTTTCACTTGTGATCTCACAAGTGGGTATATTTAAAATGGCTTGTAATTGATAATAAACCTCACCCCTGGTGGTTCAATAAAGAAATATCAACTGGACACAGAGGTACTTTTCTTTTAAGAGGTTTATTACTAGCGCTGCGCTTACGTCTCAAAATGACATCATTTTTTAGACCACCTGCTCTCTCCTGTCTGTCTCAAATCCCAAATCCACTCACATTGCCCGGCAACCTCAGAATACCATTATGACCCCCCCCCCCCAAGCTGTTTGGTCTCAGGTTGCGACCGAAGTCACACGTTCTGCCGCAGTTGTTTTAAAAATACATGCTCTTTCATTCCCTAAAGGTTTGCAAAAATATTCCTCCTCATGCTTTTGTATTTTGTTACCGGCTCTTTCACTGACTCTAATGTCTTAGTTCACCCATTTAGCACATGGGCCTGCCGACTACGCAAACACTGGGGTCAAATACTTGACCTTATCGTTTATGTCTTCGTATACGTGTCGCCACTACTTCTTCTCTCTCCTGCGGCGTTCGGGCCGACGCCTGCGGTCTGTTCTGTCCGGCAGTCTGATTGACAGTTCTCCTTTGCTCTCGTCTCGCTTGGTCGTCCCAGCTCTGTGTGGGTCCCAGCTCTGTGTGGGTGTACAGGTCCCTGATAGTGTATCGAGACACTCGGCCAGATCTTTTTTGCATCTTTCCCACCGTTCCTTTCTCAGTGAGCGCACAAATGAGCCTATTGGGGATTTTTTTTTATAGTTCTATAGTTATTTGCTTCTGAGGAATATGAGTCAATCAATATGAATTATTGCTGTCTGATCGCATGCACTGTCTCTCTCTCTCTCTCGCTCTCTCTCTCTGTGGGAAAACCCCACACATGTTATTACAATACACACATGAAAGCAAATATATCAAAAATCAATTTTAAACACAAAGCAACACATCCACACAGCCTTTCCATTGTGTGAGGTTGTCGGTAATTCTCCTGCATGCATCTCAACAGGCATAAAAACCAGGAAGCGGTTGTACGCCAGTTGCTCTACGCTCATGCCAGACACTGAAAGACAAGCAATAAACCATAGCAAATAGCCAAACAAAAACAGTTACTATGGAAACTATGGGTTTAGATGTAAGACAGAATTGTAGTTGGGATGAAATCCGTGACATGCAGCAATGGAAAACCAAAATCCCAGGAGCTAATCCATGAAACGGTCTGTGTGCATGTGTGTGTGTGTGTGTGTGTGTGTGTGTGTGTGTGTGTGTGGGTTTGTGTGTGTGTGTGTGGGTGCCTGTGCATACCTATTATATTTGGCAGTTAAACATTTTGTTTTATTAGAACAGACGCTATGAACTTCTAAACCGGACGCGGGGGTCTCATGAGACCAAGTGGACTCTATGAGCCAGGGTGGTTAGAACTGCAGAGCCCGTCCTAACGGCCGCTCACAGTCCTCCTACACATGAGCTCGAAGACACAGCTGAGTACCGTTTGGACAAACAGTACTTCATTTATCGAGTGGTGGCGTACGGCTTGTCTTGTCTGTTATAGGCTATTGTCCCTTTCTTCTGAAAAGCATAAAAATAGCGTAAGCTAAAATAGCAACCACAAGAGCACCCAACACAAGTGCATCACACGCATGTGCATTAGTGCAAACACAAACACACACACAAACACACACACACACACACACACACATATGGGGGTCAGACCGGCTGGAACATGACTGACCAGTAAGCCAGCTGCAGTCGCTGGACACATCCTCCTAGAGACTGTCAAAACAAACGTGTGTGCGCAGTTTGACAGCTCATCCAGGTTAACGTAAACGAAAAAAGATGGACGTAGAAAGACAGGAAATGAACAGATTCAAACACAGATTCACGGCGTCAACGCACGCACACACACACACACACCTCGTTTTGCAAGGGGTGAGCGAACTTATTAAGTTACTGAACGCGTCAGTACTTTTTGCATTTTTCTCTGTCAATCTGTCGTCTTTCCATCCATCATCCACTGTCTCACGCCCATATAGCCCCTAACCACCCGTATGTGAACGGGGGTTAGGGAAACCGGGGCGTTTCGAGGCAAACGGACTGCAGAGAGAGAACACCGACACCACATGGATCCCACGTGTTGTTTGCGTAATGTCCTCCCCCCCCTAGCAGCTCGCAGGACCCCGCGAGGTGCAACCAGGCTGGAAACACAAACGTCCACCGCGGCCCTCCCCGGTGGCCCGGGAGAAAGTCTGCTCAAGCCATCTATGCTCTGGATGAAGCTCCTCCAACCTCCCCCCCTTGCCTCCCACCCCCCCTGGCCCCTTCAACCCCCTCCGAGCTTCGGCGCAGGAAAACCGGGTTACCATATTTCCGTCAAATGAAATTCCGTAAACAACTCAGAAAACGCACCTCAAATGTTCTCACCCCCTCCCTTACCTCCCGCACTCCTCCCTTCCGCGTCGTCTCCCCCCTGTCCCTCGTCTCCCCCCTGTCCCGGTTAAAAGTTTACAATTTGGACAAAAGCAATTTGCCGGCAGCGCGGGGCGAATTCACTGTGAAAACGGTTCGAAAGCGTCGCAAAAAAAGCAGTCCAGAGTCGGACTCTAGGGGAGGCTGGTTCCGCTGACTAAGTCAGTTCCAGTAAGCAGTGAGTGATGTGGGGCCCAAAAACCCAACCATACACTATACACCCCCCCTAACCCCCCCACCCCACCCATTGCAGAGGGTGTGATGAAAAAAAAATGTGCTAAATGTGCTGGTGGGACAACATTCCTCCAAATTCATTCAGATTCTGCCTATCTGGGAAAATACAGTGAGGTATATATGGTCTGGTCGTCTGATAACAAATTGCTTCCCCTGGCTGGCATGTTAGAGAGAGCGCGGGGTGATAAAACATGTAATACAAGACAAAAGAATTTGCCGATACATGAATTGTTGATGTATTTCTGTTTTTTTTACAAAAAAAATGACTGAAGTGGATGTTAATACCAAATCTAGTCTCTTCTTGATTCTTTGTTGTTACCTAGCGACCTACATGCACGCACGCACACACACACACACACACTCACGCACACATCTCCGCTAGTACTTTATGTACACCGCGGCCCGAACTGAATTTTTGGTCAACAAAATGTGGGCTTGACACTCCGGGGGGGGTCAAAGGTTAAACACACAAGAGAAAGAAAAAAAACACCACCGGGGAAGGGAACATTTTGTCAACTTTGAACGTGACGAAACGAAACGTGTACAGGGGAGGCCTGTTACCGCCGCTAATCTCAAGATATGAGTGTGTGATATGTGTCTTTCTCGCTCGCACCAGGAAAATCAATAACAGTACTATCTATCTGAGCTACGCTCGCTCATATTATCAACCCGCTCGAATAGCGATAGGCGTGTAACGTATCGAAAGTCAAAACCAAAACACTTTGGCTCTCGCATCTCTAACTTGATATAGATCACAGATAGTTTCTGCCTCATACTATTTACACTGTTTAATACTTCTTATAATATACACACGTACATATCTTTATTTTTTAAAACCTGTATATATTCTCTTCTCTTTTCATTTAAATTCTTATTTTATATCTAATTTTAATATTTATAGGTGTATTTGTGTACATAGCTGTTTTTGCACCAGGGATCGTGGGAAACAGCATTTTCGTTTTTTGTGTATGTCCTGTACATGAAAATTAACAATAAAGTTTGACTTGACTTGAGATACTGCTCAAAACCGCAGAGGGCCGCCCGTGATGCTTTCCAATATTTATTTATTCAAGTATTTTTATACATTAAACTCAAAACGCCAAAATGTCACGTTCCCTATGAGCCGTAGCATCCTATCCGCTACGGTCTGCTCCGCGGCGGCGGCGTTGAGAGGCATTTTGATGGTGCATGCGTTGTATTGACATGCTAATCTATTGTATGCGCAGGTGGGTCTGTGGGTCTTTCGCAAGCTATTCACGGGCGCCGCAGACTAGCATCACTGCGAAACACAACGTGCGTGCACACACAAACCACAAACACGCACACGCACACGCACACACACACACATCCACCTTTAACCCACCCCTTGCGCCATAATCCCTCCTGTCCTTGTCCTATAGCGAGAAAAAGAGAGAGACAGACAGCAAGAGCGGCAGAGAGACAGCGAGAGAGGGAGAGAGACAGCGACAGAGGGAGAGACAGCAAGAGAGCGAGAGAGAGAGAGCACGTCCTCTCCTGGCAGACTGCACCAGCAGCCGTACAGAGCATGCTTACAGTCTAACTCTGATCAATGGCGTTACAGTCCATAACATGCGGCCCGGATCAATGAAACAGCGCCTCAGTCAATACGGCCGCAGTTAACCCGACTGATTAGCCACAGATCAGGAGGAGGAGCAGGAGGAGGAGGAGGAGGAGGAGGACTCCAAAAGAAATCCCGGAATGAGCTCGGAATACCGTGGATGTAATCTGGAGGAGGACGAGGAGATGATGCTCCCCCCCCCCGCCCCCCCCCCACCCACC
>JAOPJI010000047.1:5216092-5229210 GCA_027122695.1 Merluccius productus | reverse complement strand
AGCCATTGTTTACCTCTAACACGGAACCGTCGCAACTCTGTCGTCATGGTAGCCCGGCTTCCGACTCCGCCCCTCACACTGTGATTGGCCTGACAGATTTTCTGTTTCCAGCACAGAAAGCTGACGGAGCAGTGCTAGACCCACCTGGCTGCATATTCAATTTGCTGCTGCTAGGGGCGTCTAGATTTCTAGGCTAAAGTAAATACAAAAAACTCAAATTCATCCACTTTAACGTATCAAAAGGGACAATGAGTGATGCCAAAACAAAGAAATTGGTAAAAGCAAAAAATGGAACTAAACCGTTGGCTTTAAATACTAATCTTACCTATCAAACAAAGGTTAACAAAAATACACTGCGTGTAAACTAACAAACAAAAGAACAATCAAGGTATCCACTCTTGACCCAGTGTATATATACAAAAACACATCTACAGAAGTCAGTGGTAGAAAACTAACTGTCCCAAACCAAATGTACTAGTAACAAAATGATTCCCAAACGAAATTGTTAACAAAGAACGAGTAGCAAACAAAATGGCTACAACCAAGATGTGTAGCCCGGAGGACATAGGATACAGTCACTCCCTGTCTGGGCTCAGTGAGCAATAACAAATACCTTCTGCCTTCACAAACACTTGTGGGGGCTCTAGCAGTAATACACACATGCACTCGGTCCGTCCACTCAGACAGGCTTACTCCTCGTCCTCCTCACCGCTCTATTGTCTCCCACAGTGCACCTCCCATGCTGACTCCAGTATCAGGAACCTCTTCTTCATCGTCGGATAAGTACGCCGTCTTCAAGCAGCTCTCCGTGGAGCAGCCCGTCGAGGCCACGCCCCCTCCCTCAGGTATCACCTGGTCACCCCCCCCCCTCCTCTCCATGCAGAGTGGCTGGTTAGATTAAATATTATGTTAAAACTGTTAAATGTAAACTTGTCTTTTGAGGTGCAGCAAGATGGCTCCTATTTGTTGGTCATCATATCCACATAGCTTTTTTTGCGATTACATTTTTATTTTAGTAATTTTCCACAGATGACATTATGATACAATATGACGTCAAAGAAAACAACACGAGGCAACCACAACAACAACATCATGTCCACAATGCTTTGAATGCTCATGTTGTCACTATTACAACGCTTTGTTTCCCAATGTCTTTTTCTTAGATTCAGGTGACAAATACAGCGTCTTCAGACAGCTTGAGCCACCAGCCGACAAGAAAACAGTTGGTAAGGACAGAAACACACACACACACACGCACACGCACACGCACACACGCACACACACACACACACACACACACGTATATCTGCTAATCACTACCACCCCAGACACACAGCAATATACAATACATTCTTTTGTTTTTGGTTGTTTGGCTGAATCCCTGTAGCGTCTTGGCTGAACCAATACATAGTGGGCTCAGAGATGGTCCCTGTTTGCAACCCATGGCTAGAGGGCAGGAAAATAACAGCAAAATAACCCAAACACAACCACGTCAAAAGAACAAGCCACATTTGCAGTCTTTTATTTAATAACTAAATACCCATATAAATCTCAGGATGGGTAATATTACACTACTAAAATCTGGAAGAAAAAAACAAATATGCAAAATGATAATGAAATATGAAATACTGAAAGATATTTTCAGTTGGCTGTGATTGTCTGTTAAGACAGTGTTGTAAACAGTGTAGTACGAACACAGGGCTGGGCGATATGGCCAAAATCTGTCCCGATATAGGTCATTTAATATCTCCATAACAATATATATCACGATAAAGCATGTTTTCTGGTTATTCAATAAATAAATAGTCCACATATAATTGTATACTCCTGTGTTAATTAAATACTTGACAAATGAAAAATTAGTATTTACTCATTTTGTCATTACTTTACTGTAATGCAGCCTTGAAAACCAGGAAAAAGAAGACACGTATGCCATATCACGAGTAAACAGTAGAAATCTAAGACGATATCTAGTCTCATATCACGACATCGATGTAACACAGGGTATTGATCTAGGTGTGTGTCCTGCACCTTCTGTTCTAACTAGATGAGTATCCATGGGGCACGGCTCCTACAGCTCCAGTAAGTCCTGCGGTGTGCTGATGACCTGGTGTTTATCTGACCTTTCTATCCTCTGTGTTGCCAGGCTCCATCTCTGTAATGAGCCCATATTTTTTTCTCTTCTGGTCCCCCACCCACCCCACCTTCAACCCAATCCTTCTTCAATAGATATATCAATATTAGCCCACACAAACAGTCGTTTTATACTATGCCCACTATCACCCACTGAAGCTTGACCTAATATGGCTCCCCCTTCACTGCATTTTTTTGCCACAGATCCATCACGTTTGTAATGTTATGCTAATGTGATGTAAATGTGATGTAAAGTGATTCTAGGAATTAAAAATATATGAAAAGCAATCTTAACAGATTGCCTAATTGGGTAATTCTTAATGCAAAAATAGGGGCATTTAAATGATCTAATTTCTATTTAAGTTGTCCAGAAAGTTTTTTTAAATTATTATTATATGTAATTATCTCCATTAAAAGAGGGTGAATAGCAATATTAAGTACTGATTCAGTTCCAATAGGCTTTTGCAGTGTACTGCAGTGACATATGGCTTCATTATTTCCTGTCCCAGTGTGGAGTATACTGCATGATAGAAGGTGACTTGCTGTGTTTGTGCAGTGTGTGTGTGTATTTTGAGGACCGGACAGCATAGGTTTGCTAATCCACACCTGTCTGTCATGTAGGATTGTAAAAGAGAACAATCTATTGCTAAGGGAACCGGGGTCACCGTGTGTCAATCATGTAGGATTGTAAAAGAAAACAATCCGTTGCTATGGGAACTGGGGACACCTTGTGTCATAGCACTGTCCGCGCTGATGACTTGACCACCCTGTTAAATGTTTTGGTTTTAACATTTCTCTTCCGATCGATGTGTTCGCTCCCAGGGGAAGGCTTTGCCGATTTCAAGTCTGTCAGCGCTGACGACGGCTTCACAGACTTCAAAACGGCCGACAGCGTTTCTCCTCTAGACCCCCCAGACCAGACCAAGATCTTCCAGCCCCCCTTCCCTCCCACTTTCCCCACCTCCCACTCTCTGCAGCAACTCCCACCACAACCACCACAGCTCCAGGCGCCTGCTGTCTCTCTCTCTCAGCCCAACAAAGCCCTTCACATGGCAGACTTGGACCTCTTCTCCCCCCTCGGCCCCTCCGCTCTGGCCCCCGCCACCGAGGCCAAGCCCAGCCCCTTCCCCTCTGTGTCCCTGCCCCCTTCCCTGGGGCTCCTGGTGGGCGGAGCCAAGCCCCCCTCCGTCGGCGGGGCCGATGACTTCGGTGACTTTGCCCTGTTCGCCACGTCCTCCTCCGTCACCGCCGCCGCCTCCTCTGACGTGGCGCCGGGCCCCGTCGCCCTCGGGGGCCGCGGGCCGGCCGCCCCCCAGGACGACTTTGCCGACTTCATGGCGTTCGGCAGCTCGGGGGCGGGGCCTAAAGGTGGGGACGGCGCGGGGGAGCAGCGAGGCGCAGAGGCGGCGGGACTCCAGCAGCGCCCCCTGCAGGGCCCGGACAAGTACGACGTATTCAAGCAGCTCTCGCTGGAGGGCGGCATGGCCTACGACGACGCCCTCAAGGACACCTTCTCCTCCCTGCGCGGCGACGGCGATGACTTTGCCGACTTCCAGTCCTCCAAGTTCTGCACGGCACTTGGGGCGTCGGAGCGGAGCCTGGGGGACAAGATGGCCGCCTTCAAGCAGACGAAGGAGGACTGCGCGTCGGTCAAGTCACTGGACCTGCCGTCACTGGGCGGCAGCAGCGTGGGTAAGGAGGACTCGGAGGACGCGCTGTCGGTGCAGCTGGACATGAAGCTGTCGGACATGGGCGGCGACCTGAAGCACGTGATGTCGGACAGCTCTCTGGACCTGCCCGGCCTCGCCGCCCACCAGCCCCCCGCCGCAGGTGAGGAACTAGTGCGCTTGCTCTGGTGAAGGCCCCCCCCCCACCACCACCAACACCCCCTTGTTTCCACGGCTACACACACACACACACGCGCACACACACATTAACCAGTCACTAACCCTCGCCTCGCTCTCTCTCCATTGCACCCGGTAAATCAGAGGTCAAGGAGCAGACGCCGAGGTTCACGTTAGGAAGTGAGATTTATTTTTAAAAAACGCTGGAGACGCTCACCGCTGCCATAGCACAATATAGGGTTTGTCATCGCAGCACGACATTAACCATCCTCACATTTCATCGCTCATCATTGCCATGCACGCATTTATTTATTCATTTGTTTATTTATTTATTTGTTCCTGCCTGCCTTGCTTCGCTACGTCGGCGTCTTCATTTCCTCCTCTCCGTGAAGTCACTTGCTCCTCAGTTCTTCTCTGTGCTCCTACTCTGCACACGGCACGCTACTGTAGCTCAATCTAACTGCTGTATCATGGGCCGCCCCACCGGTGGTTTGTTCAGACCAAACGAGGCGCCTTCTTGTGTGTAAACGAATGGCCATGACGTTATAGTGCAGTTGTCTTGTCCGTTGTTCTCAGCCGGGTCAACTCGGTCGAACCCCCTCCCTTTATCGTTCTCTCGATAATTACGATAATTATGGGGGCTTTTTACACGGTATCGATAAATATCACAATATGCTTATGAATTTAAAATGCCATTCTAAAACAGTCTAAGGGTCATTACATTGAAGTATATGGACATTTAAAGTATGGTGTATCGGACTAATACTGAGAAAGTTTTCCTTTCTCACTGACGTTTCAAACCTCACATTTGACAATTTAAGGGCATATCTTCTCATCGTAATTAATCAAGACTATATAACTGGGTATCATGATAAGTCGATATCTTCATTTCATGACGATACCATTTAAAGATGATAAATGATAATATTTAATATATAATGATAATTATTGCCCTAATTGTTGTGACATTGTTGTATATTATTTACCATAGGCTATTTTAGCCAGAGCGACTGACCATGTTAAATTCAGATACTCAGTTGTCCTTGATGAGCAGGTAGAGCTTCGCCATCTTGACTGCAGGTGGACTGCAGATGTTGGGGTTCGAACCCAGAACCTTCCAAGCTGGGTGTCAAACCACCCTGACCACCAACTCGTTTTTAATTTGTCAGACAAAGGTAAATACGAATGACTAAATAGGCAACATCGTGTCGCGATGAGCTAATCTTATGCAGGGGTGTTTATGCTAATCTATGTGAACACAGCGTTGTTGTTGTTATTTACAGAAGACTTAATTTAGGAGGCTGAGGGGCTGTTATTGGGTCTGCTGCACTTATTGCAACAGACAGAATCAAATCATTTTAATGAGATCTATGAAGCTGATGCTTTGGCACTGGCGGGACATATTTAGGGAAATATTCAGTGTTAAGCAGAGTGTTTTGAAAGCTTTACGCAAAATCATTTGCGAGTACTAAATATTACCGTGGTGATTCCTGGGTGTGACTGTGTGCTGCTCATGGTCTGTCTAGCTATGCGTCCCGCGAATGTTTCCGACTGAACCATAGTGATCTTTGCCTGGTAAATTTGTGTGTACAGTTTTGTTTTAATTTTCCGTCAGCGTTTTGGCGGTGTTGTGCCCTGCAGTCGTCGAGTGAGGGGGGGTGAAGGACTCGAAGCCCACGCCAGACTCATTATTTTAAGAGCAATACGCTTGAATTTATCTATTTAAGTATTTATGTATTTATTTATTCATTTGTTGTTTTGTAATTCAACCATTATGCATACCGGTGCTCTCCCCTCCCCTCCTCTTCTGCATTCATTTTGTATTCATCCAGCGCCTCGTCCCACACGCCATGTCTCTCCATTCTACATCCAAAGCCATCCATTCAACTGGAGGAGCATGGCTGGTTTTTGTTCCACAGGCTCCTTTGTTTGCTAAGCTTTAAGTATTTGAATAGGCCACCTTCGATTGGCTCCTGTACAGTAAATTCATAATTTCATTCTAATAATGGATTAATCAGATTATTAGTAGTTTCCTGTTGTGTGTGTGTGTGTGTGTGTGTATAGATAGGTTGATACATATACACAATACACACACGCACACATAGGTTATAATATAAATATGCCCATGGCTTTATATCACCTTTGGTGCAATGGAATTGTAGACAAAACAGGCTTTAATTAAATGGAGAATTTATTAAATTAAATGGAGAAGAATGGAGATTTAATTTTTTTTAGCAAATACCCCTGAAAGTGTTTTTTTTTCCAAAAAAGAGTATTGTAACAAAGACAAGGGTCCCCTTTAGCAGCCACACTCCTAAAGCTACACAGGTACCGTCATCACTCAACATTAATCCACCTCATAGCCACCAGTCCCGTCCATCACTTAGGTTTAAAGTGCTCCAGGACCCAGCGGTCCCAGGGGCCCCAGAGAGCCAGAGCCGCACAGTTCAAACGCCTCACCGTGCTTGCACTATGTTCCTGGCCGAGTAGGCTGCCCTTAAAGAGACAGTACCTTTGTTTTGTTGTTGTTTTTTTGGTTTTTATTTTCCTCGAGGTCCTTTTCCAGAATCCATAGCACAACAAAAAAAGGAGTCTGATTTGTGTTTTCATCTGTGATGTTCCAGCATGACTAATCATGGGTCCGCGGGCCCCCGGGGGCCACTCTGAGAAAACCAGATCCGTTGTAGTGTTACCTGTCCTGCCTTGCTTTCTGCTGCAGTGTGCCTGACTTTTCAATTTGTGAAATTGACAGGAAACGTATTATAGGGATACCGTTTTATGAGCAACAGTATTTGCAAGTTGTTTTTATCAAAAGGGAAAAAATGTATACATAGATTTAATAGTGTATTTTTATTACAGGAATATGAACTCTTATTTTCAGACTTAGACAGATTCCCTGAACCCGTTTTTTGATTTGAACTGTAAATGAAATGTAGCCTATTTATGAAGATAGCCGATGCTCGTCGAGGGGCCAAGTTAGAGAGTTTGGGACGTTGTGTATTTGCATACTACTACTAATAATAATGAAGTATAATATCGGAGATAGTAAAAGAGTTTGTGCTCGCCGGGCTACGACGATGAAACCGCTCCAGTAGCGAGAGCATTTGTTATCAAGGTCCCTCAATAGAGGTCGTGTGTCAGGAGAGTTTGCTGTGACCCTTTGAGTGCTTGAGCAAGACCACTCACCGTGTTTACAAGTGTTGTACCCCTTCAACCTCAAATGTATTGCCAAACGAATGTATGACAAAACCCCGACAGATTTCCATCCACTATACTACAATAGGTGTCCAATTTCACCAAAAAGTTGGATTCGTAAAAGCTAATTTCATAGAATCGGTCCACAGTTGGGTAAACATCAGTATTTTCAGCCCCGGCACCTATCTCTGTGCTGTCTGCTTCCAGCTATTTTCCCCTTCTGGCAAAGCAATGACTTTTTTTTGCCAAGTTTACACAGTGAGGTGGCTAATGGCCTAGCGCCTGGTGGCCGCCATTTTATTATTGGAATGCGCCCCAGTCTGGTCATTTCACAGCAGAGGGTTGCTCAGGATCTCAAAGGGTTATGAATAGTAATAATGCATCCTGCCTCCAAGCTTGTTCTTTAAAACTTTTTATCCTGGCTTTTCAAGTGTTCTGTATGTAAATCTCCAACCTGTTGCTTTACGCCCCCGATAGTGATACGTACAGTGTGTAATATATCCCCTGGGCCTAACTGATTTTTTTTTAAGTCTGTGAATGTGCCTTCTCATTCTGGTTTCTGCTTATGCTCTCTTCTGGGAATATCTTTGTTTTTCCTTTTTGTTTCTTCTCACTGTTTGTTTTCTTCCTTAATTCCTAACTTTGCATGCCCTTGTATTCAGAAAAAAATGACTGAAATCTAATTTTACAAGTGTTAGTTTTACAAACCTCTTGTAACAATAGACCTCTTTCACAGTATTTTGTGATCTTTCTCTCTTGACTCATGTTGTCGTAATAAATATTACCATTGGTATTGCTGAAATGCGTACCGTCTTTTCTTTCTTTCTAGCCATCTCTTTCTTTCTTTATTTCGAGGCAGGATGATAATTTCATACACATGGCTTTTACAGAGTTAGATCCTTGTCAATTTCACAAATTGCTTTTTTGTGTCTGAGGATTTTGTCAAGCGGTAGGACAGGTGGGCCGTATACATGTTCCAGCAAGTTAATTTCATTGTGAATTTGACAAGCATTCTCATTCTCTCTTTCCGTCTCGCTGTCTCTGTCGCGTCGCACTCTCGCTCTTTCTTGCTCTTTCTTGCTCTCTCCCTCTCGCTGTCTCTCCCTCTGTTTGTGTATATGTGTGTTTGCACACACCTGTTGCCGTCGGGAGTCATTGTAAGAACAACAGGGTGGCATCCGAGCCATCACAAACAGTGACAAATAATTGCTTGTAGACCAAATCTGATTGGAACACGCACCACAACAACACAGTTGAAGAAACACACAAGGCGTTGTTGTCACTGCTATTTGTACTATGCAGCTGGTAACTCATTATACCCAGAAACCCTTTCAGACAGCACAGATCTTGTTTCAATCATAATCATCAGTGGGTTTACAAAATGAATGCAAATGGGTAATGAATTGATTAGATTATGAGTTAGACATAAGAACACGTATGCCTCACTGTTGAAAATCTCAAATGTTGAAAAGTATTGACGCAGCACAAATGGGTAGTGCAACTCTTTCAAAATTCATATTTATATGGATTCCCCATATTCTTCACCGTTGGAAGCTTGATATTGCCTGTGCAAATGAACACAACCGTAGTAAGATGGTCACGGTGAACAAGTCGTTTTCAGTGGCTTATTAGTCAGCATTTTAGCGCCTCCGTTCCTAGGTACCACTGGTGTTTTTGTGTTGTCATTGCAGAAGGCGACGACATGAAATTTGACCCTTTCGGGACTTCCGCCGGCAGTGTAGCCAGCTATGATTGGTCAGACAGAGAGGAAGGCGTGTCCGTCGAGGCCAGGAAGGCGCAGGCCTCGGATGGGACCGCTCTGGCCCCGCCCCCCTACGGGAGCGGGCTGACGTTCGGGAGCACCGAGAACCTCACCCCCAACCCGACCGCTACCGCCGCCGCCTCCTCCTCCTTCCCACCCAAGGATGACTCCTCTTCTTCAGATGGAAAGTTTGAGGCCTTTGGCGCCTTCGGCTCCGCTGAGCAGACCGGCGACAATCCCGATGACTTTGGAGACTTTGCAAGTATGGTTTCTGATAAGTCGGGCACGGAGGCGGACCCTGAGGGGCCCCAAGGTGAGGCCTCTGATGAGTTCGGGGCCTTCCAAGGAGATAAGCCCAAGTTTGGCAAGTCAGACTTTCTCAAGGCCAGCTCTCATGCCAAGGTCAAGTCCAGCGAAGAGATGATCAAGAACGAACTGGCGACCTTTGACCTGTGTGTCCAAGGTGAGTCCCTGTCCTCCATTATACGCTGTCTAATCGAGTCTTTGTGTATCTGTTATGTTCCCCTTTGAAACTACCAGTGAATGCTATTTAATGTAATATGTAACGGTTCTGTCGGCCATGCAGTACCTATGTCAATCAACAGATGTCACTGTTGTGCCTATAGTCCCCTCAGCTGCTGAGAGGTATCAAAGGGTGCAGATCCATGAAACCAGAATTAACCATATCCACTTAATGGCTGTTTCATTTCCTAACTGCCGTTTGCCAGTGTTGTGTTTCACCCGTAATTTATTAGGATTTTCTCTCAATGTAATAAAACCCTCCTTTCCCCTCTCTCGCTCTCCTCCCTGAGCTAGATGTAATTTGTACGACTGAGAGGGTGATACTTATTCCTGCTGCCCATCGGGATGCTAATCTTATTAAAGAGGGTAAAAGGGGGATAGTGAATTAGAGATGTTATGGTTTGGGGAGCACCATGCACAATACAGATTACCTGTCCTCGTCCAACTGACGCACGTATTGGCCCCCACACTGCTGGCCCCACTGGAATAGTCTATCTTAAGTGTGTGTGTGTGTGTGTGTGTCTCTGTGTGTGTGTGGGTGTGAGGTACGCTGCCAGGGTGTGTGTGTCGTCATGAATTATTCATGCCCTGCCACTGTTTTGTACATAATTATTGTTTGCCGCAAATTAGGTATTTGTTTATGCCATGGCTGTCCGGGAGGAATTAGCCACAACACAATGTTGGAGGAGGCGGTGTGGGGGTGGGGTGCTATGAGGGAGATATGACGAACATATGATTACTCTCAAACAAGTCATATAATAGCATCACAGTTGGGGCGGGGGAATTCATCTAGGATGCACAATAAATATTGGGTCCGATTGGGACCGGCCGATAATGGGAAATTTGTATTTTTATGTATTCCGAAAAAGGAAATATAGCCAATAATTGGAAAGCAATATTGCTTCCATTGCTCAACCAGCTGCGCGCTGTTGTCGTGCTCATGACGTCAAACTTGTGCACCCGAGTATAGCAACGCAATGTCGGCGCAGTGTATTAGGGAGCAAAACAACATTTCATCGCCGGTTGGGATGTTTTTCACAGTCGCAGAGCTATGGGTTCAGCTAGGGGAAAAGTCTACTAGTTTTAACACGACGAATCTTACAAGTCACCTGCAGACAGTGTTAACTGCAACTTGCATTTACAATTATTAGTGATTATTAGTCAGTTGGTTGGTCACAAACTACAGGTTATTAACTTATCGGTTATCTTATCGGTTATTGGCCATGAGAATCAGGTAATTATCGGTTATCGTATCGGTTGGAGAAAAAAAAACAAGTTAAATAATGAAAGTATTTTCTCTGTGTATACGTGTGTGTTTGTGTGTGTCTATACCCTAATATGCATTGATGTATTTTGTCCCTACCAACCACAACTACCCTGGTCTTCATTCCCCAGGATCCCACAAGCGCAGCCACAGTCTGGGGGAGAAGGAGATCGGTCGCTCCCCCCCGTCCCCGGCGCCGGAGCAGCCCTTCAGGGACCGCTCCAGCACCCTGAGTGAGAAGCCCGCCCTGCCCGTCATCCGAGACAAGTACAAGGACCTGACCGGCGAGGTGGAGGTGAGACCTGCTCACCCATGGCTTTCGGCGGGGAGTGAAACACCCTAACCACCACTAGACCATCCTTCCCCCATCCCATGCACTCTCTCTCCCTTAATAAAGCTGTCTAACACGGGAGCCCCTGTCCCTGTACGGACACGTTGAGGTGTCCGAGTGATGTACCCCCTGCTTTGTGCTTGCAGGAGAGCGAGAGGTACGCGTACGAGTGGCAGAGGTGTCTGGAAAGCGCTCTGGAGGTGTGTCTCTCTCTCCTACCTACCTACCTTTCTTTCTTTCTTTTTTTTTACCTCTGATCCATAATGGAGTTGAAATGAGTCTTCTGAGTGGCCGTAGCTCTTCATGACGAATCAAAGAAGAAAATGTACTTTGTAATTTCCTTCTTTTTAGTCCTGTTGTTTGAATCCTTTTTACAAATGGGGATTCAATTACTGTAGCATTAACTATGTTACAGCATTAGCATAGCATTCATCATGGTCTCTTAAATCACTGTTTCTGGATTCCATGACTAGGATTAACTAGGGAGCTACAACATTAGCATAGCATTTATAAAAGTCTCTTGAATCACTGTTTTGTATTCCATGGCTGTAGCGTTGACAGGGCTGCAACATTAGGATAGCGTTTATAATAGTCTGTTGAATCACTGTTTCTCTATTCTATGACTGTTGCTTTGACCAGGCTACAACATTAGCCTAACTCACGGCATCTGTCTACGTGTGTGTCCATTCAAAGGTCATCACCAAAGCCAACAACACGCTGAATGGCATCAGCAGCTCCTCCGTCTGCACGGAGGTCATCCAGTCTGCCCAGGGCATGGAGTACCTCCTGGGTGAGTCGCACACTAATGCTAGCATAGCACAACACACGCACGCACACACACACAGAGACTTAGTCATACACTTTTATATAAACATGCCCATTCACATCAGTTATTTTCTCTGAGATGAGGAGCCATTGCTACAGGTCAACAGTCTTTATCTAGAGATGATGTAACACATCTGCAATGGGTAGTGTTTACCCAATACCTGATATTAATAATACATTTGAACGAGCAACTGGACAAAAAAATAAATACATTATTACAATTATTTTGCTTGGCTACAAAACACACTAGGTTCAGGAACTTGTATTGCTTTACTTCCATAAAACCTTAGACTCAGGGGTCAGCCCAGGGGTTAGGTCTTGGCCTCTGGAAGACGGGCCACAGTGTGGAGGGCTATGAGGACCAGGGGGTCTTGATGGATGCTGTTGACCCGTGTGTGGTGACGCATCTGGGCTTGGCCTGACAGCTGTCTGCGCCCATCACTCCTGTTTGGTTTTAATGTGTATATATGAGTCATGAAGTCACAGGGGAAAGAGCAGGAACCACAATGTGATTTTATTTTTGTGTGTGTGTGTGTGCCCATGGATACCTCTGTGTCTTTGGGCATCTGTGTGGTTCTGTTCATGGTGTGTGTGTGTGTGTGTGTGTGTCCATGTTAACATGTTTCTGCTTTCACGTGTGTGTGTGTGTGTGTGTGTGTGTGTGTGTGTGTGTATATGGACACGCGGGGTGCGCTTGTGTTCCCTCCCCAGGTGTGGTGGAGGTGTACCGTGTGACCAGGCGGGTGGAGCTGGGCATCAAGGCCACGGCCGTGTGCTCCGAGAAGCTCCAGCAGCTGCTGAAGGACGTCAGCCGAGTGTGGAACAACCTTGTGGGCTTCATGTCGCTGGCCAACCTGGTGGTAAGACTGCTGGCCCTTTACTCACACACCGCTTCGTTTCTATCTTTATTCTATTATTGTGTCCCGACGTATCGACGCCGAAAACCATAGCTTTGAAAGAGAGGTTTATTTCCACACATAATAATAATAATAATAATAATAATAATAATAATAATAATAATAATAATAATAATAATAATAAATAATATCACAAGCAATAACGGAGCTAGAAAGCTGGAAGGGAGAGAGTAGAGAGAGAGAGAGCAGGGGAGTGAGAGAGAGAGAGAGAGAGGGAGAGAGAGGGGGGGGTGAGACAGAGAGAGAGAGAGAGAGAGAGAGAGATAAATACATTGAAATCTCAAATGGAAACTTTAAAAGCTACATGAAAAGAGGCCAGAGACAG
>JAOPJI010000047.1:5150431-5162237 GCA_027122695.1 Merluccius productus | reverse complement strand
CCCCCCCCCCCACTGAGAGATGTTTCATGTGCTCTAATCAGATCCACATCTCGAGGCCAAAATCCTACCTGTGTCGTCAAGTCGACTCACGTCGTTTTTTTTTCTTTCTCGGATGTTAAAAGTAAAGCGCCCAGCATGGGAACGATGAAAATGGAGATGAGATCCCCCCCCTCGAGGGAAAAGAAAGGCGCACAGTGTGTGTGTGTGTGTGCGTGTGAGCGTGGGAGGCGGGGGTGGTCCATTTTTTGTCAAAAGCGCCGAAAAAGAGAAGAAAGAGAGACACAATCTCCTGGGGTATCGTGAAGAAAATGATTACCCTCCTTTTTTTTAAAAATGGGTGTACGCCAGGACACCCATGGGGAGCGGCGCTGCAGTCAGACTGCGTGGGGGCGTGTGGGATTAGGAAGATAGCGTTTCTACACACCAAGCCAAGTCATTGTTTTATCTCACCTGGATCATTGTATTGCCGGGCCTTTACTCGAGTGCTGCTCAGGTCTCGGTGATTATCAGGGAACAGATTACAAGTTCTCACATTACGAGTCCTACCCTGGGACCTTTAACCAAAACACAGATAGAGAGAAAGAGAGAGAGAGAGAGAGAGAAAACAGCCGCCATTTTCTTTGCGCTAGCTCGCAATATTTCGGTCGTTTGAAATTTATATTCCAATTACTGGAACATAGGTAGTTGGGGTTCGGGTTTCATATTAGGGTTAGGGTTTCAAATTCGGGTTAGGTTTTAGAGGGCTGTACGTTGCAAATCCGCCGGGGTCTTGTGTTATGCGTCTACAAGGTCCAATGTAACCCTGCCTGTTTGTCTCTGGGAGTCGACGAAGCCCACCCAGAAGAAAATAGGGTTAAAAAGTTTTACTACTTTCTCCACTAAGGACCACCCTTTCAAGACTAGACAGGAGAAGCAGGCGTTACTGGACATTCTCAAAGCCCATTTATTTCCTAAAGCATACAATTAGGAAAGAAATATTTGTTTGTTGTATTGTCCTTATTCTCCTCTGTCGTTTTCCTTTTATTAGCATATTTATCATGGACATTTTAAATGCTTTAATGTAGTTTTGGGTTCAACGCAGCCGGCTGCTTTTATATCATACTCCGATTGTTTGTCCTCGTTTGAACTTAATGGTGTTTGAATGTGAAGTTTTTCTACGTATGAATGTGCATGAAGGTGCTATACAAATACAATGACTCATTGTTTACAGCGGTGGAAGTAAGAACAGAAAAGAGCTTCGGCTGAACTTCAAAGTACAACAGTAATGTGATGGTAGGCGTTTAACACATGCAGGCAGATCAGCTCTTAATGATAGGTGTTTTATTTAAGCTTAAGAAGTTGACAAGCACTCATCAATCAACATAATAAAACATTTGTGCCATCTGTTCAATCAAGCTCACACGATGGCTTTTTTAAAAATAAATACTTTTAACAGGAAATAATACAGACAGAATATGTCAGATTCAAACCACGCGGACAGACAGACAAACAGACAGACAAACAAACAAACAGACGTATTATCAAGATGTCCAAGAGACCGAAAGGTTGTGAAATTTCCCCCAGGTGAAACCCCAACAAAAAGTGTCGTATAAAACAGTTAAGGTATTTTTAAAAATACAGAATCTTACAAAAAGTGTTTTTTTTTTTCTTCTTCCATACTTCTTCAAACCACTGTAAAATATCGGCTGGTATTACAACAAGAAACCAAAGATGATGAATACAGAGAGAATGTGCTTCTGCGGTTGACGTTAGTATTCACATACACCATGAGTGTACTATATTTATAGACCAGAGTCCTCCTGCACTGATGCAACGGTGTCTGACATACATGTATTGCGCAAGGCTCATCAGACCTCATATTCATATTGTTGGTGGTGACCATGGTAACGTCTAAAAAGGTGCCCGGCGGGCACCGACATAAAAGTTATCCGACGCCCACAGGTTTCCAGACGAGCATTTTCATTAAAAAAAACAAAAAACAACAAAAAACTTGGCGTCCTTATACCATCTTTGCCGAGGCGATGTAAAAACAATGCGATTCACAGCTCAATCTTCTAATGTCTAAATCATTGTCCTTCCCGGATACAGATTATCAACAGTGTTCACATTCTCCGTGTATATAAAAAAAATGAAACACAATCTCGTTCCATCGGACAGTCGACCGCTTCCGTCGTCAAACTGTCACCGTCCCAAAAAAAGTTGCGGTATTTCAAGAATACAGATTACAGTATTTAAAAAAACCAAAAGGTGGTCCGGGTGATAGCACACAAAGCATGCACTTGTTCAATCCTTTCTTCCTCTCCAAACTCATGCCAAGACATAGAAAAAGGCCACATGGCTTCAGCTTTCCAACACACATCTGACTTTCCACACTTCTGACTGGCCTTTTTTTTTGGTTGCTTGACCCATTTTAAAGGAACCCAAACGAAGGTGCTTCTTTGTCTATCATGGGGTTCCACAATAGGATAAAAACATCCTCGAACTCCTGCGTTTAGCGTGTGCGTGTGTTTTGGTAACAACGTCACAAGGTCCCATGAAGCGCAAACTGACAACGGGAACAGGAAGTATCCACCACGAATCACAGACGGCTGCACCGAGGCGGTCAGCACAACACACGGCGGGATAAACTGTGTTAATCGGACGACTACATTTATGACCGGTAATCTCTTTTTTCTTTTTAACGTGTTAACGGATTCGGCGGGGGGAGTATATGCTATAATAAGAGTGTGTAAACGAAAAGGCAGTTAAGGAGCTCCGCGTGTTTTTTTTAAAAACCGTCCCACCGGACCGACGACGCTCCGGCGTCCATCGTTGTTCTGTTAAGTGCAAAGGCTCCACAGAGAGGCCTTTCGCCCCCCCCCCAACACCACAAACCCCACCTCAGTGTTTCCAGTACTTTAGAATCTGTAATGCTAAAGATGCTAATGCTAAGATAAAAAAAAAACACTCACAAAAAAAAAACAACAACAAAAAAAACCCAAACGGAAATATAACTTAATATAAACTCTTGAGGCACTGATTGATATCGAAGGCTTTTTGTTGCAGATTGAGATTTTAAAAAACAACTAATAAAAACACAAAAAAATAACAACCAAGTTTGTACAAAAAGGAAAAAAACAACAACATATAATCGGAGAGTGATGGCTCTGCAGACCAACCACACTAGTTTTCCTCTATCAGAGTCATCCAGTCGGCTAACTGCTCTTAGTTAGCATTTAGCTCCCAGCCTCGTCACGGTGTGGAGGCTGCAAGGGAAGAAAAAGTGTCTGAAAAAGATAAGTGTGTACAGAAAGTGTTTTAAAAGGTTTTTTGTTTTTTTAAGTGTCCGTTTCCGTCCCCCTTAAATCGTTCTCCTTTCTTCTCCTTCCTTCTTCACTGGTAAAAAAAGAAAAAAAAAAAAGAAACGAAACCCAGACAAAACACAGCTGCATTAGGACATGATCTTCTGGGGGATTTCTATCGACGCCTTGAGGAAGATGGAGTTGTCGCGGACGTAGTTCCTCTTCTTGATCTCTTCGTGGGAGATGAACTTGGGGTAGCCGAAGCCCAGGGTGCTCTCGTCCAGCGAGTTGCGCGTGCTGCAGGGCTTCTGGAAGTTCTTCCAGTTGGGGTCCGGGTTGAAGGTCTCGGTGATGTGCTGCGGCTTGGACAGCGACGGGTCGCTCTGGTCCAGGATGGAGAAGGTCACCTTGTAGGAGAAGGGCCACTCCAGCAGGTTGTCGTACTCGCCGGGCAGCACGCGGATGTAGATGGACAGGTGCGAGCCCTCGCCGCTGCCGTTGCCGTTGAGGAACGCCGACACCTGCAGCTTGTAGCCGTAGCGGTGCGTGTAGAACGGCGGGCTGAAGAACTCGTGGTTGTTGCGCAGCTTGGCCTCCTGCAGCTTGCGGGAGTAGTCGCCCAGCTTCCAGATGAGCACGCCGTCGTGGCTGACCGACAGCTCCTCCATCTCGCGCCGCAGCTCCAGGATCTCCTGGCGCTGCCGGCCCACCAGGCTGCTCATCATGGTCAGGTGGGACTTGGTGGTGTCTTCCAGGTGGCGGCCGATGGCCAGCTTGGGGCACTGCAGGGGGGAGAGAGAGAGAGACTTGGTGTTTAAAATGATTTCTTTACATTGTGTTATCTTCTTATAACCCCTCCACCTTCCCCCAGTTTTGGAGGACATATATCACTTTGTTTTTATATTGTTTTGATTTTACAGCAATTCCTTACACATTTTGAGATTGGCATTTCAACATGTTCATACAGACGCATGGCATGCCTTCACACACCCATAAACCCATTTTGTACACACACCCATACACACAATACTTAAAGTAATGTAATGTATCTAAAGTACATACATCTATGGATATACCCATTAATCTGCACATGCACAATCACACATAATCCGTTCACGGATTATTTTACGTATACATCTATATGCACATATACAGTACATACACATATCCTCTATCTTCATACACACGTAGCACAATCAGCCCAACTCCCAGTCAAATGTAGTTAAGAACATTGCCCATAGACTTTATTTAATTGATTGATTCCCTTTATTAATCCCCCGAGAGGGAAACTTCATTAGCTACCGCACGGCGACAACACCATGACAAAACATCGAAGAAACAAGACAGAGAGAGAGAGAGAGAGAGCGATGAGACAGAGAGACAGAGAGACAGAGAGAGTGAGTGAGAGAGACAGAGACAGAGAGACAGAGAGAGAGAGAGAGAGAGAGAGAGAGAGAGAGAGAGAGCGATGAGACAGAGAGACAGAGAGAGAGAGACAGACAGAGAGAGACAGAGAGACAGACAGAGAGAGAGAGAGTGAGAGAGAGACAGAGACAGAGAGTGAGTGAGTGAGAGACAGAGTGAGAGAGAGGGAGAGAAGAGGTTATTTATGAGACAGCAGCTAGATGTGATATGTTTGCATAGGACAGGCTGTGGTACGTCATGTAGCAGTTTACAAAATGGGACTTGGGACGTTTCTTCTCCCTCTACACATCAGGATGCGATTACGTTTCCCGCACTTGATCGGTCTCCGTCTTGGAGGCGTGCCACAGAGCCGACCGTAAGACGGCGATCCGGTTGCCGTGACACTCTATTTACGTTTCCCCCCCCCCCCCCCACAGTTTTTGTTTAGGGAAGCAGTTTATACATTTTGTCAGGGTACGTATTGTTCGAACGGTGAGCGTTACTGTCGGCATTGTCATTTCATACAGCCGGGAGCGGAGATCATATTAGCATGGCTCCCTTCGCCCTCCCTCTCCCGCCGAGCCCGTCCGCAGAATCTCGTGGTGACGTTGCTTTCAAAAATAGACACCAGTGTGCTGTCAGAGTCACAATGTGTTGCTCTCATTAAAATGCATCCTCTACTGGCACAAGCTTGGACTATTATGAAGAATCCTCGCTTTGGACGAAATATATAAAATCACAAAACAAAAGGACTCAATTCGACAAAATAAATAATAGCCGAGACTCTCCTTTTGATAGTGGTGGGATTCTTGCGATTGCCAGATTTATTATTACATTGCAGCACTTCTCAAACTGCCCAAGCAAAAGCTCAAACATAGCCAGCTGTATGTGTAGGATCTACGGAAACCCGTAAAAGTCTGTAAACCAAAGGGAAATATTTGTTTAGATGTGTGTTTAGGGTTCACACTATAGAAAAATGTGTTATTAACCACCCAGCCAAATTTAAATGATTAAAAAAGTGAAAAAATAAGCACTATTCTCAGACACTGGGGGCGTGTCCGCTAAAGACGCTAAACCACGCCCATTTTCGGCATGGGGGGGGGGCGAAAAAACTCCACAATTCAACATCAAATGGTTATACCGTCTTTTCACGTGTTTTCAGCAATGACTTTCTAACGTGTGTAAAGTGTTTAGAAACAAATCTCAGAATTTGCTTTACATGGTCTTTAACACCACTCGCTTGCTACACACACGAACATCCCATCACAACAACTTACAACCGTTGTAATGACGTTACTCACGTCTCTCACTGAGACAGCCACCCCCCATTATACCTTGCCCGCCAATCTCATGTTTGGTTTGAAGTCTTTTTCAAGACTTTAAACTTTTCAAAGACCTAAAACAAAAACAGTGTGTAACACGATGAAAGACTTTCGCAGTGGTGTGGGGTGGGGTTTTCCCAAAGGGTCAATTCCCAGACCAAAACTATTTTCTGGTCAACCATCTTCAGAACACAGTTAGTCCAAATTCAGCAAGAAACAGATTTGTTTCCCTCCCAATCGAACCTGTATTTACCAAGGGTTTTTTTTTCACTTTGGCTAACAAGCGGCTAGTGCTAGTGGCAGGAACACATGCTTCTCTTTATATGTACTATCACCACTATGTGTGTTGTACTCCGTAGATGACCGTTGCCTTGTCGTAAAAACCCCTGAACAGAAAGTACCGTGTTATTATACTGCACTTTGTGACAATAAAACACTGACTCAGAAGTGCATCAGAAGAGGCGGCTCTTACCCGGTGTTTGCAGCCTGCGTCTTTAAAGGGGCACAGGACGAGCGCACTGCCGCAGTTGTCCTTCACGTGGTTGGCCAGGTCCTCCCGGGCGATGTTGGGCGTGCCACACTGGTTGGGGCACTGGACCGGAAACCGGGGGCAGTGATACTGATGGTTCTGGTGCGGGAAGGACGAAGTCGATAAAACACACAAACACACAATGGTCAATCACATGGTCAAAACACACACACACACACACACGAGTCACACACGGCACACACGCGGCGGGACGTGACGCCGATGTTGTTCAATTATTTTACAATCGAAAGAAATAAAAAAATACTGAGGCCTGTCCATAAACCCGGGGGCGGGTGTGCAGATAAGTAAGGTATTGGTGTCGTAATAAGCAGTCACCTGGCAGAGGGGAACGCTAATCAGTGGTTGGAATGTGCAGAGACAGGTGGATGGGGGAGGATCTCGCCAGACGCACTAGCAAGGCTGACAGTTCAAACAGCCTGCTAAACAGACCCAGGAAAGGCTCCTCCGTGAGTCACCTGTGATATTTTAACGATGCCGTGACTAACGTCAGCCCCCCGGAGCAACACCAGATACCCGATGTTTGAGGAGATTACAGTGGCTGCTCTTTTGCATGGGGCTGTAAGCTAGAGGCGAGGCTAGAGGGGCCTACTGCACTCAATGTACGTCCTTCAGTTTACTTTCAGTCTCACGGGACTTTGGAGGCTGATGACGTAGTAGTAGGCAAAGATAGATAACTACAAAACACAGTCATGACCCGAGATGAGATCATCAAACCGAACCAAATCCAAGTTTCCCCTATGGGGAAACTATTAAGCGATGTGTGCCAATTTATTTCCCGAACCCTGGATGAAGTAATACCAAAATGACGCGTAGTTAAAAAAAGAAAAAGTCCCTGTATTCATCGGGAAGACGTAAATATAAAGTGTATAAGGAGTCAACGCTAACACCGGTGTCTTATGGAATAACAATAAAAGTAGGCTCAATTCGGTAAAATAAGTAAACTCAAATAGACAAGTACAATTGAAAAGTAATATTGCACATGATATTATTGAAAGGTAACCCCTACCCATATTAATGAATGGCTATACCTGAAGTAACGTCGAGTCGTCAACACGTTAAAAGCATAAAGCTCAACGATTAGCGCCGCTCACCTGGATGGTGTCGAAGACGAACTCCTTGCCACAGTACTTGCAGGGCTGCGTGCGCTTGGGGCACTCGGCCATGCTGTGTTGCGACAGGAGGCGCCGCATCATCCGCGCCCCGCATTTGTTCTCACAGTACACGCTCTCCTGGGGACAGATGCCCTGGTGGTTCTGGAGAAGGAGAAGGAGAAGGACAAGGACAAGGACAAGGACAAGGAGAAGGAGACAAGGAGAAGGTAAGCATTGGTCTCATTGATGGTATATAAATAAAGCCGAGCCGTCACGAGCGTGTTGTTTATTGCTATAGATAAACCGCTTTAGTGCCAGAGGGAGTTTGTCTTCTTTATGAGTCTTATACTAAAGCTAACTGTTCATAATGACAGTGATTTGGTATAAATTACTTACGGTGACACCGCCAATAAAATAAAGCAGTAGCCTCTACTGCCAGACTATAATCTTGCTTATTATATTGAAGCTGTTAAACTGACGCCTGATGAATCATCAAAAGGAAACGATCTATGTTTAGAAAGACGCCGTAAGCTTATGATTCAAACGGGTTATTGCAGGCATGGGAAAGGCCATGTGGCCAGTGTTTAAAAAATGGAGACAGAAAACAGAAAGCCCGATGCAGCCAGTAGAGGTGTTGCTGAGCACTCACACACACACACACACACACACACACAACCAAAACAACAAGTCAAGAGATCCTTCCCTTAAGCCGGCCAAGCACGTGTGTTTACTCAGAAAACACAGCCGACTTTTGACCCCCACCCCCCCCGTCCGCCGGCAGCAAACGCATGCATAACGAGGCCTTCGTACCGCTTTTTAGTCACAAAGACCATCTTTCACAGAAGCACGGAAATATTGTAGCCTATATAATGTTACGGAGAGAAATGGGGCAGGAAAGTGGGTTGAAGGAGGGATCAGGGAATGACGTGTAGGAGGACGTTCACATGATGTCACGCACATTCCCAGCTTTTACACCCTTATAATAGGAATAACAACAACTGGTCACTGCTTGGTTTTTCTCTAACTGTTAACGGTCAAGAAGAACCAAGATGGCGGCCTTGAACTTCCTCTCATGTACCTTCAGATCACATGAACGAAACTCCTCCTATAGAGAGTGACGTTACAATCGTTTACCTGCAGTGTTTCCTCAAACATAGAAAAAGTGTGTGTGTGTGTGTGTGTGTGTGTGTGTGTGTGTGTGTGATGTTTGCGTGAGCGTGGGGCTCTCTGTGTGTTTTTTGCTTCTTTTTTCTCTTTCAGTCCTCACCTCGTACGCCTCGCCGGTGAATTCACTGCCGCAGAACTCGCACTTCACCTTGCGCTTGGGGCAGTCGTGCTGCAGGTGGTCCGGCAGGTCGCGGCGCGTCAGCTTGATGGCGCAGCGGTTGGGGCAGGGGATCACCATAATCTTTCTAGTATCAATGAGTATAAGTGGCTTCCAACCACACGGTCTTGGTCAAAATCCAAGGAAAGATAATGAACTTAATCTCAACAGTTGTTTTTATTGCCTCAGCCCTCTCATTAGTCCTCATCCTCGTCTCTTTTTGGCTTCCCCAGCTAAACCCAGACTATGAAAAACTTTCTCCCTATGAGTGTGGCTTTGATCCACTTGGGAGTGCCCGCCTACCTTTCTCCCTACGATTCTTTTTAATCGCTATCCTCTTCCTCCTATTCGACCTAGAAATTGCCCTACTGCTCCCCCTCCCCTGAGGAGACCAACTAAGTAACCCAACCCTAACCTTCCTATGGGCTACCTCCGTTCTGACCCTTCTCACCCTCGGACTCATCTACGAATGACTCCAAGGAGGACTAGAATGAGCTGAATAGGTAATTAGTATAGATAAAATACTTGATTTCGGCTCAAGAGTCTGTGGTTAAACCCCACAATTGCCTAAATGACCCCAACAAACTTTACAATCTTCTCCGCCTTCATACTTAGTCTCATAGGCCTAACATTCCACCGGACTCACCTCCTCTCTGCACTTCTTTGTCTAGAAGGAATAATACTAGTCTTATTCATCGGACTGTCCCTCTGATCCCTCCAATTAAACGCCTCAGGATATTCAACAGTACCCATACTGATGTTGGCTTTCTCCGCCTGTGAAGCAAGCGCAGGCCTGGCCCTACTTGTAGCTACAGCCCGCACGCACGGCTCAGACCACCTACAGAACTTGAACCTCCTACAATGCTAAAAATCCTCGCCCCCACCCTCTTTCTTCTCCCAACAACATGATTAACTTCTACTAAATGGCTGTGGCCCACCGCCCTCACCCAAAGCATACTAATCGCTGTAGGAAGCCTTGTCTGACTCAACAACCCGACAGAGACCGGATGGGCAACCCTTAATCCCTACACCGCCACCGACCCCCTATCAACCCCGCTCCTCGTACTCTCCTGTTGACTCCTCCCACTGATAATTTTAGCAAGCCAAAATCATCTATCATCTGAACCCCTAAGTCGACAACGAATATATATTTCCCTCCTCACCACACTCCAGCTCTTTCTTATCCTAGCATTTAGCGCCACAGAAGTAATCATGTTTTATGTTATATTTGAAGCAACCCTAATCCCGACCCTCCTAGTTATTACCCGCTGAGGAAATCAAACAGAACGACTCAATGCAGGAACCTACTTCTTATTTTATACCCTCGCAGGCTCCCTCCCCCTACTAGTTGCCCTCCTTATACTCCAAAACAGCACAGGAACCCTCTCCCTCTTAATTATCCACTACACCAAACCCCTCCTCCTGATACCCCTGGGGAGCAAGGTCTGATGAGCAGCATGCATAATCGCCTTCCTGGTTAAAATACCCCTCTACGGAATACATCTCTGACTACCAAAAGCCCACGTAGAAGCCCCCATCGCAGGCTCTATAGTTCTTGCTGCCGTACTTCTTAAGCTAGGAGGATATGGCATAATACGTCTAATAATCGTATTAGAACCCCTCTCAAAAGAAATAATTTATCCATTTATTGTCCTGGCCCTCTGAGGCGTTATTATGACCGGCTCAATCTGCTTACGCCAAACAGACTTAAAATCCCTAATTGCCTACTCCTCCGTAAGTCACATGGGCCTTGTAGCCGCAGGTATCCTAATCCAAACACCCTGAGGATTTACAGGTGCCCTAGTCTTGATAATCGCACACGGCCTAGCATCCTCTGCCCTCTTCTGTCTAGCTAACACTAATTATGAACGAACACACAGCCGAACAATGCTCCTAGCCCGAGGCCTTCAAATTGCACTACCCCTAATGACCAGCTGATGATTTATTGCTAGCTTAGCAAACCTAGCCCTACCCCCTCTACCCAACCTGATAGGAGAACTAATGATTATCGTCGCCTTATTTAACTGAACACCCTTTTCCCTAATCCTAACAGGGGCCGGAACTTTTATTACAGCTGCATACTCACTCCACATATTCCTAACAAGCCAACGTGGCCCCCTCCCCCGACACATGTTAGCCCTTCCCCCCTCCTATACCCGCGAGCACCTACTACTCGCCCTCCATATGGCCCCTCTCTTGTTGCTTATCCTTCAACCTGCCCTTCTCTGAGGATGGTTTGCCTGTAGGCTTAGTTTAATAAAGACATTAGATTGTGATTCTAAAAATAGAGGTTAAACCCCTCTAGCCCACCGAGGAAGGCCCGACGGCAATGAAGACTGCTAATTATCACCCCCTTGGTTAAACCCCAAGGCTCTCTCGAGCTCCTAAAGGATAATAGCTCATCCGTTGGTCTTAGGAACCAAAAACTCTTGGTGCAACTCCAAGTAGCAGCTATGCACCCCACCACCTTAATATATACTTCAAGCCTATTACTCATATTTGCCCTCCTCCTTTATCCCCTCCTCACCTCACTTACAACCCTCCCCCTTAATCCAAACTGAGCCGCCTCTCACGTAAAAACGGCAGTCAAAACTGCCTTTTTGGTCAGCCTGGCCCCTCTCTCCCTCTTCCTCAACTCCGGCATAGAAACAGTAATTACATCCTGGACCTGAATAGTATCAACAACCCTAGACATTACCCTTAGCTTTAAATTTGATCACTACTCTATCATCTTCATCCCAATTGCCCTTTATGTAACCTGATCAATCCTTGAATTTGCCACATGATACATGCACGCAGACCCACTAATTAACCGATTCTTTAAGTACCTCCTA
>JAOPJI010000047.1:5122064-5132469 GCA_027122695.1 Merluccius productus | reverse complement strand
GACACTAGGGGCAGCGATTGCACATTTTGGTATTTTCCCTTTTAGGAAGTGATAATCATGAGCTTAAGGATATGATTATAGGTACTTTTTTGGGGGAAAGAGAAGCATGTGGTGTCGAGCTACACTTACCCCAACAGAAAATACTTTACACTCCTCTTTTTTATTGAACTGCAGTGTTATTTAACATTATACCCAAGTACAACTACGCTGTACATCATGTATTCAGTGTGTCCCATGGAGATCAAACACGGCTCTATAGGGTATCTGTTTTTACCCGTGACGGCGATGGAGTGGGCGGTGCCGATGTCGACGTACACCATCTTCTCCACGCTCAGCGGCGCAGAGCGCACAGCCGTGAAGACGTGGACCTCCTCCACCTGGTCGCACACCCTGGCATCCTCCCCGGCCGCGATCAGGTCCAGCCCCAGCTTGTTGAACCTGGGGGAGGACAACAATCATACATATGTTGGTTCAAGCGAAGGGGCCCCTATTTTACCACCAGGTGTGCGTCCACTGGGTCCGCTGGGAGACTGATCTAGTCGTCAAACATCCGGGTGGACACTCCCAGTTGTGATGTCACTAGAGGGTTGAGACATCACAATTTTGAAACGGCCTGTAATGGCTAATCACACTCACACCTGGTGGTAAAATATGGGGCGTTGTAGGTAAGATTCAAGAGCTGTCAAGAGAGAGAGAGAGAGGGAGAGAGATTAGGTTTTGTCTGAAACCTAACCAACCCTAAATGAACCCGAGAACTCTCTGGCAACAAGGTATCCAACCGCAGGTATCTAAAAAATGCCACCGCCACACTGCCACTCTAAAAGATACCTTGTTTAGTGCACTCCTGTGGGCTGTCACACTTACTCACACATAACAACACATCCCGGGTGAAACGCAGACAACAAGAAAAAAGGCGACACAACAGCACCAGTCATTGCAGGAGAATGCGGTCATGCAGGATGCACGGCGGCGACCACACAGTGAATCTGTATAATCGTTCTTCTAATCCGCCAGCACAGTACCATCAATCAACTGGTTCCCCGGCGGCACGCTTCACCGTGTCATTAAAAGATGAGTGTGTGTGTGTGTGTGCGTGTGTTAAAGATCTCAAATGATATACTGTACCTGTTGCTCCCACAGGCCAGAATGTTGTGCTGGGCGCCGATTATCATGGAGCAGTCCACGGCACACAGCACCTTCTGGGCCTCGAACTCCCCAGACACGGCCACCTGCTGGGGGGAGGAGTGTGAGTCCAGGGTGCCCAGACCCAGGCGACCTAGAGGGGAGACAGG
Source organism: Merluccius productus (assembly GCA_027122695.1). Classification (NCBI taxonomy): domain Eukaryota; kingdom Metazoa; phylum Chordata; class Actinopteri; order Gadiformes; family Merlucciidae; genus Merluccius; species Merluccius productus. The sequence continues at coordinate 5,131,177 of JAOPJI010000047.1, read as the reverse complement.
AGAGGGGAGACAGGAGATATAAGATAGAACATAGAAGAGATAAATTGGACGCCCCCCCCGCCAGGACAATCATGATGGACGTCACTTGTTTTGAACTGCAGGGAAATCAAGGAAATTAAATTATGAAGACTCACTTATCAACTCACGCCTGGCACTAAATATGACGTATTATTTTAAGTTCAAGTAATTAGCATGAGACCAAAACGTAGGCGGTATTTTAAATTGAATCTGCAGGGATTTAATTGGACTGCGCACAAAAAGGGACCAAGGTCGTTAGTGCGTGTACATTGGCCTCGTTGAGCGGAAACGTTGCGACGACATCGTCGGTGGAAAGTTGTCGTCAGACAAAAAGCAAAAAAAAACGAAACATAATTAAAATGAAGCTGTAGATGAAGCGACGGCAAATCAGATTTGGGCTGAGAAAATAACTAATAAACAGACTTTGGGCACGCGTTGCTGAATAGGTGAATAACGTGACGGCGGAAATGAGATACATTTTCATTTCACGGTGGCTTTAGGATATCCAGCTCACTCACCGTTGTCTCCTCTCCCCCAAGCGAACACTTCCCTCTCATTGGTCACCGCCAGCACATGGGAGGCACCGCATGACACCTGGACCAGCTCGTAGCCCAGCAAGGCCTCCACTATCTTGGGCTAGGTGCGGGGAACATGAGAGGAGAGCGTGGACCTCACCGTCCATGACTAGAACAAACACGCTGTACTGTGATGATAGACGGTACCATTTAATGCCTGTGGTTCAGGAGCACCACATGCTACTCTATTCTACTTGATTCTATTCTTTTAAACACCCCCTTTAAGTCATCCGTATCAATAGATTGACTTGGTTTTTTGGGGATTCATTCTTTTAATGTACCATTTCAATTTAGGGACAAAGGCGCACATTAGAGCAAGAATGGAAAATCTGGAAAATACTGAACAATAAAACACAGTGGGTGGAAGCTGAAGGGGAACTCTCACATAAACACACTTCACTTAAGCAATATCACATGAGAGGGAGGGCTGTTATACTGAATATCAGCATGGCTGTTGACCTCGAGTGTGATATTGCTTTCATACAACGGTTCTACAAGCGGCATTTATTTGTTAACGGTAATAAGAGACAAAAAAGATTATGATATGTTCGTTAATTTATTCAATAATTTATTTGCCGCCGCCAATAGTTCCTCAACTGGACTGGGACTGGACTGTTGCCAGGCAACACAAACTTTTTCCTGCAAACTAGCTTGCCACTTTGCGTAGGTCTACACGTTACCGCAGGCCAGCTTCTTTGAATCACGTTCATTTCTCTGTATGTTTCCATTCATTGTGCAACCACTGTAATTAACGGTTATTAGAGCACCTGTAAAGCGGAGTGATGCATGTACAGTTAAAAGTCCCAGTCATGCTATACATCAGCACTCATGGATTTCCTCTTGTCCAATCAAATGACTCAGTCGGAACTAACTGTTGGATAATAAACAAGGAGGCACTCGTCCTCACCTGCGTTACATCGTTGAAGTTGCCGTGGCCCAGGCAGCCGTTGCTCCCACTCCCGAACGTCATTATGATGCCCCTGTCTGTGGAAGTGAAAGTGAAAGTAAAGGGGATTAGTGGGACTATTAGTCCCTGAGTGGAGGTGTTATCGTTATGTGGACCAACACAAAGTGTATAATCCCTGACAGGGGATTATATGACAACACTAATCTGCTTTCGCTACAGTGAAGAGTTGGAAAGGAGGAGGAAGAGGGATGGGATGGGATGTGGGGGAGGGGGGGGCGAGTAGAGGCTGAACAGTGAGATACATTCTGGCATCCTGAGCTATCTGCTGTCAACGCGGGACTAATGACAGCTTCCTGTAGGAGACACCGGGGCGTCTTTTGTCACATGACCTCATGTGAAAGTGCCCGTCTACAGCAGCACATGGCGAGGGTGACAGGGGATCATTTTTTTTACGTGGGTGAAGTGATCAAAAAATGTGTTTACCAGTGGACTTACACACTCCCACTGAACTCTTCCAAACATGAATGTCAAGATTTAAATTAAACTATTTAATCTATTAAGGTATAAAAGTTGAAATCCCGCTAGAAAGGCTTTGGTTTAGGTATAACATTAGGGATGGTTATGTGTTTAACTATAAGGTCTGAAATATTATGTTTAGGTATAGGAAGCGGTGTCTGCAAGAAAGGTTTAGGGTTACGGCTTAGCCTTACAGGCGTAAGTACTGTAAGGAAGTAAGCAAACATCTTGCGCATCCATTGCCTTCTTGAGGGGGGACGAGTTTGTGTAGGGACAATATTAAGATGTAAAAGTGATTCATGGAATTGGATGGATTATGAAGTAAAAGGGGGTGACCGTGTCTGCACTTTGATATTGGTGTGTGTGTCTGTGTGTGTCTGTGTGTGTTGCAAACCAATAAGGGGGAAATGGGGTAGGGTCGCAATGTTTTATCATTTTGTCAGCTTGGCACTTCAGACAGGTGGGCCTTTTGTGTGTGTGTGTGTGTGTGTGTGTTTGAGTGTGTGTGTGTGTGTTTGAGCGCCTATGTGTGTGTGTGTATGCGTTCAGCTGTGCATACAGCCCTGTGAGTCTATTTGTGCATGTGTGTTTGTGTGTGTGTGTGTGTGTGTGTGTGTGTGTGTGCATGTGTGTGAGTGCGTGCGTGCGCATGTGCATGCCTGTGTGTGTGTGTGTGTGTGTGTGTGCGTACATGCGTGTGTGAGCTGGCGTCCCAATTGGATGACTGAAAGGATTTCACTTGCTTGTTTCTTTTGAGGTGATTATAATTTGTGTTGTGTTTCTTTGTTGTTTTATGTTTTAGTATCCTACATCATGAGACTCTGTGCCTGGAAAGGTTTTGGTTCCCCCTGTTTGGATGTCAGAAAACACACTGAAGAAGGGGGTCTTGCCCGAAACGTTTGTGTGGCAATATTAAAAAGTCATATAGGAGTGCTGTCCTAGTCTTTCTTTTGTATAATTAGTCTTTAAGGTCTAATCATGAGTTATGAGCGCGTTGTGTCTTATTTCTTATGCTACTACTGGACCCCAGTGAGAGGGGAGGTCGTGCCTACCTGTCATGCAGGTAGTGAAGAGGTCCCCACAGGCCACAGACTTGATGGTGACCCCAGACTGACCCTCCAGGAAGCGGGAGATGAACTGTGGCTGCATGGTGTCCACGCCACCGGGGAGACTGGGCACGCCGCATCCTACAGACGGAGCCTGCAACCGCACACACACACACACACACACACACAGTACTTTTATCTTTTTACCTTTATTCAACTGGTCACACTGTTATTTGTTACAACTGTACATGGTTGAGTATGGTTTAGGCTTGAAACAATCATCAGCACCAGCGTTACTATTCTACTATATCATTTAGGATTTGTTTTCATCCGAAAAGGCTTAATGTGAATACAGATATAGGTCATTAATGAGCAGGTAGGGGTTAGGCATCTTGTGTCAACAAGGATGCCCACAGATAGGCTGTGGATCTTAGGACCCAATCCAACCCAGTACCTTTAGGCTGGGAGGAGTTGAACACCCCTAGCCAGCCAGTATCCCGTAGGGGGGGCTATCCTCTGAACATTAGGCTTAAATCACACAACAACAGCACGGAAGACGAGTTCCTCTTTGCTTTACTTGCAGTCAATGAGGAAACAAATGTCAAAGAACCCCGCCAACCCAGACTCACCTCCCAGGTGATGAGCCGACCAGACTTGGTGACGCCCATCCTCTGTGTGCGTCCCAGGGACACCTGCAGCACCTCGGTGTTCAGCATGGGCAGGCGGAGCGGGGCGGAGATGCCACTGCCCCACGTGTACACCGAGGACAGGGGCAGAGTGTGCACCTTCCCCGTCCCGAGCATCCCATCTGGCAGGGTCACCGGAAAAAAAAAGAGAGACACGTACAGAGACTGTCTCAAAAGGCAAACACTTTTAACACGCTCTCAAGTCTAACTGTTTGTAGGAACGGCGGGACTGACCTCTGGATCTGGAGCCGGGGATCCTTCCTCCAGGTCTACCGTGAGGACCGTGTTGGAGGTGGGAAAGTGGCTTCTCGATTCTGGAATATAAAGGGGAAATGGGGGCCAATAATTATGAAACGGTAATTTGTCAATATTGTGATTCCCAACGTGTACGTGCACCCTGAGGGGGATTTTTGGTTTAGCTTTGTTATACCTAAACAAAAAATTACAATTTCAAATATGAATATATGTTGAATTTGTTATATTTGTTGAGTTGCTGATCAACAAAAAACAATAATAATATCATATATTAGTTTAAAATATATCTGGTTTGGTGTCGATGAAGGGTTCTTGAGCCATACTGACGGGATACTGTGGGGGTTCGTGATACAACTAAATGAGATTATTTGAAGCACGACCTGCGCATCTTCACGTTGCCTATATCGGTGTAGAGGTTGAGGAGAGGTCTGATGCAGACAGGCAGGGCCATGATTTCGTTGAGCTGCGGCCGCTTGGAGGGGTCCAGGTTGAGCATGTTGAGCACAAGCTGCCTCAGCTCTGGGCTGTAGCGGTCCGAGATCGGGGCGAAGGTACCACTCATTATCTTCAGAACGAGAGCAGGGAGATTCTGCACGACACACACGGCGGCAACGTCATACTTCCGGATCACATTGGATATAGGCATTACATCATCCACATGTAGTGTTTCCCACAAGGGTATACCGTTAAATTAGTAATGTGATTTTAACACTATATAAACACACAGCATCGCAAATGAATATCACGCACACGCCTTAACCGACAACACTTCAAAAGCCTATGATGAAAGGGAGATGAAATCTGCAGTGATTCGACTAGGAACGTGTAGACAAGACCATTTGAAACTAATTAGCAGAGGAGGAAATATGTGTGTGTGTATGTGTGCGTGTGCGTGTGCGTGTGTGTGTGCGCGCGTGTGTGTGTGCGTATAGTACAGCGGCCTCGAAGGCTCTCTTGAGGCTGGCCAGCTCGTAGAGGACACAGCCCAGCGCCCAGATGTCACTCTTCTGATTGTACGGCTTCCCCTCGCACAGCTCTGGAGAGATGTAGCATGGCGTCCCAACCACCTGACAACCCAAACACAAGGAAAATTATCTTTCATTATTATTATTTTTTATACTCTTTTTTTTATACACTTTTATATTTTTTAATTTATATTTATATAGTATTTCTCTCATTATGTTTTAGTTTGTATCCCCTGCAGTTGTTATTTTTGTATTTTGTATCCTGTATGTCTCTTTCTTTATATCGCCAACACACCACACACACATACCTTGTAAGTGAAAACAAGGTATGTGCAAACACTTGCGATACGTTGTCAAAGTGTGTCAAACTTCAACTCACCGTGTAAGCTTTGCTCTTGCTCACGAGGATCTTGGAGATGCCAAAGTCGCCGATCTTGACGATCATCTGGTGCTTGTCCAGCAGGATGTTCTGCGTCTTGAGGTCCCGGTGCAGGATGAGCTTGTTGTGCACGTGGTACAGCGCCAGCAGGATCTGCACAAAGAAGTGCACGATGGTGTCCTCGTCCAGCAGAGAGTTGCAGCGCTTCTGTATGTAGTCGGCCAGGGTTCCACCTTGTTGGACAATAGAGCTAATATTAACACGACGATGTACATGCCACAAGTCACATTGATGATGTACAAGTCACGCACAATGACTTGCATGGTTAAACAGAATATAACAAAATACAAAAGAATTGTCCTGCTACAGAAACCATACCGAATCAAATTACCCCACACACACACACACAAAAGAAAAAAGCCCTGCCATCATTTCCACTGACACCTGATAACTACCCCATAAGTGCAATTTATGCCTACCAGGCACATCTGACACACAACAAATTCCACCGTTACAGACCCAGTGAACTGTGGGAACGCCGCTAATAGTGTAATAAGAGAAAAAATAAAAAGGTAGGCGATTGACGACGACATGACACACTACACCTGGTGCGTACTCCATGGCTATCATGAGGGCCTTGTCCTCCAGGAAGTTCTCATAGTACTCTATGATGTTGGGGTGGTTGAGCAGCTTGAGGACCTGGCACTCGTTCTGGGCGGACAGACGCTCGTCTCGCGTCATCTGCTCCACCGGAATCTCTTTGAGGATGACGAACGCGCCATCGCTTCGCCGGCGGCATAGGTGCACGATGCTGTTATGGGGACGAAGAAATGATAGGAAAGGGATGGATTGAGGATGACATAGACCACTTTCTTTGTGTGTGTGTGTGTGTGTGTGTGTAGTCACACACTGTATATCTCTATTTATATATTCCACTTTACATCTGTACTTACTACTGCACTTTACTGCTTTCGTTTTGCACCTCTGGTTAGATGCTAAACTGCATTTCGTTGTCTCTGTGCTTGTACTCAATAAAGTTGAATCTAATCTAATTAGATTCAACCAATGAGCACTAGATCTCTTTGTGGGGCATCTTAAACACAGTCATCTATTATATATATTATATAACACAACATGCCTATACGTTCAGACATACATATATAGACATATAATAGATGTCTTTTAAAATGTCCAAATGCGGACTGGCTATAGTGTCACGTGGCCCAGAGACCCCAGGGTGACAGACCTGCCTTATGAGGAGACGGGTTCACTTGCATGCTATAAAACGTACAAAACAAACAATACAACGCATATGATGAAATGCATAACCAAAAACATGACCAAGAAAAAGAAGTAATGTAAATGAATGTAAAGGCACACCCATTAAAACTCGTAGCACATGTAAACGTGGTGTCGAAATACATAACGGTGATTTGGGAGAGAAAGTTTTTTTTTTTTTAATGGCCGTATGCGATCCCTAAACCTGTTTATCTTGGGTTTTTTCTTTTTATTTTATTTTCCCACGACACGACAGCTCAGTATAATCGGGGTAAAACAGCAGCACCGGTGTGCTAATGTCGTCGTTTACCCGAAAGCTCCTCTTCCGACCACTTTAATCTTCTCGTACTTCTCCATCGCCGCTTTCCGGTGCGTTCCAACAGCTCCGTCGTCTCCACGGCAACAAGCCCCTCCCCCTACGTGGAGCGGCCAGGGACAAACTTAATACCAAGTGGTGCTTGGCATTAAAGCAAAACCAGGTTGAAAAAAATCACTCGCCTAGACAGACAGACAGAGAGAAATACAGGCAGAGAGAGAGAGAGAGAGAGAGAGAGAGAGAGAGAGAGACAGACAGACAGACAGACAGACAAACAGGCAGAGAGACAGACAGGCAGAGAGACAGACAGACAGTCAGGCAGGCAGACCATGTTATGGATGGTGTTATGGCCGATTCCCACACAGTTTTCCAGCGCTGGACGCGGCAGGTAGTTCTCCTGTCTAGACGGCTGCCTATTAAGGTGATAAGCTGCAGAATGGGGGCTCCATGACAACCATTTCCCCTCTCCTCCATGACGGTGGTCATAATAAATGCTTTGTGCGCCAACAAAGCCTGGCCTGTTTTGTTTTGCTGGCAGTCATCACACAATTATCCTCCTTCTGAAATAACACATCAACACACCCACATTCACTATATTAAGGATATTCATTTACTATCTTTGCCGGTATTTTAATGTATAGGTAAAGACAGGCGGTAAGACAAGATGGCGAGATAAAGACATGGAAAGAAAGTGCACTCGCAGAGGAGGTCAGGGCATCGTTGCGTGTACCAATAAAATGAAATGAAAGCGCAGTGCGTAACCTTACACATGTGCAAGGTTTGACACGCCACAGACCGGCTAAGTGACATATTTGGCCTTCGTCATCGTGGATTGCGTGTCATCTTGTCTGAGCAATGTGGGAATGCACCGTGGAGGCATCCAGGTAGCAGGTCACAGGCAGCAGGTCACAGGGTGAAACCCAGCATGCTCCTCCATCAATCTTCTGAAACTTCTGCATATATACACACCACCACACATTCTCACATCTCCCACCGGGAGGCGTGTGTGTGTATATGTGCTGTGGTGGTGGTGGTGGTGATAAGAGTCTCTTCTATTGGTGTGTCAGAAATGGTTCGGCCCTATTTACAAAGAGGGAAACTAGGCCCATTGAACGTCAAGCTTATCGCCACACTGAAACCTGTTTTCCGAGTGAGATATGTGCCAGTTGTAGTGTGTGTGTGTCACCCGAGTTTCTGTTTGCTCTCAAATGACAAACATTCATTTCGGCACGCGTTTCTCATCCGAACCTCAGCGGAAACGCGCGTTAGTGACAGCCGCTGCACCGAAACGGCATGTGATGTGTGCTGGTATGCCTAGAGGCGCTGCAAAGTATGCCTTCAAACACCCCCAGAGAGCCACAATGCAAAGCTTGAGACTGAGACAGAGGGCTGTTGTTGTGTGGCTGTTTACAACCCATTAGGTGACCCAAGACAATTAATTAACCCCCTTCGCCGGATGTTCAAAGTCGGGCCTTTTACACGCCCCACTGGCCTGAGGCAAACGCTGTCAAACCATGACGAAGCCACAGGTCATAAACCTTTATTAAGCACAAAGATCCTTTCAGGACACAGAACTTATTGACACCTTGTCCATTTGCCAGGACAAGGATCGAATCATATGAAATTAACTATTTTAATGAAGACCTACATCATTTCATGTCACATTTTAAATAAATGTCAGGTTATAATTATTTCACATTTTATTTCTCTCCACCAGCCTTTCAGTTAGGTAGAAAAACCGGTTTGGTAGGTATCATAAAATCTAATGAGCTTTCTCCCAAGACAAAAGCTCTCAATCTGATCAAGATGAACAATGACCTGAAACCATGGTGAAACAGACATGACATTTAATAACTATAATTAAGTTACATTCAACCCGTTGCAAAGTATTTTGTTTCCAAAGAAACCCCTGCAGGGATAATACCGAAAAAGCTATAGGGCCTACCGACTCAATAGATATTCAACATTCATATCAGCATAATAGCCTACTACATAGTAATCAGTTGTAATGCAAGAACACACATGGTGATATATTGAAATAATAAATTATTATATATAATTATTAGCCTATATTATATATATAATTAATAAACTTGAATAAATAAATTGTAAGTTAAACATATAGGGAGGATAGAATGATGATACATTAATTGTTTTGTTTATATAACTTAT
>JAOPJI010000047.1:5099493-5112272 GCA_027122695.1 Merluccius productus | reverse complement strand
GTGTGTGTGTGTGTGTGTGTGTGTGTGTGTGTGTGTGTGTGTGTGTGTGTGTGTGTGTGTGTGTGTGTGTAGGGGTATGGGCTGTGACGTCTGCTGTGTCTTTGCTTTCCAGGTGGGACACCGCAGGACAAGAAAGATTTAAGTGCATTGCTTCCACGTACTACAGAGGGGCACAAAGTAAGACCATATGCTTTGTTTAACATTTTTAAGCCCAACAATGTATGGACGGACGAGTCTATGTGGATGTTGTGTAAAGAAAAGCCATCTTTTACTAAGGGGCATTGAGAGAGGACAACCAAATCCAATCGCCGTTACTTCCTCGACGGCTGAAAATCTTTGCGTGTGTGTGATGACAAATGAGCAATGCATGGCGGTGATATAATTTGAACTGATGTACAAAACGATTTAATGTTGTATGCATTTGGTATTTGTTTCCCCCATTATTTCAGTTTTCTTAATGCTGATGATGATAAAAGTGCTGAATACATTTAAAAAAGAAAACCTCTTTTCCCTCAGCGGTGATTATTGTGTTTGATGTAAACGACGTGGCCTCCTTGAGCCACACTAAGTAAGTCTTATATCGAACAATATTGATTATATATAATTTTAACGATAAAAAAAATAATCAAATTGTGTTTTTAAAATGTTAATTTCCTACATCACAGGCAGTGGCTTGAAGATGCCATGAAAGAAAACGACCCCACAAATGTTCAGATTTTCCTCGTTGGAACGAAGAAAGACATAAGTGTATGTACTACAGATCTAGAAGATGTATTCCAGTAATGCTATGTAATGGAGAGGCCAGTCAACCTCCTGTCATTCCTGTGGTGTGCGTGAGCGAAGGTCAATGTGGAGTTGGTCGAACGCCACTAGTACTGGCTCGTTGTTTTTTAACCCCAACCTCAGGAATGTATTGGTTGGCTTTTTTGGTTCTCCTTTTTTTTTTTGGACCTTAATTTGTGATGGCATATACACATGGCCCCCGGGCAAATCATTATATAACAAGGTTGGATACAAACTTGCGACCGCAGTTGTGGATTCTTAAATGAGTGACTTATTTGAAAAGATTCAAAAGAGTCAGGAAAAAAAAACAACCCAAACCATGTCTTGCAGTCGCAGAATAATTATAGCCATGGCTACCAAACACTCATTAATTCACTGCATGTGACTCACAGTGATTTCAGTGTGTCAATACGGAGCAGGGGTTCATCTTGCTCAAGATGCTTACAGGTAGTCTGCAGACACTGGGGATCGAACCCAGTACTGTATATGGACTCGGCTGGGAGTCCCAAGCGGCTAGGGTGAAATAGGGGGCAGGATAATATAGTGGCTAGGGCATAGCCACTATCCTGCCCCCTATATTATGCCGAACATTTCCTCAAATATTTTCTCAAAAATAAAACGGCAAATTTCTAACTTTTCTCTTCCTGATTACCCCCCCAGTTCTAATGAGTAAGACCATACCAAATAGATCTTCAGATGTGTGTTTAAATAATAGAAATACTACTTGATCCTATCTGTCCTCACTTGGGTGTGTTTGTGGGTTTTAGTCTCCTGCGCAGTACGCTCTGATTGAGAAGGACGCCATTCAAATATCCCAGGAGATAAAGGCAGAGTACTGGGCCCTCTCCTCACTGACCGGTAAGGTGAACGGTGTTATAATAATGACTTGCATTAATACGTACAATGATATTATTCAGACTCTTAAAGGAAAAACAAAATCCCCCCCCCCCCCCCACCCGTTTGAATCTAGTCCCTGCCCACTATCACATTTTAAAAAATGGGCGACTTCTGGTAGACACTTTTTTCCATTTAGGGGCGGGGCTATACTGCAGTTCAGGCATTCGCTCTCTCCACTCACTACAGTGTAGCCAGAATGATTGATGTTACCTGGTAACCCAAAACAGACAATATCAGGGAACTCGTGCAACAGCAGCACGCACGATGGATGCACAGATGGCAGTGTGAGTCCTAATTTACATTTTTAAAACTTTGTGCATTTAAGCTGAGATTTGGACCACCATAGCACTACTATGTAACCCTCTACATCACTTTTCATCTAAAATTAGTTGTTTTAGGGTTTGGCTTCCCTTTAATAAATATGATTGAAATATACCCTAAACTTATGTTTTTCTTTCTCTGTGTTATGAAATGAAAGGGGAAAACGTGAAAGAGTTTTTCTTCCGTGTGGCATCTTTGGCTTTCGAGGCGAACGTACTCGCCGAGCTGGAGAAAAGCGGGACGAGGCAGATCGGCGATGTCATCCGTGAGTATTTGCTCACAGTACGACCACAATAACACACTCGTCTCCGTCTCTCCAAAGAGGTGTTTGGCACATTGGCTTCATATTAGCTTGTGTATCTGTTTCAGGAATCAACAGCAACTCAAACAATCTCTATGCTGCATCCAAGAAGAAACAGCCAAATTGTTGTCAGTAAGACTGGAAGCATGACTGTAAAGTGTAAAGGTACTAAAGGGGAGAGTTCGTCCAACACTTCATGGGATTTTAAGAAGTGGAGCAGGAGAAAGGAATACCACAGTGTTTTTTTTCTTAAGACTTGAAATTGATTTTACCAATAACTTTCCAATAATTGGAAGTGGATATCTGTGGTTGGTCATTTCAACTTGACACACTATTTTATTCCCCTATTTCAGTACTACCAAAGTGCAATATTTTAAAAACCTGTGTGGTCAGTTTTATATCATTAGTTATAAAATCATTTGTATCGTTTTTATATTTGCCAGGTCTAATATCTTGCTGTCAACACATTCTGTCCTTTTGTTAAAGAAATTGCCTCACATCGTAGGTTATATAAAGGTTTTTATCTACTTCAAATCAGTCTGCTGTAAATTCATCAGTTGAATTTTGTATTGAATGGTGTGTGGCCAGTGGAATATTTGCAATAATTAAAGCAATTTTTAATCTTTTACTGATGGTCTTACTTGCTTATGACTATATCTATATATATATAGTTGCATTAAAATTACATTTCCAGTGCAGTCAGAATAGCTACAAACTCCTCGATGGGCCTCAAAAGAAATGTCTAAATGTGTTTATTCTGATTGTATTGTAAAAATAATAATAAATGGTATTAAGAAAAAATCCCAAGCTATTTAAAATATTGTTTAATCAAAAATACATTGTTTTACATGGGTACAATGTACATATTTTATGAAATGTGACAATTTTAAATCAAAGTCTTATCCTTCATAATGTGTTAAAAAAAATAATTAGCTGTTTTTCAAGTTGATTTTAACTATCGAAGGACTCGAGGTGTTTGCGATCAATTTGTTCTTGGAGTCCCTCTGGGACGCAGTGAGCGTGTTTGTAATGTTTCTTTATCCATTTTCCTCCTTCTGTGTTCTCAATTGCGATTGCAGCAACACCTACAGTGAACATGTTCTTGAATTAAAAGTCAGTTATCTTAATGGTTCTGTCCAGTGTTATGTTTCAGTCGGTGAAATCAGAAAAGGAAAAAAAACAAAAACTGACCTACAACGATGGCTCCCAGCTCCTCTACAAGTGTAATGGCCGCTTTCATCGTTCCTCCAGTCTCTATCCATTGGTCCACTAATAACACTCTGAGACCTAGGAGAGGAAGGCATGTCATGAGTCTATGGTCATGACTCACATCTGGTTGAAGTCTGGATAAACCCTTTCCTGAACAGAAACGTTGTTTGTGTTAGTCAACACTTGGGGGCAGTGTTTTATCTAAAATGAAGGTTGATTTGTTTTCATTACAAAGGGCCTTTTTATTGTCCCATTGTAGCCATGCAGTCTGCAGTTTTGTGAATCGTGCCTTTGGGCGTAGGACTGGATTTAAAATGCTTGGCATAATTGTATTCTCATTCTTCTTTTTTTCCCACGCTTGGGGAAAAAAAGAAAGTCAAAACATGTACTGAATCCCGCAGACAGACTGACAGTCTGAATTTCCCAGACAAGACAAACAAGAAACATGCTTTATAAGTAATAGGCGGGATGATCAGTGCAAAGTGGATATTAACCTGGCCTCAGCACGTCCAGGCGTACTTCCATGTGTTTTTCCCGGCCTGAGTAGTCGGTGTAGTGCTGGCTCTGGGTTGCTATGCAGAGGTGGCCCGCCTTGCGGATGGCCAGGAAGCCCTTCCCCAGGGCGGTGGCAACAGACGCCCCTGCGGACCATCGCCATTAGAAACATGCCTTAAAACAAGCTGAGATTTGAACTAAATAAATAAATGATTAACAATCTTCTCAAACATACCAATTTGAAATGAAAATGACACATACATACTTTCATAACACACACATCGGTATGACTTGTGATAAGTTCAACATATTATTCACAGGGTCTGGTGACATGCACTCCCCCAGCACACGTCTTCTCACCAGTGGGTTGAATGTCTGACGCTATTTTTAGCACCAATGCTTAAAATAGGTTAGAGAGGGAAATCACAACAACGCACGTGGATTTGTTGCTGTTTCTATAAAGTCCATTTAAAAAAACACCCGTGTTTTTACCAAGAATGAATCCCATTGCGTCTATGCCAGCGACCAGGTCAACGGTGTCGTTCTCGAAGGGGCCCAGCAGGTCTTTCACACAGTCTGCTAGACCCTGGACAAACCAAACCACCAGTGGATCAAGATAATGTGCACCAGTGGGACTATGCGTGAGATCATACTTGTTGTACCCCTGACAATGTGACATCTACACTGCTAACATGCAGTAGGCCCACGGGCTAATATAGAAAATAATAAACTGCCCTTTTCATGGTCTCCACACATTGGAAGACGACACGCAGAGAACCGACAGCGAATCAGTCCGGGACGATGTCCGTGCAAACATTACCTGGGAGTTGCAGTAGAGTCCGGACGGGTCAAGCCAGGCAAACGTTGGTCCTTTGGTGTTGGGTGCCATTAGAGAAAGATACCAGGCTTTCTGCCTGGCTGTCGGAACCGCCAGCACATCCATTCCCAAGCAGCCCTTTACACAGACACAGTCAATGGGCCAAGCTTGGGTCCAGGGGGGGTCACTGAGGAGGCCCACACATACACATACCTCCTGCGTATCGGTTACAGAGCGCAATGCCAACAGTAGCTTAGCCTGCAGACACCATAGGTGAGAAAGCAAGAAGCTAGCTATGCATGTGTAGATAATATAGGGGTTTACATATAGCTGTAAATTAAGTATTTATTTGGTAACTGAAAAAAAAATGCAATGGTGTTTTTGTGTATACAATTAAAAAGTGGGGAAAAGTGGGAACAGCCTCAGGGACAGCATCATTTGTGGGGAAACAGCTATTGCATTTAGTTTAAATAACTCTTACAGAGTTATTTTGATGACTTGAGGACTGTTTTAAAAAGGGCCAGAGTAGCCCCATGTAAACCATTAACCATCTGCACAGTAATGAGTATTACAGTGTAGTATGTGGGTGTGATGGTTTGGTTCATTTTTTATGAGAAGCGTTAGATAGGGAGATTGCAGCTGCACAGATACTCCTACGCAAAATACACGTCAACGGTCCCTTTACTCAAGATGGTATCAAATGTTGCGTCTGGTGATTTAACATCATCTCGTCTGGTGATTTGACATCATCTCGTCTGGTGATTTGACATCATCTCGTCTGGTGATTTGACATCATCTCGTCTGGTGATTTGACATCTTCTCGTCTGGTGATTTGACATCATCTCATCTGGTGATTTGACATCATCTCATCTGGTGATTTGACATCATCTCATCTGGTGATGTGACATCATCTCATCTGGTGATTTGACATAATCAGTTTCCCCGCCTCCAAACAATCCGCTTAGTCCCCTGACCTCCTGGGTCTATCCCCATAAACCCAACCATGTGACCAAACACCTCCAAAATTAACATTTTTAGAGGTTTTTCTCTGGGGGCCATGCTGTAAAACTTAGGACTGAAATGAATCTGGCGTTAAGCTACAGTTGGGTTGGTTTACTTTTTTTTTTTTCCTGAAAAGCTGCTTCATATTTTCTTGTAGAGACAAGTGTAACAGTCAGGACTTCAGGGGGACACACCTCAGAAGTGGTTCCCAACCAGTGCCAGGTGCTGCTGCTCCGGCAAGACTTGTGTGTGGCGTGACATTTTGTGGGATTTATACATAATCCGGACATGGGTTGCTAATATAAATGGTAGGCCTATTTATGATTTGCTTCAGGCTATTATGATTCATTGCTTCACATAATCTTGCTCCATTTCAGATGATCCTCTGGCCAAATTCACATCATTTCCCCTAAGAATTGTCCAACCAAAAGCAAGGCATAACTTCTCAATGTGACAATGTATGACAGCTAAGCTCATCTTAAGAATAAGAATAAAATCAAGAAGAAATGTAAGATGGTTTTTCCAAGAATACCCTCCAAGAAGGACACGACTATCCCTATATCTTTGGCTGAATACCAGTTTTTCTTGAAAGCATCACTTCCAAAGACTTCTTCCATGATGTGATACCTGCAGGACCGGTAGTAGGCGGCCTAAACCCAAACATGTGCCTCTTTTCATTCTCATATCGCTACATCTTTACGGTGGTGGTGGTGCCACCAGAACCGGTTCGGTCGCTCCCATCCGACCCCGCTTGAAACGCACGCTCCCATGACGTGCGTCCGCCGCAACACCAACAACGAGCCCGTTCTTGTGAACGATAATTATCCATATTATCGTTCCCACGTCACTCTTTAGGGCCATTGCCAGAAAGAAAAAAACCTCGCGCCTCCTCCGCGACGTTTCATTGCCAAAACGTCCAATGCGTGCAGGACCGGCGGAGTCACCCCATCCTTGTTGCCATGGTGAGAGGGAGGGAGTTGGGAAGAGGAGAGGTAACTCACGGTCATTTCTCCAACAAAGAGTGGGGGTGCTAGTCCTCCCACACCCACCACCCTCACCCCAAAGCGTATTATTATTATTAACCCTATGCTTCCCCGTAGACTCGAACCCGGTGCCATGGGGCACATGTGGGACGCATGGCGTGAACACTTGAGAAACGGACGCCAAGTCAAACCCGTTAAACCCCGCAGGACTCCTCCTCCTCCTCCCCATGCATTGTGTGTGGGGGGGAGGAGGAGGGAGGAGGGGGTATTAATAATCACACCACTTTTCCACGCCGCTGTTAAAAGCGGGTGGTCTCCCTCTCCCGGAGGACCCCCCCTTAGAGGAGAAAGGGGGAGAGAGAAAAGGAGCTGTCTGCGTGACGCGTGGTGCTGAAAGTGGCCGCCGCTCCGACGCCATGCTGTGGCTCTTCTTCGTCTTCCTGTCGTCGCACCACCAGGACCGCCACGTCGCCAAGGGCGACGCGCGGTCCGCCGCGGTCAACGCAACGATGTCGGTGGCGGCGGGAGGCGCGAGCTCCCTGTACTACCGGGAGGGAGGCGCAGAGGCGCGCTCCGTCGTGGACCCGCGCGCGGACCTCGTGGACGTCGGCGCGCGGGTGAGGTCGTTCACGCGCCACCTGGGCGGCGGAGCGGACCGCCGGTTCGCGCGCGTGGAGGAGGAGGCCGCGGAGTTTACGCGGGGGTCGGCACGCGCGGAGCGGACGCCGCTTCCGCCGCCGCTTCCTCCGCCGCCGCCGCCTTTAAAGAGGTCCAAGAGGGGCTTCACGTATCCGGGCACGCTGTGGTGTGGAGCCGGCAACATGGCTGATCACGATGACCATCTGGGTAGGTGGCAGTTTTACCATCAGAAATGCCCTCCCTGGACGCAGGGGCGCCGCTAGAGATTTTGGGGCCCTATGAAAGAATATAATGTTAACCCCCCCCCCCTCCAATAATAGGGTGGCCCGAGGGGCCACTGTCAGTGCTGGGCCCTTGTAATCGTCCTAACTCCCCCCCCCCCTCACCCCCATCCTTACGGGCCCTGCCACCTCGACCTGCTGTAGGTGTAGGGCAATGCATCAGAGGGTCCACAGGGGTCATTGATGGTGTCCCTCTCATTTAAAAGGGGATTTCGCGGAGACCGACAGCTGCTGCCGCACGCATGACCACTGCCCCCACGTCATCCACGCCTTCTCCTCCAACTACGGCTACACCAACTTCAAGTGGCACTCCATCTGTCACTGTGACTGTGATATTGCGTGAGTAGGAAATAGCTGTTCTTGTGTGTGTTTTTTTGTTTGTTTCCAATTTAAGTCATTTTAAGTGGTGGTGAGTATCGATATGGTCAGTAGGCCTATACCGGCTTCATGCTGAATTAAGTCGTACTATGTAATAGTACTTTTGATTGATGTATTTCTGATTTGCACATTTGCTTACATTTCATCCCTATTTGGGTGCCATTACTTTGTTACATTACTACTATTTTGGTAGTATCTTATCTCCTCAACACATTTCTTTGTGACCAGACATGTTTAAAATATTTCACGTATAATTACACTGGAACATTATGCTAAGGAGTGTCCTAAGTGTCCATCATTCTAAGTAGGTTAAGCAGCTAGGTTTTTTACATTTAAGACATTTAGCAGATGCTTTTGTCCAAAGCGACTTACAATAAGTACTTATTGTAAGTCGCAACCTATAGCTGCTTAACCTACTTAGCATAAATGCCTAAATTAGCATAACATATGCTAATAAACAGCTTGTCTGTGGTATGCTGCAGGATGAAACAGTGTCTGAGGAAGGTCAACGACACAGCGTCCAGGGTGGTGGGCCAGGCCTTCTTCAACGTCATCGGGGCTCCCTGCTTTGAGTTTGTTTACGAGGACCACTGTGTGGAGCGCCACTGGTATGGCCTGTAAGTACATGTTGACGTTGAGTTCCCTTTCGTATTCAATTTACCCTCACCCTCCCTCTCTGGCAGATTCTTACCGTTCATGTCTCTCTGTCCGTTTCCGCTTCAGATGTAAAAGATACGAGAAGCTCCCGGTCGCCGTGACTCAGCCGGCGATTCCATACGACTTTGGCGGCATCGATATCATCGACGTGCTGACCTTGGCTCCTCCCGTGAAGAAGAACACCCTTAAAGTCGACGAGCAGGCGAGGCAGAAGAGCACGCCGCCACCGGAAATCCCAGTCTCTCGGACCAGCGGCCCGGTAGCAGGCGAGTCATCGCTGGTGACCATGGTGACGGCGGCCGAGGACTTCATCAAGGTCCTGGCCACCGTGTCCACGTCTCAGAGCTCCCCCGTGGACGCCGCTAAAGGAGCGATGCCCACCGCAGAAGAAAAGAAGAAGAAGAAGAAGAAGAACCTGAAAAATAGTGGAAAGAGGAAGAAATCGCAGAGCCATGGTAAAAGGAAAGGAAAGGGGAGAGGGATGAAGGTGAAGTTACACACAGACACTGGAGTGGAAGATGTTCTAGTAGCTTCCAGTAGCAAGGCGGGCGTTGGCAACAACTTCATAACTGAACTCAAGACGGGCCGTTCGGGAGAAAATAAAAACAGATTTGTTGAGGGCGGATTCGAACTGGCCAGGCAAGAAGGGGCCGCCAATGAAGTGATGAAAGATGAACCAGCAGTGGATAAGGATGCTGCAGAGGTGACCTCACCGTCTGCTGCTGTTCCAAAAGACCAGGTAACACAACTGACTGACTTAGCACCGGTTAGCACAGGTTCAGCACCTCTCGCAGTGTCAACCAGCCCAACCGCTACAACACCACGCAAGACTAAAGGCTTGATGTCAAGGAAGGGGGAGAGGAGGAGAAAGAAAATCCCCCAAAGTGACAGTTATTCCCCTACAGATAATCCAGGAAATATTACTCTCAAAGAGAACCCGTCTAGGAGCTCAACAATCAGCTTAGTGAACATATCTGCCCCTAGCATTGTTGGCGTAAACCCAACCGCCCAGCTCGGACAAAAAAGGTCTAAGGGTCGCTTTGAATCAGAGTCTTTCTTGACCACTGCTAGCAACCCCATCATCACCCATCAGACAAAAAGGAACCGCCCAGGGGAGGGAATGGCGGGAGAAAGACGGAAAAAGAGAAGGAAACTGGCCACTGCTGTCCCCATTGTTTCAGTTGACCATAAAGTTCCCACAGAGGAGAGTGTGAAAGTGATCGGCAGCGTTGGCGCGCCGATAGCCTCATCAATACCGCCGACAAAAAGGCCAGAGCCGAATGTTTCACACTGGCCAGAGATGTATGGAGCAAAATCCACTGCCACCGTGACCCCGGCCCCTAGTCGCAGCGGTTTTAAGACAAAAGGCCAAAGGTTAAAGGGCATGGGGCGACAAAGGCGGAGGGGGAAGTCTGCGCCATCTCCTTTCAATGGAAACCCACGTCTCGAGAAATCTTCGGAACATGTGGGCCCTACCAGTATGAGTGTTTTATTTGGAACGAGTACAACTACGATTACCACAGTAGTTACTAACCCATGTAAAGAAGTGCAGCGTTCTCGTAAAAGAGGGCTTCAGCATGCTAGGACTGACATCCCGTTTCCTTTCAGTGCTGCAAGACAAAGACGGACAAGAAGAAAGGGGGACAAAACAAGGCAGAAGAAGCCATTGCTCTGTGTTCTCCATGGAGATGCAAGTCCCACACCCAGTGAAGCCACACATGAACCAGGGACATTTATCAGATTCAATGTCTCCACCATGGCGTCCAAGGTTGACAAGCAGGAGAAGCCTAACGCTCAGATATCTGAGAACACTTTCTTTGTGACAACCACAAGAGCACCTGCATTAAGTCCTATGCAGCTGTCTATTCAAAGAGCACAGGAGCAGTTTGATTTCAAGAAGAGAAGAAAAGCGTTGCTTTTCTTGCGGCAACAAGAAGCCACCTTGCAGAGGCACAGTCACAGGTGAATAGATGTCTTAGCTAGCCAACGTAGTCCACGACTATGTCAATGATTGCCTTCACATTCAATGAAATGCTACATAATCATTTTAGGAATAACTCTTCTCTTGTTCAACATTTGAGCCACTATCGACCAGAATCATGCCTTTTTGATTTTTAAGTCATTTTGTAAAACTGTTTCATTCATGTTAATAAAAAACAAAATCATAACAAAGTGTTTCATTTCTTATATTACATATTTGCCTGCAGATCTTCTGCAAATCATTTCAGTGGCATGGACCCTTATAATCCACATATAGTAACTGGTGCATTAAAACGTAGCTTCAGCAATGAGCCCGCTTAGCCCTCCAAAAGGACAACCTTTCCACACTGTATCCAGAGGACCCTAGGCAGCGAACCAGCTAGCATTCCAAGTGTATTTACTGTGCTCTTTTGTTCGTAAGGGTATGAGAACTGTGGCCTAACCCCCCCCCCCCCCCTTGTCACTGTGACCCATAGCATGGTCGAATGGGAGAGGGGGTGGAGGGGGTCGCATTCTCCACAAAGGATTAGGTGTAACTATGTGCCCTACTCTCCCGGCTTCATAATGAGCCTTGTAACACCCCGCGCCATGGCAGAAATCCCAGGTCAGCTGACTCTCACATGCCATGGCAAGAGGAACAGACCTGGGTGAGTTTGGAGCGAAAGAGGGATGCCTTTCCCTTAGTTTCAGTGCAGTACTACTACTACTACTACCACTACTACTACTACTTCTACTATTTAGCAGACACTCTTATCCAAGGAGCAGGTAGAGGTTAGGGCCTCTTGCTGCAGGGATTGGGGGTACGAACCCAGAACCTTTTGCCTGGGAGTCAAATACCCTAATCACTAGACCATGCTCCTGTGTTATTACACAGGGCCGTCTTGGAGGACAACCCCATGGGAACATGGTAGCAATGAGGAAATCTGAATGGCGGAGGTCGTGATCCGATGTTTCTTGGAAGACACCCAACCCGAGGGTTTAGAGGAGCTTGGCGGCAGCGACCTAGAGCCAAGTTTAAAATGCAAAGGAGGAGAAAGTTTATGTCCCCCTTCATTCAAATATTTGTATTTATCTGTGCTATTCAACCTTTCAAAATGTGATTTCAGTTAGGGTTAAGTGAGCCCATTTTTGCCTTTTTATTCACAGATCAAATTGATTTATGGACAGAAATATCCCTGGGTGGATCAAGCTGAGGAGAGAGGCTTGATTCATAATCCATTCTTAATTTCAAATAATTTGCAGTCCAGCGGGTTTTGGAGAAACTTTGTTGGATTGTGCAGTAAATGTATTTTTGTGCAGTAAATGTAAATGTAATGTTGAGCAAAAGAATTATGGTGATACAGTGAGATAAAATAAACCGACTATAAGCATGTACTTTAAAGGTAAGGCTTTAGCTATCGTAGCAAGGATGTGGTTGGAAGCATTGAACTGATGCAATTATTTCATTACTAAATTAAAAACAATTACTTAATTATCAAATAATGAATTACAATTAAAATAAACCAGGAAGACAGATTCCTTTTAAACAAGACATTGCTTTAATTACTTGACAGGTGTATACTGAAAGGGAACATAGATACCGTTGTTAAACACCTTTAGCTTACATTTGTTGGTACAACGTAACATAAACTGGTTTGTATTGTAATGTAAGCCTGACTAACAAGTACTGATGACTCTACAGTGCCTTCTGTGTACACATACACACCCACGCACTCACACACACACACACACACCCACCCACACCCACACAGCTTTTATTGCAGCACACAATAAAACAGTTTGGCCTTCAGCTTTTGTCCAAAGAAGCTAGACATTAATAAGGTTCACACTAAACCACACTGACAATAAAAATGAACCAGCTAAATAACAAATTCATTGTCTGATTTTGATGTCTTATTGCATGCATTTAGAGTTACCAAGTGTAAAGTCTGTCTCATACATGCGTGATCTAACACAACTTGTATCCTTTTTGTGAACGACAGGATGTGGCGATTTAAAGTAAACTTCAAAATAAAAGTCCTACTTTTTTTGTGTCA
>JAOPJI010000047.1:5042278-5054393 GCA_027122695.1 Merluccius productus | reverse complement strand
CATCATCATCATCATCATCATCATCATCATCATCATCATCATCATCATCATCATCATCATCATCATCATCATCTCACATCATCCTGTGTTGCCTCGGACCATAGGTGTGGGCTACCGCCACCCCTGTCAATTCGACTTACTTGTCCATCTGCGGATATCGTTGTGATTAATTATTCTTTGACATATTTTTGGGAATATAATAAATGCCACTGACATGATGACATATTTATGAGCTGGAAAGTCAGTCAGTGGCAGAGGGTCTGCCATGGCTGGTGTTGGATTAGGCTTTTTTTGTCCATCGGTGGCCCCTGTCGTTGACTTGGAGACATTTCTTAATATGGTGTGTCAGTCGGATTAATCAAATTAAAACAGAAACTTTTGTACAACCGCCAACCACAGGCCTCCGTATACTTTATGAAACGTAGCTTTAAATAGGCCTATATCCTCGTTGAATTCTGAATTTTACGTGACCTACAAAGCCCAACAGCTGATATTAAAACCCAACAGCTGATATCCGATATTGGACTCGAGTCGTCATGGTGACCTATAGCATGGAGGGAAGCTGGGCCCTCACAAACTGCCGTGTCAGTGCGGTCCAAACGAGGTCTGTTGGCAAAGGGTGTGGACCGTACACTGTGGGGGAATCCCTCAGCCCTGCTGCCATGAGGGTTCACTCGATGGCAGGGGAGACTGGGGGGTCGTCTACAACTACTCACCCATAGTGGTTTCAATGGTGCTTCTAGAAACGGTGCGCCGACACCTTTTGTTGCTTTCATCTGATTCTTATTAGTCCTCCTAATGACATTAGAGGCATTTGTGCTATATCGCAATATGTTATCCAAATTTCAGACAATATCTAGTTTCATATCACATATTTATTTGTTGCCTCAGTATTCATTTATACGATCTTGGTCTAGTTTCCAGGGCAGCAGTTACAGATTTTTTCTTTTCATTTTTTTTTTTTCCTTGGGTATGTAGGTGGATAATCAGGGAGTTTTTAGCAGTAAAATATCCAACTTTTGTGAATTTTATTTGTCAAATATACCTCTTTTCTAATATAACAAAATCAGCTTCACTGGATAACATGTATCGTGGTCAGCTATTTGTATCTTAGAAAACATGCAAGTCAAACTAATGATTAAGAAAATAGCTGTGTTGGACCTGGCAGTGCATTTACTGTACATCCCCTATTGGCCACAAAGCATCTCTATAGGTCACACTCTCTGGTCCAGCCACTTACAGCCGGTGACGTCGTCGTCCTGCGCCATCTTTGTGCTATTGGCAAGGGAATGTCAGAACCGCTTAAAAGGAAGGAGGGATCTGCTGCTAACTCATGGATGAGAGCCGATTCATACGAGGGCCAATTATAGTGTGCGTGCGTGTGTATGTGTGTGTGTGTTCGGTGGAGTCTTTTCTCTTAAAAGAGGAACGATTACACAGATAGCCTGCATAACCGACCTTACTTGTTCCCCTGCAATGCAAGCATTGATTCAATGAACAAACGCTGTGTGCTAGGGCAAAGAGGATTCAATAGCAATGTGATTATACCACCATATTTCATCATAGTTTGTTTTTTTCTCCTTCAAACTAATACATGTACTCGGGTTACACAGGGTGATGTCATGGCGTAGCATGATGGACAGGTGATGAGAGCTGTAGCTCTGGAGAAGGTCACTGGGACACTGCGTTGCAGTGGTTGGTTTTCGTTTACAGTGCAGCTGCCATGGAAAGCTCTTGGGAACAGGCTTCGGGCTTCAGTACACATCTATCTGAATGTGGCTTCTAGCTAGCTAGCGAGCTAGCTAGCTAGCTCACGTTAGCTGTCCACGTGGCAGCTGGAGCTGCTGCTGCGCTAAATGAATGTATCTCCATGGAAACTGGATCGCACAAATGACTAGTGAATCTTGCACATCCCTCATTACGTTCTGACACTGGTATTCATAAAAGATGTAGTGTTATTCCTCATAAAAAAAGGTGTAATATTACGGACCCAGTAGCCAATAAGCACTCTTCTTCCCCCTGCAGGTAACAGAGCTGAACGAGGCCCTGTCCAACGAGGAGAGGAACCTCTTGTCCGTCGCCTACAAGAACGTGGTGGGGGCCAGGCGGTCCTCCTGGAGGGTGATCTCCAGCATCGAGCAGAAGACGTCCGCCGACGGCAACGAGAAGAAGATCGAGATGGTGCGCGCCTACCGGGAGAAGATCGAGAAGGAGCTGGAGGCGGTGTGCCAGGACGTGCTCAACCTCCTGGACAACTTCCTGATCAAGAACTGCAACGAGACGCAGCACGAGAGCAAGGTGTTCTACCTGAAGATGAAGGGCGACTACTACCGCTACCTGGCCGAGGTGGCCACGGGCGAGAAGAGGGCCGGCGTGGTGGAGTCGTCCGAGAAGTCGTACAGCGAGGCGCACGAGATCAGCAAGGAGCACATGCAGCCCACCCACCCCATCCGGCTGGGCCTGGCGCTCAACTACTCGGTCTTCTACTACGAGATCCAGAACGCCCCGGACCAGGCGTGCCACCTGGCCAAGACCGCCTTCGACGACGCCATCGCGGAGCTGGACACCCTCAACGAGGACTCCTACAAAGACTCAACGCTGATCATGCAGCTGCTCCGGGACAACCTGACACTGTGGACCAGCGACCAGCAGGACGACGAGGGCGGAGAGGGCAACAACTAAAGCGGGGAGCCACACTTTGAGAAAAAAATTAAAAAACACACACCCAACACGAAAAGCCGGTGGACTTGGGCAGAGCGCTTTTGCCGATGAAACTACCGCAGCAGCAGTTCTTTATTTTTCCATGTGTTCAAAAGAATGGAAAGAGAGGTGAGAGTGGAGGTTAAATCTTAGTTTTAAATATATATATAGAGAGATATATATACACACGGTTTGAGAGGGTCTTGTTGATTTTCTCTTTGACATCTTTGCCAAAACCACTGACATGTCAGTCAATCAGCCTGAAGTGGTCGATGTTGGATTGAAATGGCAGCCTCACACTGGCATATAGGAACTGGTCTCGTTCTGTGGAGATAAGCTGCTTAGTTAGGATTTTTGCGTGACAGAGAAGCATATGAGACATTTGAGAGTTAAACAAAAACAAAAAAAAAGCTTGAATGAGAATGCCTCACAAAAAAAATAGTTTGCGTCGGTTCCAGTGCTAGTCTGAATTAGGACCATGGACCAGGCCTTTGAATTTGATCATCCAAACCAGAGTTTAGGTTTTTAATCGGGCCCGAATTGACCATGCTAGTTCAAAGTTGGATGAAATTATATTGAAGACGTATTATAAAATTTTCCCTCTTGCTTTGGCAACGTTTGGCTTTTCACATATTCAATTACATCCGTCCTATCTATGCCAACTAGGTCACTGGAACCATAGATTATTTTGGAGGTAAAGATTGCTAAAGGCAGAGACTTAATCATATAAAACAGAAAAAAATAACTAAAAGCAGCTTCAGAGTTTGTGGTTTACTTCTGTGTTTGTTTTATTAAATGCACTTGCCTACTATACTGTTTATTCAGTGTAAGATGATAACGACAATAATATCGACTATTCAATATTGTGCATGCTGGTGATGTATTTATATACAGTAGCTTGACTTTATTAAATTATACTGTGGGTGTTAAGTATTCCTATGATTGAGAAAACAGGCTTTGTCTGATGTTGATTTCCATTTACGTTTGATTTGTTTTTCGTTATGGTTTTGATTTGCTATACCAAAATGGTGATTGTAAAAATTGACCTGTAATGGGAGTTGCTATAGTGACATGCAATATGTGTATTTAATTTATTAATGATTAAAAAAATGAATAGAAAAGAGAAAATCTCACCAGTGATCACTTATCTGCTGGTGTTTGTCAGATTTTAAGTATTATATTTTTGTTCATTAAAATCGTAGCTAAGTACTTTTTTTTAATCATGCTTTTCAGTTTTATTAATGGTAACGTTTTCAAAATCTATCTTCCACTTATGAATTCAAATCATGGACCATATTTTTTGTTTGATTTGAGTTAGATTGTTTTTATACCTTTCAGCTGTTCCTGAGTGGCAAAATATCTTGAATGTGTCATTATGTAGCAGTTGCACAAGAACCTAAATTACAGCTATGAAAATAAAAAAGAATATGACAAAATGATTAACGCACCATGTCCCTGGTGTCTAGTGTATTGTTGTATCGTCACCCATTAGTAAACTTTGCTTTCAATGAAAACCTATTGGGATAAAAAAAAAAAAACTGTTTTAGCTTTTTGTTTGGTTGTGCCTCAAGTACAGTTTGTGCTTTTAATTGTTTGTGCCAGTATTATATATTTATATACGATACCAAAATGTGAAAACATATGTTTAAAACAAACCGTTATACGTTAGGAAACTACTAACCATGGCCAAAGGAAGCTGCTGAAATGGTTTCTCTTGACAATGCTGCTTGTTCAGTAGTATTAGATTTACATGTTATGTGGATGTTGGTTTTAGGTAGGCCTTCACTAAACAGTGATTCTTCGAAATGGCGTAACTTTAAAGAGAGCGAGACAAAGAGAAATGAATGCGAGAGAAAACCAAGAGCCTTACAGGTTTTAGTAACAATGTTCATTCACAAATCACTGTTAGCTAACCTCAGTCACCATTACCCAACATCGTAATGCATAGTTGCTTTATGTTATTTCAAATATAGATGTGATGTTTAGGTGTTTAGGGAATGTAGATGTTGAAGTTAGCGTCTTCTCAATAGCATTAGCTTCCATTGAAAAGACGCTAGCTTAAACATCTGAAAGCGAATGCTATTCTGGTTTGCTACACGACCTAGCCAGAATTACTCACTTTCTCAAATATATTTGTGAACACTTTGTCAAGAGTATTTTCTTCACTGATAAGAATACATCCTTGTTCAAACCATTTTTTGTTTTTTCATTTTGTTTTTAACTATGCATAGGCCTACCCAAGTAAAACAACAATATTACGAACGAAAAAACAGTGACGCCCTCCACCCAATGTCATGTTTGTAACACCGACTTCAGTGTGTCACTGACTGGACAAACTAGACCAGTATACTGTAAAGAGGAACCAGAGAGAAGGAAATGGTTGTGTTCTGTACTCATAGGAGATTTGGCTGTCATCTGTTGCCCATTAAAGTTATTTGTTTAACAGTTTTATTCTATTTTTTATTTTATTTCTCCTTGTATTATCATAGAAAAATCAGTGCCATGGCATATTTTTTTCTCATTTGGCAAATGCAATGGGGAGCAAGTCATTCATTTGGAAGCACAATTCGAGACGCATACAATAGTATGATAATAGCGGAGGCCAATGTATCCTCAGTAATCCAGGACATGTACTGAAATATACCAATTGTTCAAATAGTATAACATCCACAATATCAAAGACAACAGCTTAGGATCACAGCGGATCGCCTATTTTTTTGTTCAACACTGAACAATCAAAACCCTTTAAACCCGAGCCTATACATCTAAATCACGCCGCTGGTCACACACACATGGAAAGGCCATCTATCTTGTAAGAGTTTGAACTCCTGGTGATAAAGTCCTAGGGTGCCAGCCTGCCGTGTCTCCTACCTCGGACCGCAGTCTGCTGCTGCTGCAGCTTGCTGCACTGAGTTTCTCTTGCTTTGAACACTGCTGCTTGCCAGCCAATAGCGGGCAGGCTCCCCCTCCGAAGCGACCAATCCGCTCGCTGTTGCTAGGGCTATAATAAGTCTCCTGCTATTAGCCTGGCTCCTTGCTGCACTGCTCAGACACCTATTGCATCCTGTAGGAGAGGAAGAGCGGCTGGCGCTGCGGGAGAGCCATCACAATGCATAGCCTATGTGCCTCAATGCACCGCCGGGAAGTCATTTTCTTTGGTCATCATTATGTTGCATCAGTTAATGTTATTTAATTTCATCATCTAAGATAGTCGATACGGACACATATTTTAGTCCAACTCATGAAAATAATAAATAAAAAAATAAAAAAGGTGTTTCCCATCCCAAAGGTACAAAATGCGATAATGAATTGTGATACACAGGAACACAACAAAAGGTTTTTAATCCAACCAAATAATGAAATAAAGCATGAATTATTAGCATTCCTTGCCAGATAGCCACAATCAACCAACCAATGTGTTGTCGTCGACCAGAATCCGAGAGGCGATGGCGTCTGAAGGTGATATCTAAAGGTTACGGTGATGGTCACCACTGTGATGACGATGAAGGCATTAAGTACGACACCTCACCAGAGCGAAGGCACTCTCTGGGGCTTCGGTATCTGTGGGTCATTACCTATAAGCAATATTCACATCGCATCATGCTGCAACTACACAAACTCAGCATCCGTCGGTCGGTCCTCCTGCCCTCCAGATGCTCCAGCCACGAGGGAGAGTTGCTGAGAAGAGGTATCTGCACACGCTAGCCGCTTCTACGGCATACTAATGAATCATAACAATACCGTGATAGTTATATGTGCTAACGGCACCGCTACCATGATTAAACCCAGCGCTAGAGAGAAGACGGAGAGAGAGAGAGACAGAGAAAGATATAGACCGAGAGAGAGAGATAGACAGACAGACGAGAGAGATAGAGAGACAGAGACCGAGAGAAAAAGATATAGGGACGGTATGCAACTGTACACGTTCTCTACCACATTTACCTTCATGTACTATATTTTCAAGCCAAGTCGTCCCTGAAGCAGAACAACATGCGATGCTGACGCCGCATCAAAGAGGTCCTGGCAAGACGTGAGCTTTGTTGCACTCGATCAATACCAGGTCTTCACTCTTGTTGTCAGCAAATGTTTGGCCTGCAAGCCTTTCCCCCCTCACCCTGGCAGGCTCCTGTGAGCCATGGACACACTGGGTGGTCCAGGCCGACAATGGTAGCAGTGTATGACATGTCTGTAAAATGACAGCTGTCAGCGCGATATTTAATACTACCACCGCTACTGTCGCTACCACTACTACTAATACAGATTGTGTGTTGCAATGCATAGATGTTGGAAAACATATACAGATATATAGATGAGAAACAGAGAGGCAGAAAGAGGGGAGACGGAGACGGAGAGAGTAAAAGACAAAAGAGAGAAAGACATAAATGAGAGGGTGAAATGGAGCGAGAGACACAGGAGCGAGCGAGCGAGAGAGAGAGAGAGAACCACTGTGTGAACCATGTATAGAGTTAGTACAGTGCTGACTCTATCCTATAAATAGGCCTTCTTGCAGCCTGTAAGTAGACAGGCGAGTTGATGACAGACGTCCATGTGACCAGGTTCTGCACAGAGAGCCATCCCCAGCCCAGGACCATGCAGGTCATGTACAGAAGACACATTCCACTTCACAGATAAATCAAAGCACTTGGTCATCATCAGCCATGTTTTCTTAATGTTTGTAGCACATATATGATCTGTGAAGCAACAACAACAACAACAACAAAAAGACAGACAAGGAGCTCTGATCTTAGTGTAAATATAACTGTAATGGAAGACCGCTTCGCATTCAATAATTCATCTCTGCATTTAGACTTTGTATTATTTATCTAAAGTAACACAATGTTCGGCCGAAGGTTTTTCAAGGAGCTATTTTAGGAACGTCTTGTCCCAAAAAATGTCAGTCGACATTGCATCTGAACAGCAACAGTAAAGGTTCATATTCTTTGAGCCTATTTAAGGATGGGCGTGGACATCCATACATTATATCCACAGCCCCTAAACGAGTAAATCAAACATGTTTGTTGAGCCGCATTTCCACGTTTTCATGATTGCATCCTAGGTGACGACATGAAGCGTCTAAAGAGTGACAGAAGTTATATTAGTGATTCTATAATTATCACTGCTCACACACCTTCCCTTACACCGGTTACATCACTCTCTGTGGTATTTTTAGGTTTTCCAGTTCAGGAGCTCCTAAGTTATTGAAATACACAATAGCCGGCTCTGTGCCATTTATGACAATAAGTACATACAGCATTTAAAGCACCACTAGCCAAAGTGCGCACCCTAGTGGTCAGCGGTCAGGTAATGCCGCTTTAGGGGCTTCTGGTTTTTCCGTTGTTATAAAAAATTATGTAATTAAAACATATTAAATAACTAACATTTATCAGGAAGTACAGGCAGGAGAAGTAAAAAGCTTCCTGAGGCTCAAATGAGGAAAAGGTGAAGACACCTGTCAATAAATGAGTATAAATGAGACCTGATGACCAAAGCATTGACTGAGTCTGTTTTGCTGGAAAACCTACTTGAAAAGATTTGCAAAGATGGAGAGTTTTGACTGCTACAGGCCTTGTAATAATAATAAAAGAGGCTGCAGATAAGTAGAATATGAATAAAAAACCATTGGAAGTAACAAGTCAGTTAACAGTTAAGCTGTAAAATACGTTACATAAAAAAATAAACATAAACATGCTGACTCATTTGATGAATTAGATTGAAGTTTAGTGTACAATGTTTTTTTATGATATTAGACACATACACAATAAGAATAATGGCTTATTTTGTTTACGAGATAGGTTGATTTATCTGTTCATTGAAATTAAATGAAAAATGCAATCATCCAATAGCGGGTGAGACTACAAATCAATAGTTTCCATTGGCAAAAGAATAAATCAAAAACGTGTGTTTACAACCGCCTGAACCCTGTGTAAATCTCTCTATTCTCCTACCAATCAAACTGTCAGCCCACATTCACACGTTTTCAGAAACCTTATGCTTCCTCTCTAATTGACACATTTCAGTCACACCAAGTGGCTGGCGGCCATATTACACCTCCTAGCGCCTGTGAGTCCAGCTGATTACAAGCAGCCACTGCTGGGAGACACCACACACAGGCAGAGCCTCTCACCCAGGGGAGAGGGATGGGGAGAGGGATGGGGAGAGGGGGGTACCATGGAGGTACCCACAGTGTAACCAGGGGAGTGGGGGCTTATATTATATTGCATTATATATTTATAATCATTGGCACAGAAAGAGATGACTACTCGATCGAAGATTTTTAGCTTTTCTTTGAATAAGATAATACTTCATGAAGTGAATAGATAATATTGATGACATTATTGTCCTGTGAATTGCACTGTTCATGAAAAGTGGGTTTGGAAATACACATTTACATTTAATATATATATTTAAAAAATAGAATCAAATATAATGTTAAAACAACGAGGGGCTACTGTGTGAATCAGATTAGCGATCCAGAAAGGAGCAGTCATATACAGCGGTTGGCTAGCTTCATATTCTGTATGGGATCACAGTGGTCCTGTTGCATGGCAACTGTTTCCACAGAAATCTGTACACGATAGCAATAGAGGAATGTGAACAGCCTTCTTAAAAACACACTTGTGGCTTCGTTTCATGTCATTTCCACGTTTAAAAAAATATATTTTGTGCAGTATGTCAATGATTATGTTACTTATTTACTGCAGAATATGCCTCTACATGGTTAAAACTATCACAAGACTATTTGGTATGGCAAGCGTGTTTCCAAACATGTTAAATTAAACATGTGCGTAGTTTATTAATGGAATCACAACATAAAACCCACACAGTATCAACAATATCTAATTCATTACACTGTATTCATATAAATGATTTATTAAGCTGCCAATACCCATTTAAGTATGAAATCCTCCTTTAACTATTTGCAACCAAAGTTGTTTGGTTTCTGCTGCTTGTGTGCTTAATCTGTACATAATTAATGGTCTCGTGACTGAATACACCACCTACTTCATATCCAAGGCCAGCTCCATATTTCATGGTATTTTTATGTTTATGTTAGTTATGAATGCACCGCCATGCTCAGCTCACACCTTAGACGACACCTCAAGCAGGGAAGACGTGTCTGTCTCCTATCTGCTGCATCAACGAGGCGGATCTGAGGGACGTATGGCTTTGCACTGATCAGCACACGCTTTTAAGACTTAAAGACTGTTGCTGCTGCTCTCCTACTACTGTATTCAGGGGTTATTTTTGCTGCATCACGCCGCCCCCCACCACCACCACCACCTGCTTTCTCCTCCCTCCCATCATTGCCAATTCAATAAATCTATGTATGCATCTAATGATCAGTAAAATTCAGCCAGAAATATATGAAGGACGTCCAGGAAAATGTTAGAAAAAGGGGGGGGGGGGGGTAATTTATACGGGGATACAGAAATATTCACATGATGACTATCTTTTATTTTACTAAAAAGCTTTTCTTGGAAGGTCAGAGCATCGAGACTTGACTTGAATACTAGTTTGGTTGACGTTATGTATTTATCTTTGACCAAGATCATTTATGTGGGGCGGATACTGGCTTTTCAGGAATCAAGTCACTGGATAATGGAGAGAGGCATTGGCTGACTTTGGCCTTCCTGCTGCCATCTAGTGGCCACACCAATAACATCAAGTACCAAACCTGTGGTATCATGGTATCATTTTCTTAACACGGCGGTTCTTGGATTGTTTGTTTTGTTTTATCCGATTATTTTTTGTGTGCTGGGTATAATACTGGATGGTTAAATTTGAGACTGAATTTCTTCATCATGAATTTGTGCAAATCAGTGTCCCCTCCTGTGCTGCCACCTAATGGTACACAGTTGACACAAGCCCTGATGACGAAGGTTGGTCATCAACTTAGTAGGAAGTAAACAATCAACTGAGTGATACATGAAAAATATAATCTTTATGATGATATTTACATTTGAAAAACAATTCAGTATCAACGACTACACAATGTTAAAAAAAAGGAACATTTCACCCATCAGTGTGTATGCAATCAACGATACCGTCCATCCAACGGCAAGGTCCATCCATAACAATAAACTATGTACTGAGTACAATCTAAGTGATTGTTTATTGTCTGTTTTTAATCTTCAAGGTAACAATTCTGCATTCTTCATTTATATCACATTCATACTTTGGAGGTACATTAGCAAAAACCAAAAATCGGGCAAAATAAAAAGGGCCAACTGAAAGTGGAGAAAGAGAGAAAGAGAGAGAGAGGGGGGAGGAGAGAGAGATATACTCAGAGGGAAGATGTGGAGGTCTCTAGGTGGACTCTGGGAAGGCATCGTCCTCATACAGGTCCTCCAGCTCCCCATCTCTGCTACCCTCGTTGTTGGCCCTCCTGTGGACCACACACCACGTGCACTCAGTACAACGTGTGAGGAAGGGCTTGTTTTACCTTCATTTGTTTTCAGTCTCATTGAGGTGGTGTACCTCTTTTGCAAGAGAGAGACCATTCGAGGAGATTCAAGGGCCCCTATTTTACCACCAGGTGTGAGTGTGATTAGCCATTACAAGCCATTACAATTTTCAAATGGCTTGTAATGGCTAATTACACTGACACCTGGTGGCATAGGGACCATTTAACATTTCCGGTGGTTTCTGCGACAATGCGTTGCTCCCTGTGTCTTTCCTGTCTCCTTGGTGTTTGAGGTGCATAACAACAACAATACACAACCTTTGATGATGTCACGGCTCATCAGGTCTGTATCCCACAGGTCGGATGAGCTGTGAGATACAGACCCGATGAGCTGTGGGATACAGTGTATGACTCATAGAAGTGAGAACAGTAACTCACATCAACGATGGGTGGACATGCACCGAGGAGCCCAGCAGACCCCAGGGGCCCCTGCAATAGAAACAAAACAAAAGGCAAGCCTATCAAATATAAATCAATTACACATACGTTGTACTGAGTCTCATTAGCAAAGGAGAAGGTGTTGCATTCTCTTAGTTAAAATGTTCTATTATGTTGGGAGTTTATATATTTTTATGTATACACTTATTTTGCAGGGACAGTGCACAATGCATATATTGTAGCAGAGTTAGCTACAAGCTAATTTACATCTGTAGTCCATATTTTACAAATTGCTGAAGTGAGGCTGGGGCAAGGCCGTGCAGGATCTTGTCAAGTAAAGCAACAGTAAATTAGACCAAAAACAGCAAGTTGGCAAAAGTCACCAGATTATATATTTTTGATAATATTGCAGTGGTGCTAGCATTTTGAATTTTGTATCCATCACTTTCATTTTTTGTTTGTACAAACAATGGATAGGTCGCTTTGCTATGGATAGTTAATCACTGCAATGATATACAAGCTTAGAATGATGATGGGGGGG
This sequence comes from Merluccius productus, assembly GCA_027122695.1. Lineage (NCBI taxonomy): Eukaryota > Metazoa > Chordata > Actinopteri > Gadiformes > Merlucciidae > Merluccius > Merluccius productus. The sequence goes on along the minus strand of JAOPJI010000047.1, from coordinate 5,042,310 downwards.
GGGGGGGGGGGGAGGGGGGGGGGGTGGGTTTT
>JAOPJI010000047.1:4853996-4867804 GCA_027122695.1 Merluccius productus | reverse complement strand
TCTCTCTCTCTCTCTCTCTCTCTCTCTCTCTCTCTCTCTCTCTCTCTCTCTCTCTCTCTCTCTCTCTCTGTCTGCTCTCTCTCTCTCCCCCCACCCCAATGCTACTGCAAACACATACGCACTTGTCAGAGAACCTCGTGTAAAAGTTGAATTTTAGAAATGCGTCGAGACAGGGTGAGAGACAGGAAGACATAGGTGATTGGGGGGGGGGGGGGGGTACAAAAAAAGGCTTAAAAAATAAGCTATAGGTGGGGGAAAAATAAAAAAATAAACGAATACTAAGACTCGGAGAGACTGCTTTGAAGACTTAAGGCCTAATCCGATCTGAACAGCTCTCCGTGTTGCTGTTCGCCTTTCATACCTGCGGCTGCTGCGAGGATGCGGGGGAACGGGGGGGTAGGTTGGGGGGCCGGTCAAGGGATTCAGACTACAGAGGAAGAAGTGGGGCTTTTTGTTATCGGTGGGAGCAGTGTTTTATAACAGAGATTATTATTAAGCTTGCTTTGTTTGCCCAGCGACCATTGCATCCCGCGTCCTGTGATGTGATGGGTCAGCGCGCGGATGGCCACCCACCCACAGATCCTCCCATTCGTTTTTTCCGGCAGAGCCATCGCCACGGTCATCCCTTATGCTCGAACTCACATACTTACTTATGTACATCATACTTACACTTCTTCACCCCCCACCCGCACCCTGTGCATGTGGTCGTCGGTTGAATCAAGGAGTCGTGCGTTCGGTTGGAGACTTGATTGCACAGAAGGCATGCGATGCACACGCTGTGATTGTTCAGATGGGAAAGAGCCGGTAATCTGGAAACGTGGCGAACGTTTTGTCATCTGAGCTCGCACATTTATGTTCACACATTGGAAAAGTGTGCTGTGTGTTTGGAAAACTGAACATTTGAGTATAATATATGAGATATGATATATAATATATGTATATGCCTATATAAAGGTATATAAGTCAAAGTAGGCTCATATTATTAATGCTGTGGTTGCGTGCAATACTTTATGATTGTATTTGTGATTTGTGATATTGTTATATTGGTGAATAGTTCTACCCGAAAAGGCATTCATTGATTAAAAAATCCAAAGCCAACATTCAGCACTAGATACAGACTTGAGACTCATGGTATTCAATTAACTCATCCATTACATTTCTTTCAAATACACCAAAAAAATGTGTTGAAAGTGTTTTTGGCAGCCGGCTCTTCTTATTGACTCTCAGACTCTAGTCTGCTCCAGGGGGGGGTTATCGAATGTGAGAAAAGTAACGAGACAAAACGCTATTGTTGGGACGCCGCTGAGATGATCTTGATCCAAAATGACACAATTTAAGGCTTAGGAGTTTGTTAGGCGAAAGAAGGTGGAAAATGGAAAGCACATGAAAGCACTCCCTTTCATGCGGCTCAAGTGCTCGTTCCCTACGACAAAGACATGAAGGTCCACGTGGAAAAGTGGAGGGGGCATTGAGGACGGTGAAAACGTCGGAGGTCTTTGGGGGATGCCGCCGGCCCCCTTGTTCGTTTCTACAGGGGCCCGGGCTCCTAATGAAAACCCACTCCCGCGGACCCCGCGCCACAATTTATTCCCCATGTAATGCCAGCGCCTCCATCGCCACCACTCTTTTTCAATTACCAGCCCATCTGGACATTGCTGTTTTTGCTGCCACGGCGGAGAAATCACTTCACAAGACTTCAAAGCTGGTTTTGAACGCTCCCATCCTTCTCCCCCCGCCACCGCCCCTACAGCGACGCTTGCGCAAAGAACGGTGGGCACAGTGACTGCCAATTAGGACTTCCAACGAGGTACATTATATCTCTGAGAGCAAAAAAAAAAAAAAAAAGACGTTTCAAAGGGGAAACGCTAAGAGTTAGAGTGAGAGCAAAGTCCTGTTTTGTGAAGAGTGCTGAAACACGTTGGGCCACGGTTCAATAGTGCCTTTGGCGTGTCGTCATTAAGATTTGAAGGACAAATGTGTCTTTCAAAGGCGGTTGGTCACCCTGTGTGTGTGTGGAAAGTAAAGTTTGCACACAGGGAGCCATTTGAAGCCCCCTTGGATGGAAACGGCGCATGTATGGAGCGCCCTTCAAAGCTTGTCCATACTTGAGGTGAAGCAGGTTGAGGCACAGAAGATCCTTTGTGCGGTCCTAGCATTGAATTAACAACAACATCACATTCAATTGGTCACGTTGTGTTCAGTGCTGAAAAGTCGTCGAAATTTTGATTGAGTCAATTGGCAGAAAATGTGTCCGACATTTTCTTCTGCTTGCAGCTTCACATGAAATGGAAAGCTTTGCTCAGTTTGAAATTATGATGGTCATTTTCCATCAAGTACAACAATGTATAGACTAAGTGATCAAACTTAAAATGATCGCTAGAATGATCGATATAATTACAATAATGGTTATAGTTGGTTAAAGCCCTAGAGCCAGCGGTTAGTGATCTGAAGGGATCTCAACAACCTCAGGAAGCTTGTTGCATGCTATGTACGCATATCATGGTTCTCCACCTTTTTTATATTAAAAACAAGATGGCCGCACCGTCTCTTTTTAAAGCCATATGGCTCAGTAGCTTTGTAAGTTATATTGAAGAGTCCGGTATCCATCCTCGGCTATAGCTTTGAATCCCTGTCCGACTATAACATCGTCGTTATTTTCATTCTCAGCAGTGAAAATCTGATGGCTGATTAAATGAAACCATGCGATTCGGTGCTGAGAGACATCTGTAATTGCGGGTTGCTCAGCGCAATCTCAATTGTCCACTCATGGTCATTGACCAGGCTGAGCACTCTGGGATTATCTTGCAAATGCTAATTCAGGAGGTATGAGGACATGGAGAGCAGGGAGGGAAAAAAAAAAAAAATTTCTGCTCATTCTTATGGGTTTGAGTTGAGCTTTTCCTTGCTTTTACTTGTTCATTCTTGTCAACCCTTTCCGTGCTGGTTGCTACTTGCTTTCATGTCGATTATCTTGTTGATTATCATGGTGGTGTTGTTGATTATCCTAGTATTGCATACAGTGTAATGTCTGTCTGGAGAAGACTGTATATCAAAAGCAGGAAGTACAACTGCTGAGGAGAGTGTGTATGTTCAAGCTGCCTCTGAACCTTATACCTTGCACCTTGTACCTTGTACCTTATACCTTATACCTTACACCTTATACCTTATACCTTATACCTTACACCTTACACCTTACACCTTGTACCTTGTGCCTTATACCTTATACCTTGTACCTTGTACCTTACACCTTACACCTTACACCTTATACCTTATACCTTGTACTTTACACCTTGTACCTTGTACCTTACACCTTATACCTTATACCTTGTACCTTACACCTTATACCTTATACCTTATACATTGTACCTTATACCTTGTACCTTATACCTTATACCTTATACCTTGTACCTTGTACCTTGTACCTTATACCTTATACCTTACACCTTACACCTTATACATTGTACATTGTACCTTATACCTTATACCTTACACCTTATACCTTGTACCTTGTACCTTGTACTTTACACCTTGTACCTTGCACCTTACACCTTATACCTTACACCTTACACCTTATACATTGTACCTTGTACCTTATACCTTACACCTTATACCTTATACCTTGTACCTTGTACCTTATACCTTATACCTTGTACCTTATACCTTGTACATTATACCGTCTACGCTCTGAACTCACCCTAGCTAATAGATTCCATTACTTTATTAAACTTCAATAAATCGTCTCCAGCACAGTCCTAATGCAGTGCTCCAGTTTCTCTCGATAAAACCGTTTTATCACAGGTAATAAAAAGTTACAAAACACATTCTTTAATAAGAGCTGCCACTAAATGTTTCTTAATTCCATCTCTTTGCTGCGTGTGGAGGGTTGTGTAAGGGATCAACAGAAAGTAATATCCAGCCTGTGGTGTTCCGAGTCGATAATCCAATCACCTGTGTGTGTGTCCCAGCTCACACACGTTTAGTTTCAAGTCATTCCCTTCCTGAACATTTTTGGCTTTCCTTGACCCCTGAACCCGGTGTCGCCATGCCCGAAAGTACAGGGTCATCCTTGATTCAACCTTTATTGGTTTCTGCTACAAGGACTGTCAGGCTTTTGACACACGCTGCGGTCGCATTATCACAATACATTGCCATCGGATTCCCATACCTCTGCAGCAGCCAGTCAATGGCCTTTGACAGGTGGGACGCGGTGCACCTGTGACCCAGTGATAGTGCTGGCGGACTCGGGCCTGCGGCCGCGTTCACGTCAATAGTTTGTCTCTGTGTGGGCATGCCTGGCCAGGTCTCCTGAGAGGTTCGCGGTTGACGCATGTTTGCGTCCGTTGACCATATAGGATAAAGGATTAATGATCAACGCTGAATCGTTACCCTTCCGAAAACATTTACATTTGATGACTTTATTTTGATGACTTTTATTGGCGCCTTGCCATTATCGGGTACCTCCAACCTTTACTCTTTGGTGTTTCATTTTAAATTATTTTAGAGCGTATTCCTTTTGAGAAAGGTATACAGACATACATCACATACATTAATAGAGTTAACCCTAACCTTTACCCCTAACCCTTACTTGTCAAGAAAACAGACAAGATTAGTATTGACAATTTTAATATGCACAGCGAAGACAGTTGTACACATTGAGACCAAAATCTATCAAATTGTATTCATAGAAAATATAGCTGAAACAGTGTATATAATAATGTGAAGTTGTAATTTTGCCAAATGCACGTACCGAACAGTACAGAAATACAGACATGTTTATATTCCAGCAAAGTGTCCTTATCTAATTGTTCACCTTGGGCCGAGGTATGTTATGAGAAGCATGAACAAATTGATTTGGCAGGGAAATATCGTCAATAAAGCAATAAGTGGATTGCACCGGAAGCGCGCTACGTGTCAGCTCTGTGTGCAAATCCCAGTGTTGAGCATCAGACACATTGATATGTAATAAATGGCAAGCAGCATATTTTGAACTATTAAAGATAACACTTGCAGCTGTGCTGAAAGGACCGAAGCCAGATACTAAAATTGCCCAAGGATAAAAATTGCTTTCCGCTGGGAAATGGTTTTAATTCTATAAACATTTTTTATTGACAAAGATAAAATAAACTAGCTAGCTAGCGTAGCCGGTGCACCGCCGCTGATAGGGAGACGTTGCAGGAAGGGTAAACTGATTTCTGTCCGTTCCGTTGAATACGCGGCCAACTGAATTGTAAAACTGCATCCTCGTAAAAAAGAGTGGCAGCACAACACGGCTAAAAGACGAAAAAAAAAAACATTAGGGTCACCTCAAGTTCCCCCCAAAGACACACCAGGGGTGATGAATGGTAGGAGGCGGTCGTCATGGTCATATCCTGCATCCAATTAGCGCTGATCTATTGTCGCCGCGCCGTGTTTTTAATGACCACGGTGGGCGGGAGATGATTGGCCTACATAGAAATGATCCCCCTAATCATGTGTTTATCACAGCCGTGTCTGAGCACCCTCCCCCCCCCGGGACGCTGCTCCCCCCCCCAAACACACTTTGGGGGGGGGAACTAAAGCACAAACGCCACCCCTTCCCCAAGCAGCAGCAGCAGCAGCAGCAGCAGCAACAACAATACCATTATCATTACCGCAGACACAGAGGAGGTTAAGGCCATACTGGAACCCAAATAGACAGACCTGAATCTCTCCCCATGAACCAATAACACTGTTTTCCTGGTGGTGGGCTGATCGGAGGCCATTACTTTTATTCCAAGACAGGCACAAGTCGGTTTAATCCTGCTCCACAAATAACTTCTCGAGCCTTACTTTAGCGATATTGAACCCTTCCATTCACTTTTAATTGTCTCAGTGTAAGGTTAATTGGCTTGTATTGGAGCCAGGAAATCCAATTAGCTGGGCTGTTTTTCCCCCCCTCCATCTCCTCTCCTTCATTGATTGCCTTGTTGTTTTGATCACAAAAATAACTGTTTTTACAAATTACATCAGATGAGACTCGGTGACTATGGCAACCGTGTTCTTTTGTGGTTGTGAGTGTTGATTGCATGTCTAAAGAACTGGCATATTTCGATGCTTGTTCTCGGACTTTGCTCTCAGTGATTCAAAACATGAGCACAAAGGACAGTAAGTTGGTGTAGACTGTGAATGAGGGCGCAGGGCTGAGACAGGAATTGAAAGTGGAGCTCCTGAAGCAGGAAATCAGAGTCTCACCTCTCACGGTCCTCCTTTTTTCTTTTTCTCTATTTTGCTCTCCACGGTGGAGAATGCGCTCATAGGGGAAAAGTAGCTATAATCGACCATAACCACCACGGCTCCCAGAGTCCTATTGGCTGCTCCTCGGGTCATGTCACTCATGAGCCGCCCGACAAAGTAAACCTGTGATCTGAAGGAAACGTCCTCATCATCGTATAATGACATTTCTAATTCGGTGTCCGGTGTTTAACTCTCCTATTTATTATAAAACCCATTTGCATTAGGATTGACGGGGGCTTTTATTTTGAAGCATTCACTCTGGGGCTGGATGGCTGGATTGAGCTGTCTTTACATTAAAAAGGACAGCCGTCACAAAAGGCTGTGACAGATGGCTCCACGCCTTTGACCTGATGGATGGAGGGATGGATGGATGGAGATGAAAGGCTAGAAGAAAGATGGACAGGAAAATGAAAAATGAGCCATTTAAAAAAAAACACACACACACACACACGATTGCTCCACAGGAGAAGCATACCTCCAAGGAGACAAAAGAAGAGAATATAACCGCACGCAGCCGGTCCTTAGAGGAATAATTCCAACATGGACGCCGTTGGACCTGATCGCAGCAGCGGCGTATTGGCCGGCGTATTGGTTTCCGATATTTTTCGGCTGGTTTTCCTGGCCCGTTGCCACAGAGATAGACGTCTGGATGTGCGTTAGTCCGGAGTCGGGTGCGGTGTGTGTGTGTGCGCGGCAAATGTCAATGGCTATTAGCATACGAAGAGCAGAAGGGCAGGTCACTCGCTGCATATTCCACAGCCCATTGGCTGGCTGGCATTAATAATGAAACAACATATCGAGGTCCTCACTTACCAGTCTGCTGTGGGGGCCATTCCCAATCATTAGTATGACCATAGTAAGGAAGAGGGGAGTGTGTGTGTGTGTGTGTGTGTGTGTGTGTGTGTGTATGCTGGTGTATGCCTTTGTCTGTGTATCTGTGTGTGTTTGTTTATGTGGTTTTGTCTCTTTGTGAAAGAAAATATCCACACCTCTAACCCCCCCCCCCAACACGCACGCACACATGCGCGCACACACACACACACACACAAGCACACACACACACACACACAGTCCATCCCCCCGCATCGTCCCGTTCCAGCATCTCGTTTCCATCTCCGACTGCAGTGTTGTCGCAGTGAGTCCGTGTGCTGCTGCAGGAGTGTGCGTGTGCATACTAACGCGGCCCCGCCGCTTCCCAGCCTCCTGCCCATTCCCCAAGCGCCTCGCGGCGGAGCGCGGGCTTGCAGGCGGGCTGCGCCTTGCCTGCCCCGCACGGCGCCCATTCTTATAAATACGCATGGACCTGTTATTAAAGTCGACGGAGACAGGTGGCTGTCGTTGTTTACAAGTTGAACCGAATCGGGGGCCAAGCCGCCGTTACAACCTGCGCAGGAGTCGAGATGCAGTCTGTTGAATGCTTCTGCTACTGTTTCTGAATTTGGATTTGAGTAGGGCAAATATATGTGTATTTATTTCTTTAAACACACGCTATATGTGACGAATACATGGACAGGAAGTAGCCATGGCCCACTGCGTTTTTGGTTTCGTTCACCAAAGGCTCAACTGTTTTCCCCACAATTTCTAAAGCCACGACTGTGACCCCGAAAGGGATGAATGAATGAATCCTCATGAGTTGTTGTTGGGACACGGTAAGGCAAAGTCAGATGCTGAGACGCCATGTGTGTGTTTGCGTATCCTATCGTATCGTATCTCATCGATCTCATACCTGTTACCTCCCGGGGGTCTGCTTCGATCACCGTCGTCCACCGGTGAGCGATAACGCGTACGGTGATATCCAAGTGTTGCTTTCTCCTCACTCGTGTGAATTAAGGGTGCAACTGTAGCTGTCAACACGTCACCGCAGCCGTGCTCTTGGGGTTCTGCGTAACCATGGCGATGCAGGCGTTGCCTGATGTGAAGAGTTTACCGGTTTAATATAGCCACGAAAGTCGTGCCGAGAAAAGATGTGTTTGTTTTTTTTGCACAAGATGACAATTTCATCGCTGTACTGATCGTCTTTAGTGAATACATTGAGATTATTCATTACATAATTCATCCATACCTTATGAAGAGTCTATAGTAAGTACTATTTATTATTTTTGCAGGCGCTTTTAATCAAAGCGACTTGCAGTGAATTTATTTTAAAATACATTTTATGTAGGGGTGAGGGCGTCTTGCTCAAGAACGCCTACAGGTAGACTGCGGACATTGGGAGTCAAACACGCTAAACGCGAGTCGCATCCTGCCACCCCCGGCATCCTATCATTAGCATAATATCGCTTTTAAAAACGATCGCACCTTCTTCTCCCTCCCTTCTTTCTGATTGCGCTCATCCCATATAGGATCTCACGCACGGCGTGATTATATATTTCCAGTGTGAAAAGATGAGTGAGGGGCGACGCATGCATCTTCCTCGACGAGCGTGTGCACCTATGGAACCGGCGTCGTTCGGCCGTCCGCTTGGCATGCTAATGTATACGTCAGAGGCTTTCATTACTACCTGTCCGGGGCTGTCCGCGGTGACATCATCTTCGGTCCTTTTTGCCGAAGAAAAAAACAAGATGAAATGTATAAAATGAATAAAAGCCGTGGGGGGGGGGGGCGGGGTTAGGATAGTGTAGTGGGTGATAGGTTCTGCGTTTGAACCCCGATGTCTGCAGCACTCCACCCGCCTACCCGGAGGCTTCCCAGAGCACCGTGCCTCACCCCTACCTGCTCATTAATGACACTATAAATTCAGCGCGAGTCGCTTTGGATGAAAGCAGCTGCTAAATGACTTAATATTGAAATAGTGAGAGGATACAAAAAGCGTGAATATAAACATTCCTCGATCCTCCGGCAATCCCGATGCAAACAAACAAGCCAAGCCAAACAGTCGTGTGGATTTGTCGCAGTCTCATTCCAGACTAATGATTCTCTCCAGTGTGTGTGTGTGTGTCTCCCCGCAGTCAGAGGTGACATTGATATTCATACATCACAGCAGGCACCGTGTGTCAATATCACCCCTCAGTCTTATTTAAATGGACCCCGAACGCCCCCCCACACCAACGCGGACTAGCGGGAGACGTAGGCCAACCTGTTTGACGAGAGAATGACAATCCAATGAGCGCTGCACCCGTCTGCCTGGCTTTTCTACAGAGTGTGTCGGTCTGTGTGAGGCGTCTCGGAGCAATTTCACATACAGGAAGTCTTATCCTCAGCCTTTTACATACATACATACATACATACATACATATTGTATAGGCCTATGTGTGCACTGCACACAAACACACAAACATACAAACTCGGTAAACACACATACACACACCTTTTATAACTCGAAAAACCCGAACTTTGACCTGGACCACTGTATTTCCTTATCCATACTGGACTCTAGTCATTACTGTGTGAAATGATCAGATATAACCGTTGTTGTCCCTCCTTTCACACCAAACATTGGTGACAATTGGCAAAACAATAGATCAAAAGAGACTATGAACACACACACACACACACACACACACACACAGACCGTGCCTGCCCGTGCGGCGGCCAATCTTATAAATAAGCATAGAGCCGTTATTAAAGTCGATGGAGACAGATGGCTGCCGTTGTTTACAAGTTGAACTAAATCAGGGGCCAAGCCGCCGTAACAACCTGCGCAGGAGTCGCAGGGAGTCGTAGAGATTTTAATGGGGCAAATATATGTGTATCTATTTTTTTCAAACATACTATCTGTGACTAATACATGGACAGGAAGTACCCATAGCCGTACCCATAGCCCACTGTGGTTTGGTTTTGTTCATTACTGTGTGTGACATGATGAAATGTAACATGTAAAAATGTTTGTGTCTCTCCTTTCACACCAGACATTGCAGTTTTTCACAGTTGTTTACACACTAAAATTGGAAGTTGAACGGCATCACTGAAACCTGAAAGTCATGTACCGAAATCACTGAAACCAAGTCTGCAAAATTGCAAGCACAGTTTCTGCTGTGCACCCGGTTTTCAATTCTAAATCACACCGTCGACACAGTCTAGACACAGTTCTCTACATATGGCACACAACATTTAAAATTGTAATCTCTCGTGTTCCTTTGGAAAGCGACGCCAATCACAATGCCAAGCTTTATTTACCGATTGGCAACTGCCGCTCCTCACAGGTGTAAACACAAGCTGCTTCATTGTTCACTCGGAAATCAGAGCTTTAGCACTGTACAATAAAAAGGCCGCAGTTGAGCTCTCCTGTTTCGGAGGAAAATGGAGGTCAATGGTGAAGCAGGGGGTCACAAGGTCACAGAGTGAAAAAAATTGGACGGACGAGGACGGACGGTTGTCTCAGATGAGATCAGGGACGCCCTCATGCCCTCATGCCCTCATGCTCAACCCATGGTTGAGCATGAGGGAGGCTGGGCAGAGAGCCCAACCTGAGCATTCAGACACAAGCACCGGTAAGTTACCTATTATCTACACTATGCCACTGCTCTTTATGTATGTAATAATAATAATAATAATAATAATAATAATAATAATAATAATAGTCTTTATTTATAAAGCACTTTTCTAAACTCTCGTTACAAAGTTCTTCAAACAAGTCAACAACATTACAATAAGCAAATCATAAAAACAAAATTCAACAAATAAAATACGACAAAAAGCAAATAAAACACTGTATACTGTAGTGTACTGCGGTCCGTAGGCCTATGTTACTCAGTGATTGTTGGCCAATGTCACAGTAATGTCACTTCATGTAGAAAAAGACAATTATTTTAGCTTACTCTAACCCATCATATCATACTTTTGGATCTTCTTTTGCAGACGCCCAGGCCATGGTAGGAAGACATCAGCACAGGAGACCGCTATTCTGAACATGATGGTGACAAACAGTACCAGGAGACCATAAGACAGCCAGAACCACATCATCCTAAAGAAACCACAATATTCAATAACATTCACCAGGTGGGCTTGTCTACATTGGGCCGTGTATTTCAGCGCCACCGAATCCAGATGAAACAGGGCTACAGGGTGCCGTTTGAGCGAAACTCGGAGAGAGAGAATAAAGAACAGCGCTGTGAATATGTGCAAGTAAGTACTGTACTGTGTATCGTATTGGCACTGCATAGACACATTGCAGTACTGCAATCCGGTGTATTGCCCTTCACCGGATTGACGGCTCTCGGTCAATTTCTCCTCTTGTCTGGTTTCAGAGAGTCTTGGAGCTGGATGCCCGCTGCAATTCAGCGCGCTTTTATATTTGTATTGATGAGGCTGGCTTTGACCTCGCCAAAAAGAAGAGGACGGATCATTATTGGCCACCGTGCCATTGTGAACGTCCCCAGACGGCGCGGAGGGAATATCACCATGTGCGCGACAGCTGTTAGCCAGCACGGCACCCTCCATCACCGGGCCAACCTTGGTCCCTTCGCTCGCTGCCCTTCTCATCACATTCCTGGACACGCGGCGTCCCGATTCCAGCCGCGCGGAGGGGGCGGGACCAGAGCATCCGCGTACGACGTTGTCCTCTGAGACGACGCGAGTTTCCACGTCGGCAATGGCAACGGGGGACGCATGCGGTGAAGTTGATGTGGGGGCGTTGGGCGGCCGGACCCATCACTCCACAAGCTTCTTTTCCCCCCCGCTGTTTAGCCAGGGAGAGCATCGCTTGTGGTGTAGATGAGGTGCTGTGGCCAGACCCAAACAGGAGGCAGGATGCAGCCCAATTTGTCTTTTCTTCTTTTCTTTTTCTTCATTTTGCTTTGGTTTTTGTCTTTTTGTGTTGAGCAAAATATGAGCCACAGAAAACCCTTTATCTTCCTGTTGGGTGTGTAAAGTGTTACATACAAAACACAAGTGTTCCAAAGTACTGCATTTTGGACCTAATTAAAAAGGTTTATGTCACTGTATTGCAGCTCTGTGTGTTTATTTATATACATATTTTGAGTAGATAAACATTACTGTAACACTCTTCTGCCTCTGCAGTGTAACACTGCAGATGCAGAAGGCCTAAACCTACTGATAAGTAGTAGTGGTGTTTTGTGTTGAGCACATCAGTGTGTTTGGTTTGGTAGAAACATCTTTTCATATGATGCTGTGCGTTTGTCATTTTCATGCAAAAAACATTTTGGAAAGAGATGAAACGGTGTTGAATGCAGTGTGCGCTTTTGCTAGAGATTGGTTGAGTTTTGCATTTTTTTTTTTGCTCATTTTTTTTTAATGCTTAGAGTTTTTAGAGAAAATGAGCCAAAGATTTTGAAAACTTGTGTAAACAATTTGTGAAATTGCTGAAATTTGGCCGAAAAATAGATAAAAAGACTATAAACACACACACACCCATACCCCCCTCCCCCCCACCCCTTCCAGCTGCCTTGCGCCCATTCATACACACACACACACACGCACACGCACATGCACACGCACATACACATACACACCCACGCACACATACAACATAAAATACGGCCAACATCAAAAAAGTCTTTTGATTATTTTCTCGCCCGCTGTTATTGACCATTCCTTAAAAATAGTGCCGGCCGTTTTGTTAAATATGAGTAAATAGTTTGACACCCCCTCTACCCCTGCTACCTCCCTGACCTCCGGTGCCCCCCCCGAGCCCCCCTACTCCCTGACCTTTTGCAAAAGGCCAGCTACCCCGCCCCCGACCCCACACACACACACATACACACACATACACACACACACACACACACACACCCGCCCCCAACAGGAAGTGAGTGGGGAGGGACGGTTCTCCCGGACACCCATTGATTAGAGAGGCATTCATCAAGCGGAGGGATTATCCCCCCCTGGAAGGGAACAGAGAGAAGGGTGCTCCTTTTTCTATAGTAAACCAATTATACTTTTTATGGGTTGAGAAGGTTAACTGGCTGCATGAGCAATCCGTTTAAATCATTGACACTGCAGATATCTGGAGGAGTGAGGAATGGGAGGAAAAGAGGTTTTGGGGGTGGTGGTGGTGGCGGCGGCGGCGGCGGTTGCGCTGAGGGCGTGCGGTTGGGGGCGTAATATGGATTCGCTGGGGGGGAGTCCACATGGAGAGAATAGACCGAAACAAATATAAGAAAAGCACAGAGGGATATTACTGGCCATTAAAAGTGCATGGGGGCGGTTTGCTGCGGGGGCCGTGTTGGTAGGCATGGCTGGGCCACACGAGAAGAAGTCCTCCTCCGTCTCTCCTTCATGGGGCACTTGCCACGTACCGGGATGACAGAGGCGGAGACTCTTTCTCTCTCCCTCTCTCTTCCCCCTCCCTCTCTCACTCGCCCTCTCTCTCACTTTAATGGGTCCCGCGACTTCAGAGGTCGCTGCTCCGATTCAAACTTAATGGTCCCCTGTCCCCGTTTCTCAGGTGTGTGTGTGTGTGTGTGTGTGTGTGTGTGTGTGTGTGTATTTGTGCGTGTGGGGGGGGGGGCTAAATTAACCTTGTAAAGAGAAACATCCTCTAATTCTTTTGTTTTTATAGTGTTCAGGCCTGTTCAACCACCTGGGCTGTGTGTTTGTGTGTGTCCCTCTCTGTCTGGCCCCCGCGGCGGGCTCTCTCGCGGGCTGGCTGTCGCTCG
>JAOPJI010000047.1:4838948-4846549 GCA_027122695.1 Merluccius productus | reverse complement strand
CTGCATGACCCCCGTCCTCCCCCCCACCACCCTTCATAATCCGTTCCGTCACCTAACCCCCCCCCCCCGCTCCTCACCAGCACCCCAGCATCTTGCTTTCTCAAGAGACACATACACACACTCACATTATGCCCACACACACACACACACAAATGCGTGCATATACGCGCACACACACACACACACACACACACACACACACACACACACACAGTGATACTCAAACAGATGTGCGCACACACACACACACGCAAACACACATATGCAACCACACACAAGCAAACAGTTTCCTTCGAAACCAAAAAAAAGTTCAATCAATTCAATTCTCTGCAAAAAAAATCCCCTCATCACCAAACTTGTTCTCTCATTGTGACCATCCATCGGTGATGTTGACACTGAGACAAGAGACGAACCGAACCATCTCCCATTCTTTATTACGAGTGGAAAGGGAAAGAGAAGCTGTAGCCCACCGCTCTGTTCTGAACTACAGATTTATCAGCTGCCATGCCAGATGGCCAAGGAGACACTGACTTAATGTGCAGTTTAGTTCCCATCGTGGGAGGGAGAATCAAAGTGGAGTTTGATCGGTGCCGTGTACGCCTCACTGGTCAGTTTGTTTTCAATCGCCGCTTGGCTCACAGCAAGAGTGAGAGAGTGAGACGAGTAAACTTGTGTTAAGTGCCTCTATTTAAAATGCTACAAATGCCCAAAGTATATATATATATATATATATATATATACACATCAGAGCTTAATAAACCTGCCTAATAAAGTCTTCACCATGAAGTGATGAGATGCGTAAACAGATTGTAGAGGTCCACTTCAGTGATTACTGCCAAGCACATTTTTTACGGATTTACATTACATTTAGGAAACATTCAGAGACTATTGATGAACATACAGTATACACCTGCGGCAAGCAGTTTCTTAATATTTAACTCCATAATACGTCACAGTGTCCCGCATTTTTTTAAAACTCAGATGTGATAATTATACCACTTTTTATGACGGGTAATTCAAAATAATCCACTAAATGCCCCGGCTCCCCCACAGGATTTGCATTTTAATTATATGTTTTGATTTACTGGGCTTGATTACAGTTTTTCCCTTTGGCAGCAGGGTTAATTGTGTTCCGCTTGGTTCTGCTACACTGTGGACTCGTGTCATCACAAACTTGAATATTATAATTAGATTCTCTTATTAATGAGCGACAAGTTAACTACTTTGGTGCTTTTCCAAAGACAGTGCCGTCGCTGTATACGGCAAGCGAAAGACTAGACTAGCGCAATTAGTGCAGTACAGTGCGAATAGGAATGAAGACCCTGGATTTGGTTTGATTGGTGTCGGCTGTTTTTTTTGTTAGAATGACAGCAAGTGAAAGTAGAGTGAATGTAGGCGTGTGGAATATAAATAACACACACCAGTTTGCTGGTAGAGAACATAATCCCAGCACGGTAGTCGCGAGCGTCCGTCCTCCGCTGTTCTCTGTCCCAGGGTTTCCGAGTGATTCGCATCCATTGACTCCCGTGGCTGGCCATCGGGGCTCAGCCATAACCTCCCTCTGCATTGAGCAGGCCCACCGGGGACCCGGCTTGCCTCGCTACGCCACCGGGAAAGGGAATTAGCGAGGGGCTTTCAAAGGGGGGATAGCGTGCGGATCGGCCATGCATCGGAAATCATTGCTGCTAGGCGCTCCCCCCGGGCCCAAGGTCCTGCTGATTTGTAAACAAATTGGAGATAGACATGGTGGCAGTGTGTGTGTCGTGGAGAAATTGTTTTTAATGTAGGGCCCCTTCCTTTTTACCATTCCCCTGTTTTTTGGCTCTAATCACATGATAATGTATTCTGTGTCTGTATTTGTTTTGGCAAGAGGTCTGTGAATATGTGAGGGGATGTTACTGGTTAACGTAGCAAACACAAAACCTGCATTGCAGCTATTTCCCAGTCGATGTGTTCAGCATCACCTGGATTGGGATGAATCTCTGTAACTGACACTGGCAAATGAGGATTTTGACAAGAATAATTACCAATTTCAATGTAATTATACAAAATGTTACAAAAACAAGCCATGCCGATCGCCCCCAGAAAACCATAATTTCAGCATTTACAAATGACCCCGAAACGCTGTTCTACCAAACCACTAGTGGGTTTTTCTCTCCAAAATGAAATGTGCGTACCACCAAAAAGTCAAAGTAATCATTTGGGACAAAAAGCAATAGAGCTCATGGTTAATGTGGGCTTTATTTGGCCAAAAAAAGAACAACTATGCTATGACTTCTCCGAAATACCTCACTGGGGCCTTTTAAACAGTCCCATGGAGCAATCAGATGTTCTGATGGATAATTTAAACCCTGACTGCTGCCTCCAGTTTTCCATCCCTTACAGTCCTCTCTTGCTTACCCCTTCATCGTCTCTAATGTGGAGCACAGTCATCGCTTTGTCATTTGATTTGTCTGCACCACGTTGCTGCATAATATCGATCTTGTTTGCATACGAGCCTCAGCGCGGCATTACTTGTGTACATTCGACTGTAGGTGGAATGCTGAAGTAATTTCTCCTGAGATATTAAGGTCTCGCTGATGCTTCTGGAAATTTGAAAAGAAAGTTATTAGATAACGATGCATTTTGATTGTTTTTTATCTCTTTATAACAAACCGATGCATCCAGCCCACGGTGCAATGGCAGCCCCGGATTCTGACATTAATCAGTGGGAATCTGTGAAAGATGCAATGACACCGTTTCAATTACTGAGCCATGTGACAACATTTCCATACAAATAATTGCTTTTCTGTTCACCAATTTATGCCGAACCGATAGTGTCCAAGGTTCCAAGGGAAGAGGGGATTGTTTCCCATTGTATATAAAGAAAACTCAATTTGATGAGCAGTTAGCATCGTCTATTGGTTGGCGATGTTATCATGCACAAAATGGGATACCAATTTGAGCAGAGATTTACAAATGAGGTTTGAGACCTTTTTTTCTCCATTCTACAGTTTATTATTCTCTCAACTAGACAGGGAAGATTGCTTGCTGCCGGCTATATTGTCGCGCAATTCCATCTACTCTTCTTTAACACCTAGCATGTGAACCTCTCTGCTCGTGCTCAGGGATTTAAGAACTAGCGATAAGGTGAGCTCCTATGTATTCGGTGAGCAGGAGAAACAGAGAATATCCCATTAGCATTTCAATTTGACATGGCTGCCTGTCGTCCAACACTGTAAGTTCTGCCCTGCTCTTTAATAAAACTCCCTTTTCAACTTTCTCCCCCCACACCGCATGTGTTTGCTCTTTGTCTTTGTTTTATTTTTGTCCATTGAAATTTGGCAATTTATATTCTGCGTATCCGCTGTGTAAGCCATTCCCCAATGCGCCTGTTCTGTAGTCCGTCCAACAACATCCAAAATCTAACCTTTCCATCCTCTGGCCATCAGTCAAACTCTAAATGTCAGAGAGGGATCTCTCTCAGAACCGGGGATGCTTTTGATGTGGCAGGCACCTCTCATCTTCATTTGCTGTGATTTGAGGTGGATACTTTGTGGCGGGGTGCTCTCCTGTTGTGCAGGGGGAGACAGTCCATGGAGAGGGGGGTCGGAGTGGGAGGGGGGGGGGTCGGGGAGAAAGGACAGATGAGACCCCATCTGGAAGGACGTGGGACCTGCCAGCTTTCACCCCAGTGGCCTCGGGACGTTCCCCGCACATCAGCAGCCTTCAAAGGGTGTCTGCAGCACTATCCCCACCAAACAGTGGGGCTGCCAGCCCTTTGAGTCTCTTGCCTCATTACCGACCCAAAAAAAAGAGACAAAAAAGGCAGGGACTTCCTCAATCATTCAATCCCCCGCTGTTCCCAAAGGTGCGCTTTATTCACCAGAGTGCACCATTTAGCCAAGTCGCAAGGACTGCACTTCCGTTTTGGCAAGAGGTCGTTCTTCAGTTAAGATAAATCATCGCCAATGAAAAGATTCCTTCAATAGCCAAATGGTAGATAAATATTTCCTTCAGAAGGCGTTGCCTACCACTGTTGTATCTAGGTCTTTCATCACAAGAAGACATTGTCGCCGTCTTGTGCTTCCTTCAAATTAATCAACCAATCTAGCCAATATTTGTTCTTAGATTTGTGTGTTGCGGACATATCTATCTTGTTCTGTCGCTTAGGAGCACAGGAGGTGTGAAACTAATGCTTTAGTTATTTGGTTCTGCGATTTAACATTTTCTAACAACAACTGGACACCCTCGGGCACAAAAGAAGAGTACGCCGGGTCCGCTCAACAGAAATAGCTGTAATATTTCAGTGTGGGTTTCACCTCTCCTCTGTGCGTGCTTCATGACTGCTCAATTCTTTCATGCGATGTTACTCAACTGTAACGTGATATAACCCCTTCCACACCATTCACAGACAACCACAGCAGCCCACGTCCCCGTTGTTACACAGCACATGTATCACTACACCTGACCCCCGCCCCCCTCCTCCCCCCTTGTTCTGAGACAAAGAGAGACCGTTGTGCATGCTGACTTACTTCTAAACCAGGGCACCCGAGAAAGGGGTGCATGCTTGTTCACCTTAGTCTCGGAGATGAAGAATAGAAATAGCACTGGGGGCTATGATGACCCATGCAACCCGAGTCCCAGTCCTCTAACATCACTGCTTACATTTCCCTGTCAGGCCACATACTTGCGTAGAATGTAATCCATACCGGGCGCTAACCTTTGCTACATGACGTCGACGTGCCGGCATGTATACGTCTGTGCATAATACAACATATCATGCAGTACTAGGACACCTAGGGAAAAAAAGGAAAAAAGATTTACTTCTGTAAAAAAGGAAAAGGATTTGCCTCTGCGAAATGATTCATTTTTGACACCACTCTCAGCCAAAACTACATTTGAAATTGCTTTGCCTTGTGTATTTTTTTTGTATCGTTGTTGTTTTTAATGACGGTATAACAGTATCCGTGGCTAGCATCTGTTTTGTTGTCATTCACAAGCCTCAGGTTTTTTAAACAAATGCCTCTGTCAGGGAGCTACTATGGCTGGCGGATAATTGTCCTTCACACTCCTTTACCTGGAGCTCTTAACAAAGTAGTTTGTGTTTTTGTACATTCGATGGTCGAAAATGAAGTGTCTAAGTGGTATCATCGGAGCCCATTAAAGCTTAAGTATAATGCTTTCCCTTTTGCCCATTATATTTGGTGTGCTTCTGTTCTGTTGCTAGCTGGTAGCGGGTGTCCATTACTGATTGATCTTCTGTCCACACTATGCTTTTAAAAACTGGCCTGGTACAGAAACATCGAGCGCAGCTACAATTTGTAGTTGTTTTAGGAGACGTATCAAACGTGTCATATCTGTCATACACAGAACATGATCTAAATAAATGTGTTTTTATTATCTGCCATTAGGGCAAAATGTGTTACAAACATAACAGCTAAAGGATTTAGGAAAATGAAATGTATCACAATGTGTACTGTACTAAAAAAACATGTCACCATCTGCAATTTGTACTCAACGACAATCAACACAAATCACAATATCACAATTTCAATCAACAAGTTATTTTGCACATGCCAACATCTGGCAAATGGGACATAACCATGGCTGTTAACCACCACTACACGCTGTTTTTCTATAATGAACACAAACATAGAGTGGCTTTGCTCGGCTTCAAAACAGCAAATCGGCCTACGTGGCTGGAGAACAAGAGCAATGTCGCCTCATCTGGAATGACCCCTTGCCCGTGTAATTTAACGCTGGCCTCTGTCCCCCTGAGCCAGTTTGTGGGGGCCTGTTGTATGGTGCAGACATGGATGGATGCCCTACCCTCGCGCCCGATAGCTCCTCACCCAGGTTCTGGCTCAGTGAACCTTATTACTCTTGGGTGGAGGAGGTGGTCATCAGAGGCACACTCCATTTGGGATTGTCACGGGGCTGTGTGGACCCGTGGAAGGGGGATGCGCCCCATCTCATTGTTCCACATGTTGTTGGCCCCTATCTCTGTCGCTATCAGTCAACTGATGAGACAGAGAAAAGCTGCTTAGCCGCTGCAAGGCTGGCTTGTGTCTGGGAAGGTGTGATCCGCCGAGCCCTGTGCTAAGACGCCCTTCCCCACTCGGTTCTGCTTGAAAAATTTGTCAGGTACAGGCACATTTAACAAAAGCTAACAGAAGCTTGTGTTTTATGTGTGTTCTTGTGTGTGTATGTGTACTTGAATTTGTGGTTCAAGTAATTGGTTGGTAATTGGTAAAGTAATTGCTTGTTTCCCCATAACCAAGTAGCACATCATAACTCAAAGACAGAGTATCCTTTGTCAACAAGTACACTTAATCTTCTGCTCCCTAGTTCCATAACAGGATTTATTCCATGGAAAGGTTATTTTACTATGCAGTTTCAAACGGTGTGATTCAACTAAGATGCCATTCAACACAGAAGCAGCTCACCATAGACCTACTGTTGAATCATTAAAAACCTAAGCGCTGCTCGGTCAAGTTCAACAGAGTCCCCCCCCCCCCCCCCCTCCCTATTCAGACTCAGTCAGAGAGCACCAGAGGTGACTTTTCCATGGGCTGTTATCAATCACTCACATCTAAAGTGAATTAATTCCAGATTAGTGAGTGAGCCCATAATTAGATTTCACGAGCAGAGAGTGAAGATTAGCCGCGGAAGAGCTTTGTGGCTTGGTAGCATCGCGGCTAGCAAGCCATTGTGACACCCAGCGCTGGATAAGCGGCAAGAGGAGTCCACTTCATTTCTTTGAATGGCAAATCCGGGTTGAAGAGGTTCGGTTTGGTTTGAAATTTGTATCGATCCCAGGGGAAAAGGGGGCGAAGAGGGCCAGGTGATAAACTTGGCCTTCTTAAGTTGACAATCAATACAGATTTCGACCCTTCCTGTCCTCAGGAAATAAGCATCGGCTGCTGCTCGTGGCACAGCTAAAAGAAGAACAGGGTATAATTACATCTCAACAGGTCAGCAGTTGGACCATCTCGTGTCCAACCCGACGAGGTGGCTAATGCAATTCACCAGCCTGGCGAGGGCTCTCGTTATCGCGGCTACGTCGCATGGGGCTTGGGTCCTTTCCCTTTCATATATATGGCTCTACTGAGGTTTACGGCTACAGCTAGCAGGTGTATGGGGAAGCAATCTGTTTTTATTCCTGTCTACCACAACGAAAGTATTCTTCTTTGAGTTTAGTCTTTTGGTACACCGGCTTTGATTAGGAGGTGTATGATGTGTTGGCCTTGTTCACGTTGCATTGCATAAGGTTTTTTTCCGCAGGTGGCAATTCTGCAGAAAGGTGTGAGCGAGAGAGAGAGAGCGAGAGAAACATTATCTTGGTTCTGCTCATGCTACTTAGATGAATACACAGCGCAGCTGGAAAAGTGTTTTTCTTCCTATTTTCCAGTAACCGCTGTGTCCACTGAGGAAACTAAAAAGAGTGAAGTAGAAGAGTGTTCAATGAACACACGGCCTACATGTTTTTTACTTACATTTGTTTGGCGAGTGATTTGTTTTTCCCCGTGTGTAATTAGTGCATCAAAATTCAAAAACAATCGGAGATGTTTCCTTTGTCAACAAGTAGACTTGATATTATATTGTATGATATTATATTT
>JAOPJI010000047.1:4833948-4836448 GCA_027122695.1 Merluccius productus | reverse complement strand
AAAAGCATTCAATCCAAATTAATTGACAGAATTGTACTACCTTATTAAAAATGTCGATTTATCGAATTCAGGAGTTTCTGGCTGTGAAAGTCCGGATCAATGATAAAAATTGCTTTCAACATGCGTATTAGCGCCACATACACTTCAAAAGCAGAACTCACAAACTAGCTGTATCCCACATACAATATTGGTGTAACAATTGGTGGTATGTCGACGTCGACGAATAAACCAAACCCCCCCATGCCCTTCATTAGACTTGACCCAAAGAGAACTTTCCAGAACTTTGCTGCCAACCAACCCAACTCTGGGGTTACATAACTCCAGTTTTGACCAAGCTGTCAGGATTTTAGGAGTGAATCCAACATCAGCTTCCTAACTTGTGCTGAATTCAGTGTTTGGTCGCTCCGGCCAAACCCCCGTTTATTGTTGACGTGGCAAATCTGAAGTTTCTCCGGAGTTGACAAAAGCTGACTTTTTCATAGGAACGATGCTATCTCTGGGGGGGGGGGGGGGGATAAGCAGAGGTCCGTGACACACTTTGACGGCAGCCAACTGGAACGTCAGGCTACCAGTAACAGCCGTAACCCGTCGCTTCTTTTCAACAGTATTCGGAAAGTTTAGGATCTGTCTATTCTTTCTGAAGTCGCCCTAGTGATTGGACATGACACGGATGATGCGTTTGTGCTTGAGCTCGGTTTTCGGACAGATTTTCCAATTATGAGCGTCCATGGACAAAGTAGTAGGCATGGAGAGATTATTAAGGGGTCTAGTCATATGAGTTGCTTACATGTTCCTGACATGTATCATGTATGCTGGTCATACTAAAACAATAGATTATTAGATTTGATTATTTTAACTGTGTGTGTGTGTGTCTGTGTGTGTGTGTGTGTGTGTGTGATCAGATTCAAGGTCCATGTGGCTCAGGGCAGGGAGGATCACTCACCATAATCCAATACTGTGTTTACACTTGTCAAAAAACCGGCTCTGTGTGATTTCACCTGGCAGCTATGTGGCTGTATACTCATGTATATGTGGCTACTCAGTACTGAAAGCCAGAGGGTGTCATTTAAAGGGTTACTTTGTTAAAATAACAAACACATTTTGGTGAAATATATTTATATAATATAATATATATAATATAATTTATTGTCATTTATTGTATATATTATATTTATTGTAAAAATCACTTAAATCATATCATTTTTTAATAATATATTTATTGTCTTCAATCCAAAGACTTAAGCAGCAGGCTATATCAGTATGTGGTCAGCCATGTATCGTTGCTATGACTGAATCTATCGATTTTCTATAACTATTTAAGCATTTAGCAGACACATTGTATCGAAAGTGACAATGAATTCAGATACGGGGCATTAATCAGCAGGTAGGGTTTAGGGCATCTTTGGGATCGAACCCAGTACCTTTCGGCTGGGAGGTGAACGCCCCCGGCCGCTGCCCCCGTCAGGGTGACCCGTGTGTGAGGTCATAGCGTCCCTATCACGGTGCCAAATGAATAAGCCTTAATAAAGTCAATCGGCTCCCCAACCCAAGCCGGTCGAGGCCAAACAAACAGACGCGCGAGGCCATGGCCGGCGGTGTGTGATTCCGGGTGTTAGTTAAGCTAACAAGCTCAGTGTGTTACCTAGCGTAGCCGCAGCCTTGTAGCATGTCGGGCTCCCAGAATGCCTTTGTTTGGAGCCGGCAGGCAGGAAAACACATTGTAACTCCCCCCCTCCTCCCCACACACACACACACACACACACACACACCCCACCCTCCCATGTACTCATAACATCAGGTGGAGCAGCCTCCCCTCATATTAAAAACAAAAGACCAGGATGAGGGGAGATGAGCGTCTTTACCAAACGTCAATCCGCTCGCGTGGTGGCGCCCCGTCTCCCTCCCTCCATTGTCTGCCGCATTGAGCCAATGATCTCCTGTCCGGCGGAGATATTGGAAAAATAGAAATGCAAATCCAGAGCCGCCCAACAATTCCACCTGGGAGAATGTGGAGGATGTGTCAGTTATTGAATGGCAGAGGAGCGAGAGGAGGGAGGGGAGAGACAGGGCAGAGAGACACACACAAAAGGAACAAGGAAGAGAGGGAAGAATGGGTGCGAGAGACAAAGAACATGGGAGCCAAAAGGAGAGGCAAAGAGGCTGGGTGTTTTGTCTGTCATTTTGATGGTGTGTGCGTGTGTGGTGTGTGCGTCTACTGCAGTGTGCCTGTCTGTGTATGTGTGTGTGTGTGTGTGTGTGTGAGACGGGTTACTTGGTCTGTATGTGTGACCCGTGAGCACATGGTTTTGATTGAGCATAACCTTAACCTTTGTGATGCTGGCTGGCTGCACGTTGTTATCGTGTGAGCCATGTATGTATGTGTGTGCCGGCGTCGGTGTATTTGTATTTGTGTGTGTGTGTGTGTGTGGGAGTGTATCCCCAGAGCAAGAATTCAACCGCTATTTGAATTGGTCCATCTGGGACCTCCACCCCCCGCCCC
>JAOPJI010000047.1:4531132-4541183 GCA_027122695.1 Merluccius productus | reverse complement strand
TCTCTCTCTCTCTCTCTCTCTCTCACACACACACACACACACACACACACACACACACACACACACACACACACACAAAGACCTGACAGTCATTATTTCTTCTCTATCCTCGGAGGCAGAGGAACCTCCGCCGGAGCACAAACTTTTTCCCTCCTTGCTGCTTCAAACACAGAGCTTTACTTTCAGATGAAGTGTAAATTACAGCCCAGCCGGTGCAGATTCAAAGTCTTTTTTATTACTGGAAGCTGTCCGGAATAAAGGGGAATAATTTGCGGGGGAAAACGCAGGGATATGGAGGAGAAGAAAATCGGTGCATTGCAGAATATGCTTCTTGACTACAAGAGATCTAAAGAGTCAAGCTTTTGAAGATTGTATTCATTATCATTATTAGCCATCCGTTCAGCCGTATATTTATTAATACAGTCTCTTTTTACTCTATGCTCCTGTTGTTCCTTTGCTTGTGGGTTCATATGGGGTTTGCTATAAGATACAAACGGTAACCTACTTGCCAGCGCAACGGCATAATAATCCAAAAAGCTCAGCCAAAGTGGAATAATTATGGGCTTGGACTTCACACTTTGGCTTTTGAAACTTCAGAGGGCCTTAAAGCCACAGACGGTAGCCAAGAGAGGTGCAGCGTAATGATGTGCATGTCTCGGGCTGACCTTCATTAACCTGTGCGGAGCGCAGCCCCGCGGTCCTGTTCCGCCTATGGGCCTGGCCTGTCACAGGGCCCCAGCTGTATGGCGGCGCGCGGAATGAGAGACCAGTTAAGGCACTAGCTTGTAACCCGATTACAGGGGGAGAGTGGCGGGGAGTGCAGGCAGTGGTGGAGGTCTGCCTCCATGTCCTATGAATGACATTGTAATTCTCTGAACATGGCTTTTAGTGTGGCTGGCCGCCATTAGCGGAAGAGGGAGAAGAAAAAAAAAAAAAGGGGAGGTATTTTTCGCCACTTTATCCAGCCAAGCGTCCCTGATGGCTGGTGTGTTAGTGACTGTGGCTCTACCTCGCTCTCTCTTTCTCCCTTTCTCTCTCTCTCTCCCCCGCTCTGTCTCTCTGCTCTGAAAAGCAGCAGAGAAACAAAAGGCTCTTCAAGGCCCTCCAGCCATGGCACGGACCCAGTATCAGAGTCTGTGTTTATATCTTCAACAGACCACGCCAACAAAAAACCTTTTTCCTTGGCTGCGCACGGATTGTAACTCCATTACATATCATGGCTTAACATCTGACACACACACACACACCCCACACACACCACATATAGATTTCTATAGTGGCAAACGAATTACCTTCATTTGCTCATTTTCGGTTGCTCCACGATATATATCTCACCCGTAAATCAAAGCAGTTTGGGGTTGAGGTGAGCAAAGCATATTATTGGTGGGTAGGGGTAGGAGGGCCTTTTCTCTTGTGCCCTCTGTGGACCCAGTACACCCTATATCAGAGGCAGACTTACCATTAGGCAAAGGTCGGCAATTGCCTTAGGCCCCAAGCTACCGAGGGCCCCATAAAATAAAAAAGTTCATAAACTTATGGTTAAGAAAGTTTTTTTTTTAAACTTTTCACTAATTAATTATGTCTTTCTAAAAATCCATACGCTAAAATGGCATCATAATGCTTAATTCATGAGTATCTCAAGGGCCCCCTGTGAATGGCCAGTGCAGCCAGCCCACAATACCAGATGTGGGCATGGTGTTTGAGGTGGAAAGAATGCAGATGAGAGGAATTCTGACGTTTCGAAATGAAAGATTTTATTTTTCCATCCAAGTCGCCATTTGCATTTTCAATTGTAATAAAGAAACAAAAATACTTTCCAAACAAAAATAAATTCACATTCCCAAAACAGCATAGCTCCAGTGACCTCACAGCAGGAGAGCTGACCTTCTCTCTCCGCACTCTCAGGGCAACTCTCTCGCCTCTCTAAGTAGGCCTATCTATTAAGGAAAATTGCCCCAAATTGGCCTAATAGAGCTAAACCACCCTAAGCGAAGCATCAAACACGTTGTTCACTTGTTCACTATTGGCAAAATACATTCAGTGAACAGATGTATTACAAAAACCCATTTCAATAATATCAACCCAATAACCCATTACATTCAATATTTACAATCCCCAGATACATTATTATTATTATTATTATTATTATTATTATTATTATTATTATTAAACATAGAGAACATGAGAGCAAACACCCCTGCGACATAATGCCCCGCTTCCTCCCCTTCCATGTTAAAAGACCTATCCCAACGCAAAGCACGCTTCCGCCATGGGATGTGTGCGAGGAAGCCCGAAAACCAGGAAGTGCGAGTAAGCAAATGTTAACCGGTTTATGGACAATATCGAAATGTACATGATTAATGGAAGATGTAACAGTGGGTACCACACTATTGACACTTATATTTGGCCAAAACAGAATTGTAACAAGTTTTAGGACAGTCGCTATATTTTCTGGCAACCACAGTGAAATTGCGCACCCAGCAGACAAGACAAAGAGCTGGTTGTGCACACACGCCGAACAGGCAGTAAACTCCCGATACCCAACATGTCCCCGTATCTCACACAAGCACAATATTCATACAACACAAATAATCAAAGAAATAACATGTGTCCATGCAATCATGATCCGAGAGGAGAGACATGACAGATCAGTATGTGCATGCGTGCATCTCAGACCCCCCCTCAGTCCCCACTACATTGGACTATTCCATGATCTTACTGTGCATCTGTGGAAATGATTCAGGAAGACAGTAGCCAACTCGTGTAAACAAACAGCGTGGTGTACAGACCGTTGACAAATGAAGCGAAGCTTCCCCAGCGGTGCTGAAAAAGGAGGAGGCGGGAGGATACTAAGAGACCCACCCCAGCCACAGGCTGTTCACCCTGCTGCCGTCTGGCAAGTGATACAGCAGTATCCGCTGCTGCACCACCAGACTACAGAGCAGCTTCTTTTTTGTTTTGCTACTTTGTGAGTAGCTTAAAGGGACTACAACTAGCATTTCTTTATACAACCCTGTGTTGTAGAATGATAAATAAATAAATGAACCTTGAACCTTGAAAGCAGAACGTTTTTAGCAAAACTGCCAAAGGCAACAACTTTTTTCATGGCGGCTACTGACGACACTAACATTACTAAAGAGCAGCAAGAAGCTTGCGCTAGCACTAGTGTTAGCATTGCTAATACTAGTGTTGAGGAGCGCCAGCCCAGGTTGTTCAAGCGATGCCGCTGCTACATGCATCCATCACTGTTCTGATTACTCTAGACACACCAATACAGCAACAACCCAAGATTCCCTTCATATCTTCCCCACCCACTAAAAGTGAGTTGATTAGGGAGAGAAAGCAAGACAAACTCAACCACTGTAAATTAAAAAAGATGCATTCAAGGGAGAGGAAGAGAAAGACAGAGACAAAGAGAAAAGGTTAACAATTTGAACAGCATATTATGTTTATTATTTTTGTGTCTCCCTAATTTACCTCTTATTGTCTTGTGTTATCTTGTCACTTTAGTAACACAAGATAGAAGACAGAAGACCGTAAACAACTTCTCCAATTTGGGCAGCAGCAAGCAGGTCCAGTAAGGAAATTCTACCAGAGAACCTGCTGGAAAACCAAGGTAAAGGATGACAACCAATGACAGGTCTTCCATGTCAATGGACAATAAAGTACAATCTTATCGTACAGAGATAATATTGTTTATGAAAATAAGATTTTACAGCGGGTGCATTTGTTAAACTGACTATGGTTTGTTGTGTTTTTTTACAGATGCAATTCCAGATGTCTGGACATCATTGCTGTGTGAAGACTAGTGAAGAGAAGAAGTGACAAGTAGGTCTTTCTTAGATAAATAAGGATTGAAAAAGGGGAGAACAAGGGATGTGGAGGGCCCCATGCCTGTGTTTGCCTTAGGCCCCAAAATGACTAAATCCACCCCGGTCCTATATTTCTGAGGAAAGGAAATATAGTAGGAAAATAGTAGGTGAGTAAAAAGTATAATATTTTATTATAAATGTACTCAAGTAAAACAGTCCAGCCATTTCATAATACTCTACTTTTCATAGAAAATGTATTCAAGTACTGTAATAAGAGTACTTGTAATCCGCTACTTTACACCGCTGATAATCATATACAAAATAAATATAAATGGGAAAGAGATGTTCAGCGTGAATATTCAGTTAAAGAATGGGGAAATCTTTTGCAGAATTCACAAACATTTCTGACTAATACAAAACACAATTCAATATTCTGCATTGTATTTACTTCACCCCATATACAGTGCACCAGCTTTATTATAATACCTCTTACTTTTGGAAATAACTTTAATATAACCTCCTTTGATTTATAATTAATACTTTTTTCAATATGTTGGCCGTTTTCACTGCTACAGCACACTGCCTAGATCCTGTTAAGCTTTGCTCAGTTATTACTCCCAAGTCTTCTTCAAATTGAACACATCCTAAATGTGTTCCTCCCATGAAGTAGTCTTGTCTAAGGTTATTTCCCACATGCAGGACTTTACATTTAGCTGCACTGACATGTCATCTGCCAGGTATCAGATGTATCTGCCCAATTCTGCATTCTGTAGTATTACCAGTATAACCTTATGCTGACCTTAGACGATTTTAAAGCGATTTAGTTTTAGACAAATTTCCCAGTTGGAGTAAAATCACAGTTTCTGTGCGCTCCCATCACGACACTCGTTAGGTGTAAGGCTTAGTCGGAGCTGTCTTTGTACAGTCTTTTTCTCGTTTTGACCATTCCGACAAAATCAAACATGTTTAATATTATCGCAAGTCTTTAGTCTTGCTCAAAAGGTGAGTGATGATCGACACGATTTGTAAGCCTACACTGTCAACAGCCAATAGGTGTGCTCTCTTTGTCTGACATTATCAGCACAGTGACAAAGTAAACATGGCAGCTAACTTCAGTTAGCCTAGTTCATGTCTAACTTATGTACAAAACGATTGGCTGGATCAAAAAACTCCCTTTGAATTACCCCCTTGCAGCCTTGGATGCTGCTATTAACTGCTAGCTGCTGAGCTAGTTGACATAACTTGCCTCCAATTGTTTCTGCAAGATGGACGGACCTTGCTGTCCACGTTCTCTTCAGCAGGGCGGTATCCACATTTTGCGGTCCCTTCTTTTTTCTCTTCTAGAAGTACAGACACACACAAATGCGGCAGTGGTGAAGAGCTGTTGCTGCTGCTCTTTCATTGTCCACACTAAACTCTTCCTGTTTTTCTTCAGGAAGAGGAGGGCTCACAGAATTTATGTAGATAAGGAAGAGCAAAGGCTCCAACACCAATCCCTGCAGTACTCCACTTCATACAGGACCCTGTTCTGATACAATTCCTCCCAGTTACTTTCTACCAGTGAACCAACTTCGAAACCCACTCTGTGATAACCCCTGTAATTCCTACTGATTCCATTTTGACCCGGACCCTCTCATGTGGTGACTTGTCAAATGCCTTTTTTGGAAATCCAAATATATACTATTATAAGCTTGGTTGGAGTCCAAACTCATTGTAGCTTCCTCAAAAAAGTCCAGGAGGTTTGTTAGGCTGCTATCATTTAAGATACCATTTTGTTCAAGGAATAATTTGTCCCTAATGATAAATTCAAGTCCCTAAATGATACAAGTTAAGCTGACAGGCATGTCATTTCCTGGGTCAGTACGGTCTCCTTTCTCATAAATTGGTATTACACTGCCATGTTTCCAATCATCTCGTATTTCTACAGTTTTAAGAAATGTTTTAAAAATTGTAAACAATTTCTGCTAGTTTCCTGAGAACTCTTGGATATATCCCACGGCCCCCTGCCTTATTTGTCTTAAGTTTTAGAAGTTTATCTAGTACTTCTCCATTCTTTAAACTGATATCCTCAATAAGATTCTGAAAACTGGATGCACCTGAAGTCATGCATGAAAACACCAGTGAAGCTCTCTACAAAGTAGCTATTAAAGGTATCAGCAATCGTGTTATCATAAATCATAGCCACTTTATTTTTTATACCTCTTACTCATCTTTAACTGTCCTTTTTATACTGTAGTATTGAAAAAAGCATTTAGATTTACTCTTTGAATCTAGCGCTGTCTGCATTTCAAAACACCTTTTAGCTTCCCTTATTTCTTTTTTAACTTTAGCTCGTATTCAGTCTTTTTTCAAAACTACTGCTTGAATATTCTGAATAACTTCCTTTTTTGTTTCAAACTGTCCTGTAATGACTTATTCATCCATTGTGGATGCTTCCCATTAGGGGTCCAAGCACCAACGGTGTGTTATTAATGATAAATTCTTGTTATTTGCACTGTAAAAAGAAACAACATTGTTAGATTGTTCTTCAATGTTTACCCATTGCAAGAAAATATTGATATAAAAAAAGGTTTATGGAATTATTCCCTCAAAAATTAATAATGACATTATGTTCCACAATTATACTTTGTTGTTATTTAAATTATTTTCATCATATGGAATCGTGGCTGATTCGAATCGTGAACCCCACATCGTGAATCGCATTGTGAGATTAACACATCGTTACATCCATGGGCATAGGAAGCATTGAAAATGTGGGTCTGTGGTCTTCCCCCAGAAAATCTTTAACAGAGTAGATGTCATTTCCTGTATTCTGGTGCCTTTTAACAGGTGGTTTGATACTTTTATCTGGCTATACTTGCATGAGAACAATTGTGGGTACATTTTGTAATTTCATCCAGAGGAAGTGGTTGGCCCCAGATCACATATTTGAAGATATTAAAAAGCTAAAAGTACAGAAATTGATTTGATGACTAATTCAGAGCCATCTTTAATAATAACCACTCATTGTTTATTTAAACTTGAGGATATCGTTATGCTTGCATGCAATTGCAATTTCTGTTAAATGAATTTCTTCAATGTTATCAAATCAATGAGTGAAGTGGAGAGGACTGTAGTCAAAGTGCCCCTATGCATTCTCCAATAAACTACATTCATCTTCCAATCATTTCTACTACTATGAAGAATCACCAGGACCTGAGGCCTGTGTCTCAAAGCTAGATTATGTTGTTAGCCAGTTATCTTGGTGGCTTTGTTTACATTACCTATTTACACACATAACACCAAGAAGCACTCCACATAAATATTCAGGGCAACATTTCATGACAAAAGGCATCAATATAACAACCATCTGCCACCTTTCATGAAAAGCAATAGTCTTGAATTCATAAGTGGCATTCTGTAGGTTTGAGGAGTGTGTGAGCAAATCCATCAAGTTAGCTGGTTAACATAATAGCTTTGTGGCACAGACCCCTGATGAGGCTGCTGTCAGTCAGAAGAAGAAGAGAAGATTACTTTATTGTCAATGTACACAAGGCAATTGAATTGTCTTTTCGCTCCTCCTAGTACACATACATACAGTCCCCCACACATATGCATTTCATCAGGGAGGTCAGAGCGCAGGGTCGCCTGCAGTTCAGCACGACCCTGCGCTCAGTTTCTTTGGGGTTCAGTGCCTTTCTCAAGGGCACTTAGGCAGAGATGATGGGCACCGTAGATGTGATACCACCCACCCTTAAGTGCCCAGCTCACAGCTGGAATACACCCTCTTGTCGGTGTCAGGGATTGAACCAGCAACCTTTAGGTTACTGGCCGGCCTCTTTTACCTCTAGGTCATCCTGCCTCCCAGTATAGAGACTTTGTAACAAAAACAAGAAGGCTATAAGCAACAGACGAACAAAATACGAACATTTAGTTAAATGCCAAGCTTTTTCAGTAAGTTAACAATTTCCTGAACATTTTGTGGTGACAGTGTGTGACCAATCTTAACTCTAACTGGCATCCGGGCACAGGGATTAAAGTAAAATTAATTTCAGGTCATATTCCCCATCTACAATTTGTAAAACAAGTTACAGAGGAAGCCCTCACATTAGCCCTCGACGCCTGCTAAACAAACAGCACAATGTGTAAAATGCTGAGATTTCAGCAGTACGCCACCATGACCATTGCTGCTGTTCTCTAATGCACCCATCAAGTTGTAAAAAGGCTTTAACCTACACTTTATTTAAATACTCCAGACCAATAGCGTTTTAAGGGAAGAAGATGCTTTTGAACAGCTTTTCTATTGCCAGTTTGATTGTACGTAATTTCAATGCTGTAAATATATATTAAACTGATACTTTTTCTTTTTTGCAAGGCTTGACTTTTCAGTGCATATGTTTTTATTTATCTTATAGGTCTACTAAGCGTTATCCACATGTAAATCTTTGTTGACCTGACAGTGATTCATCTTTTCGAGACATTAAAATATTGGTGTCTGGGACACAGCCCGGCGGCTGTATGAAACCATGAGATAAAGAACGTAGGCTATTTGAAAGGTAAACAAACCAAACCAAACCAATATAATAGGCCAACATCTAATCTAACGTCGGCTTTTGTGTAGACTAAAGTTGAATGTGCGCGCGTCCGCCGAGACGTGATTCATTGATTAGCCTACTTCAATACCCAGTGGGGCTATCGTCTCCGTTTGATTTGTTATAGTTACAGTTACATATGCTATGTATATATAATTACATATAGGCCTACATGGCCTCTCTTATTGACAGAAATCTGTCGTAGTGACGGATAACTTTAATCCCTGCAGGCATCAATGACTAGCTAACGTTAGCGGCGCGCTCGTGTGTATGTGTGTGCATGCTATGTGAGAATCTGCCTGGGTGCAAGGTAGCAGTGAAAACGTGGGTTTCATTGATTTGGGTATTCTCTCAATAAGAAAGCGGAATGGATTTGATAATGAAGCACTGACACAGCGCTCTGAAAAGAGCGCCGACTGGATAGACCGATGCGCTGATTTTCAACATGGTAAAAACATGGTAAAAGGGGGGGGGGTCTAAACTAAGGGGTTCTATGTTTCTACGGAGTGAGAAATGTTCAACATTTTGAACTCTCAGCAGAATCCTTCCTTGTTCTTTTTTTAATATTTGCGTGGACTATTGTGGACCTTTTTGAAATTCAACTGGCACTTGAACATGGAACACATTTTTTGTTGTTAATTATCATTTATATTGGTGCATATAAGAAATTATTGCCTTGTTATTATTTTTGTTAGTGCATATGAGCTGTTACTTTTGATGACCTTGGTTTTGTTGGAAATCTGTAGTTCACAGGAGAGAATATGTGTTGAAGGATGCTATTAAACAATAGTATTTTAATTTAAATAGACTTCCTTTGTGTTGATTCTACATTAATTCCGTGATTTACATTTAAATATCCATTATTACAAGCTTCAGTCTTAAGAAGAAAAACAGCAATTAATCACGATTAATCACAGCAAATTGTGCGATTAATTTGTTAATTTATTTTATTTTAATTTTTCGATTGACAGCCCTAATATATATACATATATATATATATATATATAAATGCCATCTTTTATTGATTGAAATTGTTACATAATTGTCGCCTTATTTTTTAGTACGCTACTCTCCTTTTCACCAAAGCAGCAGGAGTTCCTGTTATGAGTTGGTTGTTATATCATAAATTCAAATTTATATTTTTTTAACTTTCAGGAAAACACAGGTTGCACATGAAAATCACCACTTAACTGCTGAATAAATCATCAACAATGGGGAACGTACCATCAGAATGTAACATGGGTGACAGCCTGAGATGCTGCAAGTGTGATAAAGTCCTGCCTCCATGCAGGTCCTTCGATGATTTTTACAAAAGTACTGTTCATGGGTGGGAGGTATATGTGTTCAATGGAGGAATATACTACAGACCAGTTGGCTACAATAATTTGTACGAGTGTGAATATTGCTTTCATAAGCCAATCAGGGATCAAATGAAGACGATGAATCAAAGACTACAAGAATCACACCAACAAGCCAGAGAGCAGCATGAGAAACAACTGAGCAGCGACATTTCAGAAGAATATGAGTCCAAGCGAGATGTTCTAATAAGGCATCTGGATGAGTTTGAGGCTAACTATGAATCAGGCAGTGGCAGTGAGCTTCTAGAAATCCTCTCTTTGAAATGCAGTATCCCAGTTCCAAATCTCAGTCTCACTCAGCTGACAGCTG
>JAOPJI010000047.1:4491829-4506768 GCA_027122695.1 Merluccius productus | reverse complement strand
CCAACCAATCATAAACAAAGACACAGCCCAGCGAAAAGGTCACCTGTCCTCCTGGCAAACACACACACACACACACACACACACACACACACACACACACACACACACACACACACACCTACGCTATCCTCATTGTCAGGAAGGAGGAAAATGAGATCATGACAAAAGGTATGATGAAGGTGACCTGCAGGCACCCATGTCAAACCATCACTCCAGTTTCAACTAGAGAGGTTTCAGTTGTATGTTGCCCTCGGCAACGCGCACACCATCCAGGGATGTTGTGCGGCATCGTCCAATGGCTCGCCACGCTTACCTTCCTCTGTGGTGCGCGCCGTCCGCGATTCGCTGTCCATGCCTTGGAACTCGTTGAAGTACGGCCGCACCTTGATCTCGTAGACGATGCCCTTCTTCAGAGCCGAGAGCACCATGCTGCGCTCCGAGGGGACCTTCACGTCCTGGCTCTGCCAGGGCCCCGGGGACGGCAGCCCAGACGACTGCCTGTATATAACTCTGTAGCCCTGGATAAACTGGGACTGTCGGTCCACCTGCGATAAATAACAAGAGAACATTTTGTTCAGTTGAAGGTTCAGGAAACTTTTCCTCACAGATGCTCTGCCAGTGTGACAGAGGACACTAACACTTTCCCGTGTAACTTTTACCATCCTCGCATCAAATCATGCTAACGTAGCATGCTGCGACTGCTTTTAGCAGGCTTTCATCATTAGCGAAAACGCACTTGCCGCAATTAGCGCCCTGCCATTACCTCACACGTCGAGCTTCTGAGGAGTGACTTCAGTGTTTTTTTTTTGGTTTTGTTTGTTTTTTAGGAAGCAATTTCCATCTGCACAGCTTACAGATGCGAACGGATCCCGTCTGGCGTGCAACTTAAACACCAATCAGTGACAGCGGCACCCAAAAAACAAAAAAACAAAGCACGTCTCAACAAGCCAACAAGAGATCAGACTGCGAGATACAGTGTGGTGACACAATGTGACACAGTCACACGGTCACACGCACCTCTGGGAACAGAGGCGGGTAGACAACCGGCAACCATAACAGTGCAACTGATCCATAGCGGAGCCGAGACGCAGCTCGGCAGGACTCCAACACTTTCAAATCGGTAAAACTAGACTAAGCAAAGTTAGACCCGTTTAACCAGATGGTGGTCAGAGGGGGCGGGCGGGCGGGGGGGGAGGGAGAGGATGTTTTTTATGTGTGGAAGGAGAAGGGGCATTAGTCATTGTAACGGCTTGTTAACAGTAGGAAAAGTGAGACGAGCTTTCAAGTGGGGATATTAACCAGCTGTGTTTTAGCCAGTGTGGCTCGGAGTAAATCAGCAAAATGGCTTCCCGGCTCGGTGTGTAGCGTTCATTAATAGAATGATTTGGGGAATAGCAAAGCTCTCTGAGCGGCGGCCGCACCGTCTACGGCGCTGCGGCCTGATGGATTACGGACGGCGGCGTGTTTTCACGCTGATTATACATCGCACTCATAAAGTACAAGCTCTGGCACTGAGTTCGGGCAGCGGGGCCCCTAGGTGAGACGTATTACCGGGGTCAATAAACATGCCACGGGAGAAAATACAACAAATGTGGCTAATGCGGTTTGTTTAGAAGGGGGAAACAGTCGTCCCTGACTGCTAATGGGCACACCAACACCTACCATTGGTCGGTTTGCAGTGCCAGCGAACTAATCGATGGGAGCCGTTAAAGAAAGCCAAAGGCTCGTAACTAGTTGACAGAGTTGCTGTTTCTGCTCATCAGCATCCGCCTGATTGCTGTAGTTAGCATCAGATTCACATTTAGAAAAACTTTACGAACAACAATAAAGGGGTTTTCATGGGGGGGGGATATTAAGTTTCGAACAAATGGCTTCTAAACATCCTGCCGTATGTCTCGGGCAGAGCGGGCCTATTGTGGTTAGGCAACATAAAAAGAGATTAAAAGGTATTCTTCGTCACATAATTCAATAGAGTGCCGAGCTCTTATCTTGACGGCGAATGGCCTTAGGAGCCGCACAACAGAATGAGACACCTGCAGCTCCGCACAAACATCTTGACGCTGACGCCATCAACCAAAATGCCGAACGTTCACTTACTTTAAAGTCGGCAATTAAAATGTTTTCAAAGCGAGAAGACTCTTCTTAAGAGGATAACTTGGAATTTCCTACCGCAGGAGAAAAAAAAAAAAAGACGAAACAAAAAACCCCCCCCGCTACCCCGGGAGGAATAGCGCTGTGGCTTCAAAGAGAAACATATTCACATCGATCCCGACTTTATGACTCAGGGATGTTAAAATCAAAGACTGGGGAGGAACAAAGTCAGTGATCTGAATATCAGAGAGGGGATGCATGGATTTCCTATATGCCTGTGTCTCTAAACACAGCCCACTGCAGTGCTCTGTGCGCTGCAGCAGGGGTGAAGCTTGTTATTATAGCTATAATATGCCTAGTCTCGCGATACCAGATGATTACATTTTATCGAATGTGTGCTCACTCCACAGGATTGCTGCGATAAAGGATATACACAGCGAGTTTTACGTTAAATATTTTAATGATAATGCACGCGTTGCTGGTACGACAGTGTTTACAAGCACGCGCGGCTGGCTTTTTAAAAACTCTCTTAAGTGTTTCCACCCAGTTTTTAGCGACGAAACCTGGAAGATTGTTCTCCTGGTCTCTAGTTGAGCAAAGCGTTGAGAGACTGACTTGTGAGTCTAGCATATACCATAAAAGATAAGACTGTAAAAACAATATGGCCGTAGCATCCGTGACAGCACCCATTGGTTTACACACGGCCGTTTTGAGGGGGCGTAGATTTGCCTGCTAGGGAGCGTCGCCATCGCTTGAGATTGTTGCCACCGGCAACGGAAACCAACCATATTTAGCTCATCGAGGGTGGGACTTTAGCACTTTAGTGACGCTCACAGAACTCAGTGCAAGCGTAACTAAATCCGCCATATAAATCAAAATACTTGTTGCAAGGCTAGGCGCTGATTTGAGCAAGGTCTAAATGTCAGGTTGACCAATCAGATTGTTTGGCTGGAACTACCCGTTGTGTAATATTCAATCTTACATTCGAACTTCTTAATGACATATAATTATCCTATCACTAGGACATTGGAAAATACATAATATGAACTTGCCAGTGAGATCCTAACCGATGAAGACAAAAAAATGTTGTGTATTTCGGCTTTGTATTACAATAATTCAATCACATTTCTTCCCGTGGATCTAGAATGACAGAGGTTTTTCTTCCACCACCTACTGTGAACTGCATACAGGCCATGAGAGAAGCTACTACGTTAGTCTCTTCCGCATGAGCTTCACAAACACATGGTCATGGCTGCCGTTTGGGGTATACGTGTAATACAACGTTAGCGTGTACTTACTGTCCATGTGACCTGGATGGTGGTGGGGCTCATGACGACGGGGTTGTGCAGGCGAACCATGACCTCCCCGAGCTCCTTCTGCACGTGCCTGTGGTCCACGCCCGGCGATGGGGGACTGATGTCTAACATGGAGGGGAAGGTAGAGAGACATGGAAACAGGATAGATGTTAAGCAAGAGAGAGAGAGAGAGAGAGAGAGAGAGAGACAGAGAAATATGGGGAGATGGGGTTCGGGTTTATACAATAAGCCTTTTTGTATTACAAAATCTGTCCAACAGCCAAAGCATCGCAGCGAGCAACAGACGACTTCCAATGCATTCAGTTAAGAGGCTTAACATTTCAGTGATTATTACAAATTCACTTGACAAAGTCACAAGTTGTGATCCGCATGAAAATGTCCCCTGGTTCTTCTTCTTCTTCTTTGTATTATCTTTGGGCTGGAAAACCGGTCTTTAGAGCCGAGACTCCTGTGACGTCTTTAGTTACCGAGGCCTGAACGACCGTGTCAATGAGTCATGTCTGAACGCAAACCCCTAAATTGACTGCAAGGATGATGAATGAACGCCGTGGTCTTATTTTCCAGCTCATTTGCTCTTTTGCATGGCCATGTGTTTTCAGTTAGGACAAATACAAGAAAAAAAAAGGCCCATGTACGTACGTGATGCAACGCAAGGCCGCAGACAGACACACTACCGGGGCAAAGAGTGAAGCAATAATCTCCCAGCAAAGAATGATCTGAATTGATGAACATATTTACAGACTTTTTGGTTTGGATTAACCTCAAGGCAGCCTGAGGGCCGATTGGAAACAGATTCATTCATTTTCCAAAGACTTTTTTTGATACATGTAATGAATTAGCAGATAGGGGATAGGCCTCTCGCTGGATGGATGCTTACAGGTTAACTGCCAACATTGGGGTTTGAACCTCTCTGGGAGTCAACCAACCACAACACTATCCTGGCTCTATAACTCCACCACATATGTCATCGTGTGACCTTGAGACCAGCCACAATGATTCACTTGCTGTTATTTAAATAGACTCTCAGTCTCCACCAACAACAGCGTCGGCCCGTCTCTCTGCCAGTCACGTCGCCAGAAGAACGCTGTTCCACGCCGGCTGGAGTGGACTTATCATATCAGTGTAATGTGGAGACTGCAGTCTGTCTGTGGCACCTTAATTAAATCCGCCCTGGGTTCGGAGCCAGTCATTTTCTCCTGTTATCATCATTAACATAGCAGGGATTGTTCTAACTCCGTTAGTCCTTCCAAAAGTAGACACTCTGACTTTACATAATGGCCTAAGTGTGGCCATAATGGGCCATGCAGAGAAGAGGGCTGGCTCGACCTTTGGAAAGTTACGTTAAAAAGATACTCGCTATTCACTGTTCATTACACCGGGGCAATGAGAGGTTTCGCACTTCTTGACTTTTCTTGTAAATCAGGGGCTACACAAGTGATAAATAGCATGAATAGCATTGAACAAAAGCTAACACAGACATTAAGACACATCCCCAATGTCAACACCAGAGGATGCAGAACCGCTCCACATGCAGTACAATGTTTTTGTGACGTTGCACATTTCTGGTACCGATGCTAGGAACTAGGAGGGTGGGGTTGAGGGGCGGGGGAAGGGGTACCTTGCGTCCTAACGGGCTCCGACATGGGGCTGGGGTCGCTCAGGCCCTGGGTGTTGACCGCTCGGACCATGAAGAGGTAAATGGTGTTGGGCCGGAGACCCTTCACCGTGAACTGGGTGGTCTTCACGTGGTCCGCTACCGTCTGCCAACTGTTGCTGACCGATTGGCTGCAATGACAATGTCACCATACATGATGTTTGACATGCTAGCTCGATGGAGCTAGCGTGTCAAACATCATGTAAATGGTGGGGCGATGGCCCCACCATTATAAAGTAATACAAGATAAGATGACACTGTATTAATTAAAGGGAAAGTTCAGCTGCAAAAGATAACAGTGCAAAGCAAACAAGAGAAGATAAACTGCAAATAAGAATACACAGTTGAGTATCCGCACCACGTCCACACCTACGTACAAAATACATCTAATAGAATAAACTAAGGTCAAATAAAACACTGTATTCATATTTATACGATCAACGTTATTCATCTGGCGGCGCTAACCTGAAGGCCTCGATGACGAAGGAGGAGACAGGCGAGGCCCCAGCCAGGCCTGGCTGCCAGGACAAGGACACGCTGTTCTTGGTGACGTCCGTAACCTGAGGCTTTGAGGGGGGACCGGGCAGCTCCATCTCATCCCGGGTCTTTATCACCAACGTACTGCCGGCTTCTGAGGAACGGGAAGAAGAGGGGGACAGGGGGGGCGCGAATGCTAGTCACGTTTGCTCATAAATAATGAGTGGGAATCGTTCTGCAATTAATAGCCTCCGAAGATGAGAAGATCCCGGACATTGGGGAAGGAGAAAAGGTCGGCGGCGGAGAGGAAGGTGATCCTGTACCTTTGACTTCCAAGAAAGCACTCCACGACGTTTCACCGCTTGAACTGGCTGCCACACATGTGTAGATCCCAGAGTCGGAGAGCTGCGGGTAGAAGGACACAGACGCACACGCGATCAACACGATGGACCAACATTAGCGTTTCCTTCGTCTCACAGATCAGACTTCAGATTAATATCTAAACTAGTCTGATATCAGACTCGCTCAAATCTGGGTGAACGGGGCGTTTCACTTTCTTTCGCTTCATATTTGTTTGGACAAATCATGTTGCTGGAGAAGGTGATATGTCAGCGCGTAATTGGCTAACTGCGAACACAAACTTAGTAAACCTTTCTCGTGGGAAGACAAGCTAAAACATGCTGTGCAGTCAACAACGTTCTTCGAAAAAAATGTCTGTTTCTAATCAACACTGTGTAGACCGGCCACTGTGATGGAAATACTAATACTTAATAAAATCCCCTTCTGAGTAGACTATCCCTAGAATACTAATTTCTCTACGAAACGAAAAGGTAAACAAGGGGCAACCCTGCCCCTGTCAATTTTTGGTTTCCGGCCCTGGCTCTGTGCCGTCTCTCTCCAAGATTAGCATTTCCTCGACAACATCTGCTTTTTTGCCATCCAGAAAAAAAACAAGCCATAAGCAAGGGGGAGGATGAGATAGCAGTGACCCCCCCGTGATCCACTTCCCATCATCGTAAATCCATGCGGTGGCTTCGTGGCTCGATCCCGGCATCGGCCAAATTGCATGTCACTGGTGAGTGGCCCAAAGTGCTGACGCTAATTTCCTAATTAATTCCATTTTCTCCTCGCCGCCACCCGTCCGCGGCAGCGCCGCTCCTCTCCCCCTTATTTCCCCACCGTCCCGCCGACCACAACAAAGGAGACGCTAATTCGGTTAGGGGTTGGGCCGCTGGACCGCTGACAGCTGGCCTGTCTCTCCGTCGCTCCTCGGGAACTTTGCCTGTGTGTTGGGGTCTCGTTATTTTTATTTATTTATTTTTTGCTCCATCTATGCGCCGCCGCCGCCACCACCGCCGCCGCCACCGCCGTGTCTTTATTAAATAAAAACGTCGGCGGCCGTCAGCGTTGTCAAACATAATGGATATTCCGTCAAGGATGGGGTGAGAGAGGTAGGGGAGGGGGGAGAGGGGAGGGGGGAGGGGAGAAAAAGGGCACTTTTTAAATCTAATACACCCTGACTGGCGGACGCGAGTGAGTGCGCGCGTGCACACGCGTGTGCGCGGTGCCGTGTGCGTGCGCGTCCTATAGCAGCAGCCCGTCCAGAGCTGCCACGACGGCAGAGCCTTTTAGGGGCTGTCGCACCACTAAGCGATAGTATCATACAATTTACCCAAAAATCAATAGTGCCTATTCATCTCTTTTAAAGGCAATGTGATTCTGCTTGTCCGTCTCACTCACACAGCCGGGGCCAATTGAATTCGCTAAGGGGGGGTTCCTGTATGCTGAACTGTTGCACACTAAAGAATGCATACTGAGGTCAACACAAGTGCATAGGTGGAGGCTGCATTAAGAGACAACATAGGATGTGACAGCAGACAGGAGGAGCGTTGACAGACGGGATTACAGGACCATAGGTGTGGGGGGAGAGTGGCCGGGGAAAAAAAAGTGGAGCACAGAAAATGCATCAATGCATGAAGAAATGAAGCGTGTGCTCATCGACGGGTAGTTATGGTCCCAGAGTGAAATGCACTGTTTTAAACGCTAGCACATTTTTATATTGGGAATACAAATCACTTCAGGTTGGTTTCACCATTTGACCTGGAACTATGAGTAAGCACTTCGGAAATGCAACCCCCTTCCCCCTTTGGTTGAACCTATTACATTTTTGCATGTGTTAGCATATCGTTATAGTTACAGGTGCAATACATACTGAATGTTGCAGGGGTATGCTATGTTCGAGTATGCTATGTAAGGGATACAGTACAGCGAGTACGGACCGAGCCAGAGTAATGCAGTCTTGAATCACCCTGGAATCATCGGCTCGCTGTTCATTTTCCTGCTTATTACACGGCTACTTAATAAATCAATCAATCATTTGACAGAAAAAATAACAAAAATGATTTTATCGATTTTATCGAAATTATTGTATTGCTTCCGCTAAAA
Organism: Merluccius productus; assembly: GCA_027122695.1. NCBI lineage: Eukaryota > Metazoa > Chordata > Actinopteri > Gadiformes > Merlucciidae > Merluccius > Merluccius productus. The sequence goes on along the minus strand of JAOPJI010000047.1, from coordinate 4,498,785 downwards.
AAATAGTAATAATCTGTTAGATTCTACGGTTGGAAACAGTGTCCATAGCAACGGTCTGTTATTCATAGCAACGGTCTGCTATGCAGAAATAACAGACCGCAAAATGCTGTAATTGACCAATCACAATTGAGTATTCACAAAATGCTACAATTACAGGTAGCACTCACAGGGAAGGTGTTATCCAGAACTCAACAGCAGTCCCCTCACCTTGACGCTCCTGATCTGGAGGCTGCCTAGCTCCTGCAGGGACATGCGCGGGTCCTTGCCCAGAAGACTGACTCCATCTTTCAGCCAGCTAATGGATGGGATTGGGTCTCCGGACGCTTGGCACTTCAGCAAGGCCACGCTGTCCGCCCCCAGCGTCTGATTGGACGGCCCTTGACGGATGATGGGCGGCGGCCTGTCTGTCAGAACTGGGGCACAAGCGGCGGCCAGGTTAGCTTAGCAATACACTGAAAACTTTATTTACAAAGTGGTTTTTAAAGCTTCATACGCACAGTGATTTACTGATAAAAATAAAACAATACACAGACAGCAAATAGCATACATTAAAACAACAGACGTACTAACGTTTGAAAGCATAATAGATAATGGTGCTGGGTTTGAGGTCAGTGTTTATATTGGTCACAGCTCACTATCGTTGTAATTATTTAGACATCTAAAGAAACACATGGAGGAAAAACAAAAAAACAAAGAAAATGGATGTTTAAAAATGTAAATAATTCAACGTTAGACAACTTGATTACAAAGTAATACGGGTGTAAAAAAAACAAACGAAAAAATAAACCCCACCACAACGAAATGAAACGTATAAGTATCGGATGTGGGCACGTAACCAGATTTATCCCCAGGTCTTCGTAATTACACCACAACACAATGGTCGTACGCCGGGCTTCCAGGAAGCTGGTAGAGAAAACAGCTGAGTAAAGGTTTCCAGGCGCCATTGATGTGGCGAGAGGGCTACACGGTTTCCACTCACCGCACGGACACAGCCTCACGTTTATACAGGACTCCAGCTGCTGTGGCACAGTGTGGCAGAGCGTGGTTCCTGTCCATTGACTCCGTGTGGGCGCAGATAAGTACTTCATTATGTGCACCGGGTGGGCGGATGTTGAAACAATAGGTGTAGTAGCCCACTAGCAGCGGAATTACATGAATGAAACAAAGCAACGCGCGAGGCTGCCCGTTGAGAGATACCTTTACTTTGAAAGAGGGTTTGGGTTACGCCAGTCAGTGTGGGTTCAGATAAGTACTGAATTATGTCCACCGGTAGGTGGGAGGACGGTAAAACAATAGTTGTTGTCAGTAGAAATATAATTAAATGAATGAAACACACAAACGTATGAGGCTGCTTGTTCAAGTTGAGCTTAACGGGGGGGAGGAAAAAGAGATACCTTTACTTTGAAAGAGGAAATGGTCACTATCACAGGAAGCCACGCTCGCTTCTTTGTGCGCATACTAACGTTGAACCGTTGGATCCGTGAATGAATACATCCCTTTGTAAGTCGTCATAAATCACCATTGGGTTCCTTCTATTAAATACGGTAGTAGGAAGTGTCAGAGGAGGCCTCTTGAAGTGTTCAGCTTCTGTTGAAATATGTGGAGCGACCCTGGCATCAAAGCAGGTTCCACATTCATTAGAAGTTATGGATTCATGATTTAAGACCTCGCAGGTTCCAATTATCAAGTCTACCTCTGTATCCTTTCCACACCCCCTCTCCCCCCCCAGCCTCACTCCCCCTCTCTCCCCCCTATGTCCACCCACAGACACATCACAGGGCAGGAAGGCGGGACTTGTGACTGAAATGGACTCGAATAACAAAAGCTTCCAATCACCTTTGGCCACACTGTCTGTCTTTGTTCACCTAATGAAGACGGGTTGCGCGCGCCGAACGTGTGAAATTAACGATCGGCCGGTTCGGTCGGCTACTCGATTCCCGAGTTTTTTGTCCTTGTTTAATAATGAAAAATAAAAACGCTGGGCAAATTCGAGTAAAAAAAAAACAGGCGCCACTAAATAATAAACATAGCACTGCCGCCAGGGTTAACGAGAATTGTTTATTTGTGCGTGTTTATTTGTCGTCAAAGCCGAGGGTTTTAGAGTCGAAAGTCGCCGCCGCGTTCATCCCTGTCTAAAAGGTGGGCCCCTGAAGGGCCGGAAACGGCCGCCGTGATTAAGGGCTGCATAAATAAACTTGACTTGCTTTGGCAATGCCCCAGCTTGCGTTCTCACCACCCACCATCTTCCCAAGCCCTAATAAATTTCACCGTAGCCCATTAGCTCTCGGGGCGGGGGGGGGGGGGGGAATGCTTCCACTGTCACCGCTATCGCCTCTGAATGATTCACGCAGACACCGCGGCGGCGGCGGCGGCGGCGGTGCTCAGGCCGCTCCTCGTGTTTCAGTTCAGACTAATCCGACACAATTTGTTCAGCGGACTGGTATTTGTTAATGATTCAGGTTTTTTTTCTCCCGGTGCTATTACCAACGCATTCCTTGTTGGGAGATGATCTGGGGAGGAAGCTGCTGATTACTCTCTTAAAGGCGTGTCTATGGGGGAGAGGTTGGTGGTGGTGGGGGGGGTGGTGGTGGTGGGCGATGTTGGTCCAAGGCGGGGGGGATTGATGGTGTGATGTGCTGATGTGGTCAGGAGGCTAGGCTCTGGGAGGAGGCCTCGGTCTCCACGGTTTAGGAATTTCTCATTAGGGATCGCCTTGAACTCGGCAGGCGTTCAGGGAAATCCACCTGATGACTGGGACAGGTGTGGCAGTGACCTCGCACTGTCCTCCTCCTCCCTCCTCATCCTCTTCCTCCTTCCCTACGGCCCTCCTTTGGCGGTCTCGAACGGGCGACTCCCACTCTTGGATCGCCTTACACATTCCACCCTCAGTGCAACCCAACCCAACCCCCCCCCCCACACACACACACACACACACTCCCACTCCGTGAGCTACACCTGAACCTTACCTGAAACAACGCTTAAGGAAACAAAACAGGTACAGTTCCCTGAGACAGGAGCAGGCGTGCGGCCGCGGGTGATTGGTCGGTTTCCCCCGTGAGAGCAAACGACGACAAATGTTGACGTTGTGTGATGTTGCAGATGGATCATTACAGTCTGGGACCGGACGGAGAAAAAGTGATTGTGCGGTGGGGGAGCGTTTAATCTGGCTGCAGTAGCAGGTCCTTCAGGAGGGCCCTGGATGTCCGTCCATCTTCTCCTCCCCTCCCCAACAGCCAGGCAGATGAGATGCCTCCACACCTTGCAGGACCTCATCCTTCATCGTGCCGAAAACCCCCTTGTCAAGCACTCACTTAATCACTTACCCCCTCTTTTCCTCTCACACACACACACACACACACACACATGCGCGCAAACACAAATGCGCGCGCACGCCCACACACACACACACACACACACACACACACACGCACACACACACGCACGTGCAAACACATGCAGACACACAGACACACACACACACATGCACGTACGCATACACACCCACGGGGACATGCACACACTCGCGCAAACGCACACACACACACACACACAGGCGCGCACACGCCCACACTTGAAAATACTCTGTTGAGTGCTGATCGTTAAACTCTGAGTGACTCAAGGGCAATGTTTCTCTCCAGAAATAAAAAATAAATGTTGAACATTTTTACGAAATTAAAAAGAATTTACTTATGCAAGAAAGTAACTGGAGGCCAAGGGCAAAGCCACATATAGTTGTTCCTCACACAAAAGCAGAATATATTCCAGCACATGAAAAATCAACACTTTTTTTTGTGTACATTTGTATGAATGCTGAAGGCCAAATCCCATTTAACAGACTTTAAGTGTATAAAAAAGTGAACGTGTGCCAAAATAAAATAAAACCAAATTAAAAGCAGAATCAACAAGAAATAGTTAGATGTGAGAATGAAAACATGTTTTTCCTCGTCCACCACAAATCTCATAAACACATTTTTCCTTTTTGCCGTTTTGGCACTTGCACGAATGTGTGTGTGTGTGTGTGTGTGTGTGTTTGGCCCGTGCATGTAAAATGTATTCAAAAACATTTGAAGGTAATCGGTGAGCAGGTCATTAGGGCATCTTGCTCAAGGATTCTTGCCCACATCTATTAAACCCACAACCTTTGGGCTGGGAGTCAAACTGCCAACCGCTAGACTATCCTGCCTCCTGTGTGTGCACATGTGTGTGTGCCGTGTGTGTATGTGTATGTGTGTGTGCGTGTGTGTTGTATGTTGGTATGTGCAGTGTGCACACGTATGTGTGCCTTGTGTGTATGTGTGAGTGTGTGTGTGTGCGTACGTGTGTGCCTGTGTGTGTGCCTGTGTGTGTGTGTGTGCTCCCTTACCGTCGGTGACCTCCAGCTGAGCCTTGGCCAGGATGCTGCCGGCCACGGTGAGCGCCTGGCAGATGTAGTAGCCGGCGTCGGAGCGCTGTACCGAGCTGATGGTCAGATCTCCGCCCGGCGAAACCGAGAACCTGCTGTTGGGCTGCTGGGGCTGGTTGGGGAACAGAAGGTTCTGGAAACAAGGAAGGAAAACACACAGCTAATTAGGGAGAAAGTTGGTGCGTTGCGACGAGAACACACACACACACACACACACACACACACATATTTGCAATTCAAATCATTTCATTTTAATTATTTCACTAACTAATATTCAATTCAAGTTATTTTAATACAATTTTAATTTTAACTACTAATATTTTTAACAAATATTCAATTCAAGTTATTTGAATTATAATACGAGAATAGAATAGAATATGACTTTATTGTCCAGCATGATGGGCTGGAAATTGTGCTTTGGGCCTCACCTCAAAGACATAACACGAGTCCAGACACATATTACATAAAACAAAACACACACACGTGTTTGTTGGATTGCAGCAGCTCATCGGGTCTTTTTCAACAGAGCAATTGCATTTTTTAGAAATGACCTTGAGGGAACATTGTGTTTGGCCGGGAGGGTTTTAATACGCTGTCCGGAGGGCAGAACTATAAACTGTCCATGGAGAGGTGTCCTTCGCTAATCTTCAAAATAGCTTTATAAAGAGTTTGTATTTCTATTTATTCCTCTGTGTGCAGACGTCGGTTGTCTGAGGGGATGCAGTTGAAGGACCGAGGATAACACTAAAACCCAGACTAACCTCCAACTATTTTCTCTGCTCACCCCCCCCCACCCACCTCTCCCTTTCCTCCATTCTCTTCGTTCTGCTTTATTCTCCAAAGAAGAGGGAGACATTACCCCGATTCAATTACACCTAATGACTTCAACGCAACAAATGATGGCGTTTTTTTAATTAGGCGCTATGCACCTCTCTCGCATGATAAATGTCTGCTTCATTATGCTCAAGTGTGACAGAAAGGCCCTTTCTCTCGCCTAATTACTGTACTTAATTACCGCCTTAATTTGTTCTCTTAACAAATACCTTCATATCTTATTTAAGTCAGCGCGGGTGAAAGCGTGGGCCGCGGACGCAGAGGGAGACGAGTGCTTGGCGCAGCTGTCTGGGGCAAAACTATTTGTATGACTTGTCCAATCGAAAAGCCTGCTCCCTTAATCACAGCCGTAAGACTTCGGCGAGCTGCGAAGGAGTTCGCAACGCTCCGCGCTGAGTCACGCGGACACCGGGGGTCACGATCAGAAGATAGCTGTGATTGCATTGCCAGTGTTTGGACTTCCTGTAGTTCTGTTTGTCTGCTACCTCTCTGAGAAGCCTTCTGCTGTAATTGTGGGGTCGCCAAGGAGTGTGTGTATGTGTAGGTGGGTGTTGTGTGTACGTGTGTTTTTGTGCATCTGTGTGTGTGGGTGCTGTGTGCCCATAGGTGGGTGCGTGCGCGTGTGTGTATGTGCATCTGTGTGTGCCTGTGTGTGTATAATGTCCATCTGTGTGCTTGTTTATGTGCCTGTGTATATATGTGTGCATGTGTGTGTGTGTGTGTTTGTATGCCTATGTGCCTGTTTGTGTGTGTGTGCCTGTGTGTGTGTGTGTGTGGGTGTGTGTGCGTGCCTGTATATACGTGCCTGTATGTGTGTGTGTGTGTGTGTGTGTGTGTGTGTGTGTGTGTGTGAGAGACTGTGTGTGTTGGTGTGTGTGTGTGTGTCTGTGCGTGCACCCTAGTCAGTGTTGAATCATATCTCTGGCTCATCTACAAGCCCCTGCAGGCTCCTAATTGGTGGCGTGGTGGAGCGCTGTGAGGACACACAGGTATTTGAATGAGTAATCTCTTTCTCTCTCTCTCCAGCGAGGGATCAGTATGGCTCTTATCAGGATGGGGGTCACGGAGAAACTCGCTCTGAGCCATGTCGAGCTCGCACGCCCTCGCTCAGCGGCTGCCTTCCAAACTAACAATGTAACTATTGGCAGGTCTGTGCTACCTATACCAATCAAAGATGGTGTAGTATGATAGTGTAGTGTGTGTGTGTGTGTGTGTGTGTGTGTGTGTGTAGTTTTTGAGTGTGTGTGTGTGTGTGTGACTGTTTGAGGGTGTGTGTGTGTGTGCATGTGATTTTTTGAGTGCGCATGTGTGTGTGTGTGTGCATGTGTATGTATGATTGTTTGAGGGTTTGTGTGTGTGTTTAATTGCTTGAGTGTGTGTGTGTGTTTGTGTGTGTAATTGCTTGTGTGTTTGTGTGTGTGTGTGTCTGCGTGTTTCCAAGCATGCCGATGCAAACACACGTGAGCGGGACATGAGTTCGGACATGAGTGAAGCAGAGTCACCGCATGTCATCACAAGAACAGGTGTCCTCCTCATACGAGCCTGCGAGGGGGGGAGAGGAGGGGTTAGGTGTGTTTGTTTCGCCTCACCTGGCTGCCCTCCTTCTGCCAGAAGACGGCCGGCTGGGGGTTCCCCTTGGTCTCGCACGGGAAGGTCGCCATGCGCCCCTGCGCCACGATCTGGTCCCTCGGTCGGATCACAAACTGGGGTGCCGCTGGGG
>JAOPJI010000047.1:4461526-4471819 GCA_027122695.1 Merluccius productus | reverse complement strand
ACCCCCCCCCCCACCCCCCCCCACCCACCCACACACCCACCCCCCCACAGCCAGCATCTCAAGCTGGGCCACCCCCCCCCCCCCCCCCACCTCCCCCACACCCGGTAAGTCACAAGCTGATGGGGCACTCTCACGCAGGCCTTTTTTTTGTGTTCTACAATTGTGCGTCTGTCTGTTGCGATCGCGGTTGCCGTGGACACCCCCTCTCTCCTCCCCTTGGCAGTGGTATGGAGGGATGGGTAGAAGATGCTGGGTGTGTGGGGGGGGGGTCTCTACACACTGCGGTAGTCGTCGTTAGGCACAAGGCCAATAAGAGACAAGCACGGGTAGGGACGAGGAGAGGAGATGAAGCGAGAGAGGAAAAGAGAGAGAGAGAGAATGACTGAAAGAGAGAGAAAGAGAGGGAATAAGGGAGAGATAGATAGGGAATGAGTGAAAGACAGAGAGGAGCGTGTGTGTGTGTGTGTGTGTGTGTGTGTGTCTGTTTCTGCTGTGCACACAGAGCCAAATGTCCCTGGGCTGAGATCCAAGGGGCCGGTGACGTTGGTGTCGTGCCAGCAGAGAGCGATCCGACCAGGTTGCACAGCCAGATAAAAAGACCCAGACGACGGCCACGGGGACGACGAGCCTGTAGCTCCACACGTCTCTCTCTCTCTCTCTCTCTCCTCCTCTTTTCTGTTGTCTCGTCTTTCATCATTTCTCTCTCTCTCTTTTGAACTCTTCCCTTTCTTCTCTCTCCTCCGTCCTTTCTTCTCGTCTCCCTCTGTTCATTTTGGTCCTCTCTCTCTCTCTCCTCCTCCTCCTCCTTCTTTCTGTTGTCTTGTCTTTCATAATTTCTTTCTCTCTTTTCCTTCTCCATTGTTATCCCCCTTCTCCTCTTCTCCCTCTCTCTTCCTCCTCTGTTTATCTCGTCTTTCCTTCTCTCCTCCTTTCCCCTTCCGTCCTCTCTGTTCTATTTCACTACTCCCTCCCTCCCTTCTTCTCTTCCCTTCCTGTATCCTCTCTCACTTCCTCCCTTCTGTCGTTTTTCAACCTAATTCATAGTCGGCGTGCGTGAACCGCGCGAGCAGGCGCGGACCCCAAAAAGACGCCATCGTACGTTTCATACACGGATTTTGACCCGTGTTTGACGCTCCGAACTGTTGTGATTTTCGAGGAAGAAGGCCGCCGACACAGGATTGCTTTTAACACACTTGTTAAAAGCAATTTGTTAAAACAAAAAAACATTTGTTTTAGCTTTAAGTCAATTATCTATGAAGCAAAAGGAGGGGAATTGTGTAATTCACGCGTGGAGCGACTCTTAGCTGAATATCTAATCGATACGCTGCCTGTAGAGTTTCTGCTCTCTCCTGGTTGTGTGTGCTCGATAGTATCCGGGAGGCGTGGCCTCTATGACGCGGGATATACCTTGATTGGCTAGTGTTGAGCGCCCGCCTCCTGGGGTATTATGTGTGCTGCCATCTGGTGGCCAGGTGAGAATATTACAGCATATATATATATTTGGTCCTGTTCCCTTGAGGCTATGTGAGGATATTACAGCCTGTTGTTATATGTACTGTTATTTTCATAACATATTGGAGAGTGCGCAAACTGCGTGTCCACAAACCGATGTTAGGGCCAAACGGCGACTACAAATGCCACGGCCGTGACGTGGCCCGCTAGGCGCCACATCACGAACGGCGCATCACAGCGACTATGATGTCAGCCTAAGCTCCCTTTTCTCCCCCTCTCTCCCCATCGCCTCCCATCACCGCTACTGTACTTTCCATGTAAACACCCTGCTAGTGAGTCACTTTGTATCAGCACACATGCTGTGTGTGCGCACGTGTTTGTGTGTGTGTGTGAGTGACAGTGATGGAGGCAGTGGCGGCCCCCCCCCCCCCCCCCCCCCGCCAAGCATACGGAGGGGGTGGATGGGGGTGTGGGGGGGTTTGGGGGGGGGGGGGTGGGTTGGCTGGTGAAGGAGAGCACAAGCTTTCAACCCAATTATCTTGGGATGCCATGGAGTACATACAAGGAGGACCTCTGTGTGACACGAATCCAAATGAAAGCTTTGCAAGGGCAGGGCAGGAGAGGGGAGAGAGAGAGAGAGAGAGAGAGAGAGAGAGAGAGAGAGAGGGGAGGGGAGTGTGGGGGGGACAGAGAGAAGAAGAGAGAGGGAGAGAGAGTGGGACAGTGGAAGAGAGTGACATAGAAAATGGAGGGGGGAGAGAAGGAGAGAAAAGGAGAGCAGAAGAGATGGAGAGAGACGTGGAAGAGGGGGTAGAAGAATAACACAGAACCTCTCTCTCTCTCTCTCTCTCTCTCTCTCTCCCTCCATCCCTCCCCCTCAGAAGGGTTTGCCTCTAATCAAATGAGCTAAGGTAATTAGCCCGCTCTGACGTAGCCGACCTCAGCTATTTATTTGCATCAAAAACAACAATCGGCCGTTGTAAAAAACCCTCGGCCGGCTTGGACATTATGCAGAGTGTTGTTTTCATGGCAGCGCTGGCTTTAATTGCTCCTCTCAATTCATCAGTGATTGTGGCCATTGTCTGAACCAATTTCCTTTTAAATGGGAAAGGAAACATGAGCAACGCTCATTAGGGGAGCCATTTTGGTGCTGGTACCTGGTGGTGTAATTGTGTTATGATGTTGTCGCACACTAGCTCACCCGCACGCACGCACGCACGCACGCACGCACGCACGCACTATATTAAACCATATATCAGAAACTAAATGAAAATACTGTAGTATACGATATATATAAAATATATATATATTATATTTATATAATTTCCGGGTGTGTTTGCCCAGTGGATATCTGATATCGATACTGTGACAATAAATAAACCCATGGATACTACATCATCAAAATTTGCTCAGAACACCGTTAAGATGATGACCACTGACTGTGCACGCCAACACCGATTGAACGGCGATGTTTATGCTGCAGGTCAGAGCGAGGGGAGAGAGGGAACACAAAAAGGCAGCATATTTTTATTATCTCGATTCATTCTCCTCCTGGCTTCATTCCAACAGACTAAAAAGTTCGATTTTTAGCCTGCTAAGAAACACATATGTGGTTTAAAGCATTGTGTCCCTGCTGATAAAGACACTCGCAGCTGATACGCCCCACAAACTTGTCCATCAAGTATTTCGGCCTATCAGCTGTGAGAGAGTGAACTTTGGCTCCGGCTCACAGGCCTCTTGAGGTCTTGTTGGTAGACAGACTTGAGGTAATTGCATTTCTATCCCCTTGAAACCCTCATCGCTCTCATATTCCTCCACAGACAGACGCCTCCTCTCATCCTGCAGAGCTCCGCCGGGCAAAACTTTCCTAGCTGGCTCGACGCTTATTAATATTCATTTTTTGAATTATTTATTTGAATGCTTTATTTATTTATTTACTTATTTAGCGTTTGCACCGCCTCGTTGGCGAGCTCTGCATCTGCCAGTCTGGCCACAAGCTAACTGCGGGAATCTTCCCTTGCTCGCTTAAATACATGCATTGCTGATGGAGCAAAAATATATACAGTCGGTAAATATAGTCGGTCGAAGATGTCCAGAGGCGCAGGTTCAAGTAAAAGCAGCGGCGGCAGCAGCAACCCGGCAGAAGTTACTGCACATGGTTAATTGGCAGCGCTGGCGGTTGGCATCCAGTCAAACTCCTGGCCAACATTAAGGAGAGAGCAGGAGCTGAGCAGCAGAGCCCTGCCCTGCAAAGCAGCTTCGGCCCCCGGGCCCCCGGCAGCCGGAGCCGGACTTGGGGGACCACACAGGAGACGAGGCGCACTCAAACCAAATGTGCGCTGTTTGCAGCATCTTCTTTGCTGCTGCTTTCTTTGCACAGCCGGCCGCCATATATAGGGGTGGTCCGCCTCTTCCCTGATGCACTGCCTCGCCCCCCCCACCCGTCCCCCGTGACCCAGGGCGCATGACAGGGGCAGGGCCAGGGGTGAGATATTGGGTGGAGGCTGGGTGCTGCCCTTTCCCACCCCAACCAGGATATTAGTCACCGTAAAAAGGGGCTGACATGGCCTGTCGCCAAGATTAGTGGGGTCCTTGACGGAGGCGTGCGGCTTGCGTGCCGAGATAAGTGCCGCCGCTGACGGCAGGTCTGCTTTTTGAGGATCGCAGAAGGTTGTGCTTCTCCTCACACCGCCATCCCTACCGACTCCTAAAACATGGCGTTTTTTAAGTGTGGCATTGTTCGAAAAACAATACAGAGCGCTGTACAGCACACTCCTGGAACACACTTGCATGCACGCATACACGCACGCACACACACAGAGACACACACACACACACACACACACACACACAAAACATCCGGACTAAATGCTCTGGCATTATTCAAAGCTGCAGGGTATCTTTTTTGTTATTCCAGAAATGCGAAACATTATGGATGAGTGTATGTGTATGTGTTTGTGTGTGTGTGTGTGTGTGTGTTTATTTTGTAGTTATTACATTTTGCCTCGCTATTTTATTGCGGTGAAACGACCCCCCTCCTGAGCCTACATATATATATTGTGGCGGTCCCGGGCTCAGACAGTCACAGAGAGATTACAGCAGTTAAAAGCCCCCGAGCCATAGCCCACCATGCAACCCCACCACCTCCCATCCACACTCTGATTAGAAAATAAACCATGCACACACACACACACACACACACACACACACACACACACACAGGCACACAAACACACACACACACACACACTCTCTCTCTCTACAGGAGAGTCACGGATTCCAAGAGCTAGCTCTCGATTCTTTCAAGTGCTTTTCCTGCTTCATTTGACAGCCTGATATTATTACAATGCAACCATTTCCAATCCTGCCTTCGGCGGATGACACAAAAAAAAAGAGAGTAGTGTATATCCGCTGTGTTCTCATTGGTGGCTTGTATTACTGCCGTTGCTGCAGGCAGAGAGGGCATTAGCCATCCATCCATCCATCCATGTATTTTTGGAGCCTTCATTTACCCGGGGTAGACTCCCTGGGTATCAAATGCGGGCAAAACACATTGGAGGTTTATCTCCGGAGGAGGATGTGATACCAGACCTGGGCCCCAAATCCATGACCTTCCGGGCTGTCAGGAAGTAGCCTTGTGAGACCATCCCGATCTCGCGAGGTCACATTCTGCAGATCGATCCGGCCTCGATCCCCATTGAAAGCCTTTTCCAAACATTTTAAACTGAAAATCAGCGCACACGGGGGGGGGGGGGGTTTCAGTTCACGACGAACAAGGAAGGTCACATTTTGCTGAAATTTAAAAAACAGTGGGGGCGCCCGAGGAAAGTGTAGCAATCAAATCTGAAATAGACGTTAGAATATGAACGAAAATCTGCAAAGTAGGCTTTTCTCAAAGTAGAATAGGTTTTTTGCTTTACTTTCAACTGGATTCGGCAAGAGTGAAAAGAGCACGCGTGTCACTCTGACTGACTGAGAGTTCTTTAACAACGTAAGGCCGCGGCTACATTTGGAAATGAATTGCTGCCCAGCCGAGGGCAGGCTGATATTCATTGCGAAACGCGAATGTGAATAAATATCCGGATGGTGTCACGAGGCAAGTTAGGCAGGCACTAAGCCCCAAATATACCCACACTATTTCATTTCTGAGTGTTTGGGTCCATTTGATTGGGTGTAAGCTGCCTCCTTGGCTATGACTGGCTAATATCCTCAATAATAATAATAATAATAATAATTAATACACCCCTCTCCCCACCACTAGAGCAAGACAACCTCTGTCTGTCAACCAGATGCAGGAATTAGCCCCTCAACCTGACCAGCCTGCAGGTTCACGCTGATCCGCCTCGTACCTCCTCTCCCCCCCCCCCCCACCCTCCCCAGCTCAGGGTCAGAGGTCAGACAGGGGGAACAGCTGCATCAATATGGCAGCCTGGCAGTGCCCAGGGCTGTGGGCCCGCTGAGGACCAGGGTGAGGCCTGCGCCATTAGCACAACTCATCAGTATCCTTCTCACATACTCTCTCTCTACTTCCTCTTCCTCTCTCTCTCTCTCTCCCTCTCTCTCTCACTCTCCCGTGTTTCCATCCATCTGTTTTTATGCACATTTTCAATTTGTGCAAAACAAGTGTGAAAATGCCGAAAATGTGAAAAAATCTCGAAATATCATAAAAACATTTTTACGCTTGAGGGAGGTGGAAAGTTCGGTGTATCGAAAGAAGGTTAACATGACTAAGTGCAATGGAAACAGATTCCAGAATAAATGCAAATATGTACAGAAATGTACATTTGTACATAGAATACACGTGACTTAAGCGTCAGGGCTGTTACCAGAACTCTTCCTAGAGCACATAGCTGTAATATTAGTTCTCCATTATATACTAATATAAACTCTCCATTTCCATTGTCCAGCGTGCTTTCCGTCACCAAGCGTTCATTTCCTTCGTTTGAGGTTTGCCCGGCGCTCTTTTAAATACGTCATCTCGTTGCGCGCTCTTCTTCTGCAGTGGTATAATAGCACCCGACTGGAGAATTAGCGCCGCCTGCTGCTTATCTCGATGAACCAAACAATTCGGTATACATTTGGAGGGAAATGTGACTTCCGTCTGTCTTGAGCTACCTCTCTCTCTCCGTCGCTGGTTGATCACCTCTCCTTCCCACATGACACCAGTGCTGTCCCAGATCTTCCACTCTCTCAATGGCCTCTTATCAGTGTTCTCTCTCTCTCTCTCTCTCTCTCTCTCTCTCTCTCTCTCTCTCTCTCTTTCTCCCTCTGTCTCTCTCCCTCCATCCCTATTCCTACAGCATGCCGACGCTCACTCGGCTGGTGGCTCCAGCAGATGAAGTCGTACACATGCCAATCCTATCATGCTCTGCCCATGCTAGCCGTGATGATAGCATCTCCTCCACCGCCCCTCCCTCCCTCCCTCCCTCCCTCCCTATCGTCTCCCTAAATCCCAAGCCGTGGGATTGCAAATAATGCTGTCACTTCCGCAGATAAGACACCTGGAAGTATGGAATAGAGTGTGCAGGTGCGGTGGGGAATGCGCCCGGGCGCAGCGGTGGCGGCGGCGGTGGCGGCGGCGGTGGCGGCGGCGGTAGCGCGTTGAGGGAGAAGTCACAGCTGGTGAGATCATGATATGTGCATCTTTAATGGATCAGTTTCCAGTTCAAATAAAAGAGACATTATCTGAATGCATGCATGTGTGTGTGTGTGTGTGTGTGTGTAGACATATGTGCTAGTGCATGCTCTAGCAATACCCATGGAGCAGAATGGGGGCCGGAGCCTAGAGAACAGGGGGTGTGTGCTGAGCGAGGGTTGTGTGTGCTGAAGGTCAAACTTCAGAGGTGATGAAGAGCGGCGGGGGGTTGATTAAGGGGTGTGGGCGGGACCTAAGCAGAACAGCGGTGGCGGGGGCATCTGCTCCACATTCCATCACACAGGCGGTGGCGGCGGCGGCGGTTATGACCCCGATTCTTCTTCATCCTCAACAAATATGCTCGTTGAGACCGCAAGGCCCCTTCGTTTTTCACACAGCGTACCTTAATTGGTCCTAACGAGTCCCCCCCCCCCCGGGTCACATGGTAATGACAGGAAGTAGACGGCAGGGGATTCACGCCGGCCAAGACCAGGAAGAGAAACGTGTTGGTGCTGCCCCCCGTAAAACAATATAATTAACTCTTAATGAACCACTCGTCGCTACAAACACACACATGCATGCACATGCACACACACACACGTGCATCCACGCATGCACATGCACATGCAAACACACGTGTGCACACACAGATTCATTTAGCCTAATCCATGCTTTATGTTAATGTACAGCTCATTAAAATGTTAGTTAAAAACTCATTAAAATTCACTCCTGGAAGTAATGGCTTCATCACAGTAATACAGTGCAAAGCAAAGGAAAAGACAAGTAAGGACGCGGGGGGGAGGGGGGGGGGGGTCGGGAAGAAGACAGCTTTCTAATCACTTAATTGTGTCTCAAAAGGAATACATTAGCATAATAAATAACGACGGGCCGCGGCCTCAGTCTCATCCTCTCCCGTTACGCGCCGCGCCGCCGTTAGCCACCGAGACGCTTCCACACGCATCCCACCTCCATGTGGTCCAGGATCACTATAGCTCACTCGCAACTTTAAGGGCGTATGCCTGTATTCATGTGTGTGAGAGTGAGTGTGTGTGTGTGTGTGTGTGTGTGTGTAGGAGAGTATGTATGCGTGTGTATATGTGAGTATGCATTTGTGTGTGTGTGTCTGTCTGTCTGTCGGTCTGTGTTTGTGAGAGAGTATGCATGTGTGTGCGTCTTGACATGTATATAAATATGTGGATGTGAGAGGATGTGTGTCTGTCTATGTGTGTGTGCGAGCAAGTGTGTGTGTGTGTGTGTGTGTGTGTGTGTGTGCTGTATGTGTGACTTGGCAGGTGTGGCGGAGGGCCGGGCGCGCTGCTGATACTGGTGAACAATGTGTCCTCCCCCCGGGTCTCTGTGTCTGCTCCTTGGATAAGACACGGCATCCTCCCTACTGCTGTTGAACCAGGGCCATGGATGGAGCCTCCACACACAGCCAGGGGGGGGGAGAGAGAGGTATGCTGGTGGGTAGGTAGTCTCGCACAGCCAGACCTATCTCCACACTTCGCTTTAGCACCGTGCCAGCGCTGGAGACAGGTCTGGCTCTACCCACTATCATTCTGGCATAGGGGGGAAAATACACACGTCTTGTTTTTATTTCATTAAACCGGAGGCGAGCCCTGGCATTAAAATGGCGGCGTTTTTGTAGTTGTTTCACGTAGCGACGGGGACTTTGAAAAAACGGTAACACGCAGATAGCAGACAGGGAGGAGAATGCCGACTGAAATAGTCGCCCAATGGCAGATTTATACCAACACCCTACATCCGGAGAGTCCGACTGGTGGGTGGGCAGCCAGGCGTCCAATATGAGCAGGTGAATCCGCTCACCGCAATGGGTAACAAATAGACAGGAGATTAGGGAGGAAGGGGGGGTGGGAGGTAGGAGGAGGAGGTGTGGCTGAGGAGATGAGAGGGATGGAGGGGAAGGAGACAAATGGAGGGGAGGAGAGGAGGAGGGGAGAAGGGGAGTAGAAAATGAGAGGAGAGGAAAGGAGAGTAAGAGGAGAGGATGAGAGGAAAAGGAGAGAGGAGAGGACAGGGGGAGAAAGAAGAGAGGAAAAGGGAGAGGAGAAGAGAGCAGAGAGGACAGTAAAGAAGAGGGAAGAAAAGGACACTATGGGAGGAGAGGAAGGGAAAAGGAGAGGAGGAGGTGCAGTCTAGCGTAGAGGCAATGTCTCCGCCCCCCCACTGTTCTGCCGCGATACCATCTCCATCCCATCCGAGGCTGGGATAAGGGACACCGAAGCGGCGGTGTGTGTGCGAGTTATATTATTATGGGCTGCATGGCTGCCAAGGCCAGCGCTGAACGGCTGAGTGGCCAGCGTTGAGGAGTGTATCGCATGGTTTCAGTTAGGACACAGCTGAAAGTGCTGCTCTCTCCCTGCCTGTCTGCCGCTGGAAGTATTGATTCTTATCAGGAATAGCTCTGGCTGGAACAAGCTGGCCACACTACACTGCCTCTACTGCCGCCGCCGCCGCCGCCGCCGCCGCTCTTGGGTTTTAAAGCTTTCCTGTAGGGCCAGGATGTAAATTTAAACTCCAGCGGTCTCTCCGGGCCTCCTGGCTTCGAGGGGGGGAGGGGGGGGGGGGAGACTTCAGCACACATGCCACTTGGAATTAGCCGTGGCCGCCGCTTTGGAAGTGGGCTTAAACACACCGGCCTCTCATTAAGTCTGGGTTTTCTCCGGGATTCCCCAACAAAGTACCAGGTTCTAATGCGAGACTCCACCCAATATTGTCTTTGGACCGACAGCTAATCAGTAAAAAAAGCATCGGTAAAAATACAAGCTGACGTTCCCTTTCCTCTGGGTATGAATGTAATGTTGTTTTACTAAATATACCGACTATTTTCAGTGCACTTCTCATTATAAACCCTATTTTTTTTGCATCAACATTATAAACTATATATATGCAGAGTCATCGCTAGCCTAGCTAACATATCTAGCAGGGCTAGTGTTTCCTGCGGTTGGTGCGTGTGTGTGTGTGCATGTGTGTGTGTGTGTGTGTGTTAGCTCCCAGCCCTAATGACATTGAGGATGTGACCTTCCGCTGGGGAAGATAATCCCCAGGATGCTGCAGCTGAACTGTGGCCAGGCTGAGAGCATATTGCCACCCCTGAGAGACCGACAAACACACACACACACACACACACACACACACACACACACACACACACACACACACGCACACACACACACACACACACA
>JAOPJI010000047.1:4361160-4381559 GCA_027122695.1 Merluccius productus | reverse complement strand
GTTGGGGTGTGTGTGTGTGTGTGCCTGCGTGGATGTGTATATTTTGCATACGTGTGTGTGTGTGTGTGTATGTGTTTGTTGGTGTGTGTGTGTGTGTGTGTGTGCCTGCGTGGATGTGTGTATCTTGCATGCGTGTGTGTGTGTCTGTGTGTGTGTGTTTGTGTGTGTATGTATGTATGTTTGTGCTGAGGTCTGTAGATGTTTTTCACCCACTACAGTCCTACAGTGGACTCCGAGTGTTTGCCGAGTGCTAATATTGATAAATGAGAACAGTGGGCAGAACAGAAGCACGGTCGATACAATATCTGTATGCACTCGACGTGTGTGTGTGTGTGTGTGTGTGTGTGTGTGTGTGTGTGTGTGTGTGTAACCGGGGTAAGCCCCTCACTGGCTGTGTTTGTTAACACGCGGCTCTGCGGATGACTCGTGTTTCTTGGCGGCTGTGTCCCCTTTTTTTGGGTTTGTTCTCAGTTTGACAAAGTGACCTCCGTCTGTATTTGCGACATCGCGTCGCCGCTGCCAAAACGAACGCGCGCTCAGATCAATGTTTTTCCCGACTGCTGTACCTCAGCTAGACCCAGACGATGGGTGGCTGTCGATGGATCTGTCTTGTACTGCCGGAGAGCAGACAACGACTTGCTTCGGTTGCTGGAGGACCCCTAACTTTCTTTTTCTTTTGAATGTGAACTCCATGGCGTTATATTTGGCTCAATGGGCTCAGGATGAGATTAGGGAGCTACTATTCCAGGGGTTTTATAGGCTGGGGTTTCTATCTGCTCCGAAGTGTCCCGGCTACTTCCACAGCCAATCCTTCAACACCTACAGTTTTCTCTCTCGCGCTCTCTCTTTCTCTCTCTATGTTTCTCTCTGTGTCTCTGTGTCTCTTATCTCTCTCTGTATGTGTGTTTCTCTCTCTCGCTCTCTCTCTCTCTCTCTCTCTCTCTCCCCTATATATATATATATATATATATATGTGTGTCTCTCTCTCTATGTCTGACTCTCTCACATCCACACAAGCGAGGAACTGAGTGGAATGGTAATTGTCCTGGAAAAGAAACAAAAAGATGGAGAAACAGCCTGCAGACACACACACACACACACACACACACACACACACACGTGCAGTTAGTCTTCAGCTAATGTGTGTATATGTAGCTTGGTTAGTGTTCATTCAAATGATGATGTTGCGTCATCATCATCATCATCATCATCATCATCATCATCATCATCATCTTCATCATCATCATCATCATCATCATCATCATCATTACCACCATCATCATCACCACCATCTTCATCATCCTCACCATTACCAGATATGTGTAGGATTACATTGTGTGGCTCTGATGTCTCGGGGGAAACATACATAGTGCCTCATATTCCCATTAAAGAAATGGGAGTGAAATGATTTAATATACGCCTTAACAATGCGGCGAGACCCATGTAGCGCCTCAGCCGTGAAGTTACAGCCATAGTAGCGCATTAAGCTCAACACCCCTGGAAATTATTTTCCCATTCCGACTCCGTTGTGTTAGCTTCCGCGGCTAAATGTCATGTACAGTATATGAAACAAAAATCAATTTCCAATGTATGTATTTTGAGCACAAAGAGCATGTTAGGAGGTGTGATGGGAACAACAGATTGTGTGTTTCCTTGTGTCTGATGCTTTTCGTTTTCCTGAATGGCTGGTCTTTTTTATAAGGAAAAAATAACAAACACATAAACATTCAACATACTAAAAAATAAAAAAAAACCTGTCCGTCTGTATGTATGTGTGTATGTGTGTGTAATATAATAATACTGAGATAACAGAGATAAATTAACCCGTCCCCCCCCCCCCATGTTAAAATACCACTCCATTAGTGTGATTGCGATCCTCTCTTCTGAGATAAGACCTTGTCAGTCATGCGTGGAGCCACAGCGTAACGGGAAGCCATCCGTCTGTGGCAAATTATTTTAGTTAAAACAAGATCGCATCGCAGATTACATTAATCGGAAAAAAAGATATGTTTTTTCCGATGTTTTTCTCTGCGTCTGTCCACCCATTGGACCCCCCCTCCCCCATCACCAAATCCTCTCGCTTAGCTGGGCGCCGGGATCAATAAGTAATTTTTGGGGGCTGATTAGTTTGAATGTAGTCTGATGGGTCCTGAGGATATAATCAGGCAGTAAAAAACATAGGCTGTAACCGCAATCAGGCTGCCGCCATCGCGTGGAACCGCCGTTTTCTGAACTGTGTAAGTGTATTGATATTATCTGGATTATATATGTTTCGAGGATTTGGGGAAAGGGTCATTTAAACTATGGGGGGGGGGTCTGGATTAATGACATGTATCTGCATTCACTGTAAGCCACTTGGAATAGAAGTGTCTGCTAAATGACTATATAGTTTTAAAAAAAATGCATTTACTATTAGTGCTCGTGAGGCATGCTTTTTACGGTCGTTAAAGTAGTGAGATATAGATATAGGCCTATACTGTTGATTAACTCGTGGGCCAAGGCTGACTGGAGATAAATAATTAAAAAGTGGTTAGCTCCTGCTAGGACCGTTCGCTGACTGATATTTACACCCTCAACGTGGGGGTAGTTTATCTCCGGGGAACAACGAAGGGACAGCCCTGATTGGCTGGAGGTAGCTCATCAGATACTTTTCACCCAGGGTCAGAATTATTTATCTAGGTTTTTTGGTCATTTAATTTCTACTCCCCACTGGAAAAATTAATAATGAGGGACATAAATGAGGGATGACAGTTTTTCCATTGATTCAGGAAGGCTTTTTTGATATATTTTGATATATAAAAACTAAATGTGGCCTTTATGATTTAGATTTAGATATTAGAACATACAAATACACACAATTAACTGCATTACATATACAGCACACTCAACAAACAACATAAATAGATATTTAATGTCCATCGGTTAATTCACAGGCTACTTTCTAAAGATTAAGGTTTGGCGTACGCTCAAAACCCACTCAAAACGCCCTCGCCACCCAGTGAACCATTGATATAAGATACCTATGGCCATGGTTTCATTGTACACCCATCACACATGTGTGTGTGTATGTGTGTGCGTTTGTGTGAAGGACACATTTGAGTTATTACACAGCGATGTCAACACCTCAGACATTCCTGCCGTACTAAAAGTCATTCCCCCACCACCCACACAAATAACCTCCTTCCAAGCACCACAAGAGCGGCTCCCAGAACGGACGCCGCGGACGCTGGATGCTGTGAACTCTCGCTAAGTGACGTCCATTCATCCTTTCACACCCTTCCACACGTTATTAAAAAGCAACGCCCGTGGCCGGTGCTTATACAATGGTTTAGACCACTCTGCTGTGAGAGTGTATGGAGGTTCACATGTGTGTGTGTGTGTGTGTGTATCAGTAAAGCTGTGAGGGAGGGATGGTTCCTGGTCTTGCTCTGGGCGCTGTAACCCTGTCTCTGCACTCCCCTCCCAGGGGTCCCATAGCAGGGGGGGTCATAAAGCGGGTGTGTGCGCGTGCGTGTGTGCGTGATATTGCCGTGCTTCTCATATTCTCACAGCACACACACACACGTCCAGGTGATACCGTCTGCTGATTTACTGTCCCGCCGTAAAAAGCGACGTCTCCGGAAAGAAAGTTCAGACTTCAAGAGTGCCAGATAAATCACGTCTGTCGCTTTACTTTCCTTACACCGTGCTCTCTGGACTTCCTCGCTTTGCTTCACATACACACACGACTTTTTTTCTACTTCTTCCGCACAAAATAAACCGAGAGGGCTGACCTGGAACAGGGGTAAATATACAAGTAAGAGGCGAGTCTGAGAAAGCAATACAGCGGGTAACATGGGGGAATGAAAATGTTGCAACGGTGCGATGTTTTTAAACACATTAAGCAGGTGTTAGCATCGCACCATAAACTCTATGTGCACCGTGGCCGCCCTCCCGCTGCCGCCTACCTCTCTCCCCCTTTCTCTCCCCCCTCCCCCTTCTCTCCATCTCTCCCTCTCTCCCTGTTTCTCGCTCTCTCTCCCCCACTACTACTACTACTACTAATCGACTTCTCTTCACCTTCCCTTGCCATTAAAAAGATACATTTTAATGGCTGACAAAATATGCCCTCTACTGGATGAATGCAGTACTCCATCAAAACAATACAGATTTTTCTGTGGAGAGCTCAATGTTTCCATGAAGCGTTCCTGTTGTGGGAGAGCGGAGACTTTTACCGTGCGTTGACTATCTATGGGCTAAGTGTGTGTTAAATGTGCTGCTGGTACAAGAGAATCACACACAAACACATATCTATACATGCTACGCAATGAAGGATCTGCAATTACGCGAATTGGCATGCGTTTGGAGGTAAGACTATGTCAGAATAGAGGAAATACACATGGAGGTAGGACTATGTCAGAATAGAGGAAATACACATGTAGGTAGGACTATGTCAGAATAGAGGAAATACACATGTAGGTAGGACTATGTCAGAATAGAGGAAATCGGCACAGGAAATAGAGGCAATCTAGACAAATAACATAAATTCAGACAGAACTGAAGCCAAGACATCCAACACATCTCCACAGTTACAAATAATAATGGTAGACGCTGTTCCAACTTGAGCAAAACATGTTTCAATGTATATACAGTATACATATATATATTCACAAAAAGTATGTATTTGTACTTCATCGATACTGAGGCTTTCTGTGAAACGCGTCCCAACCTGCAGAACACAATGCACCAGGGGAGACGCCGATGCCTCGGTTGCACTGCAATTGTTCCCTCAAATGAAGACAAATTGCAGGCCATGTTTTTTGACAAAACAGTCCCAGGTGACGGGGCTGGGTAACAAAGGGAGGACCCTTGCCTCAGCAAATTGCAAAGGTTAGAATTGGAGTCCATGCGGGTCAGCTCAGGTCCCCTCAGAGGAAAAGTGTGTGTTGTGTAGTCACAGTCAATTAAAGAACATGATGGGACATTTCATGCTTCTGGACGTGATGGTGTTGACCTGGCTTTTGCAAGCCCACAACGTGAGGTGGTAACTGCCGCACATCTGGAGATATCGTCTTCTACCAACAGTGATGAGTGCAGCTGAATTCTACACACTTCCTACCGCATCTACTGCAGCAAAGGTACCCACATGACACAATGCTCTTGTTTTACTATAAATAATAGGGGCATTACTTCTCAGATACTTCACACGATGTGCGTCCACGTACACTAGATCACCTCAAGAACACACATGGACACACATCCACGCGGACACACATACACACACACACACACACACACATGCACGCACACCTGCACACAGGAAGAACAGACATGTTGCAATAGCATACATATTTCCTGCAAGAGATTGTTCGGTTTGAGTTTTGATTTTCGTGATATGCCCATTCTAAAAATAAATCCCAGTTGAACATCAACATGGACAGGTGTGGGCTGCAGCAGCTCCTCCATCTTACCTAGCCGTGTTTAAACCGGTGGCCTGATGGAAAGAGATGGACGACTGCAGTCGTTTCAGTCGGTTAGATTTACAAGCACAATCAAAGTCTAACCAATTAGACGATAGCTTGGTCCATAAACCCAGAATGAAAGGGCTCCATCGGGGGGGAAACCACAGGAATATATTTCACGTCATCCATTTTATAGGAATTTTAGATGTGCATTCAAGAGAAAATTAAATTACAGGTAGTCATGGTTTTTAAATAGACACCCTTTTTCTTTGTGCATATCCACACACATGCGCACGCATGTAAGCACACGCACAAAATTCCTCAATATTCTCTGTAATCTTTCGCTGACAGTAACCAATGGGGATCTACATGTGACAGGACTTCACAATCCACATGGCCAATTAGGGGGGTTAATTGCCTGGTCTAGTTCCAAGTTGTGCCAAGTTTCGGCGATGACAGCTGTATCCAATTCTGGACTCTACTCACTCTCCAGAAATTCTGCAGCAATCATATCATTCTCACGGACTAAACCATTGTTACAGCGTTTTGAGGAGCTTTTCTTCCTTTTCTACACTATACAGTATATATATATATAATATTATATTATTACTGCATGGCAGATGCAGTTTGTGAAGAAATGCTGTAATTTAAAAATGATAGGGCAGAGCACATGCCAAACACTAACCTTTAAAAATAAAGCCCATGAATGAACTAATGTTTCAAAGGAAATTCATGGTTCAATGGCTCACTATTTCATTGAGTTTGGCCCCAATTGTTGCAGATTTTTGTTCGCTCAATGTTTTTAAGACCACATGAAGGCATTGTTGATGACTGCAATATTGGTAAATAAACATTGTAGTTTTTGGGTCATGACCTAATGATGACACGTGTGGGTCCTGAGGCTCGACCGGTTGAGAACCACTGTTCTATGAGACCTGGCTTACCGGGTTACATGAAGTGGTATCACGATGAGGAAACTCATGGTTACACTAAAGCCCAGCGACGACAGATATAACATTATTATACCTCCAGTACTACTGCTATACGGCGGCGTATGGTAGTGAATCACTACCATACGCCGCCGTATCAGTCACTACCACGCGCCATACCGTGAAACCCCCCCCAGAATGTCGGGGTCGATTGGTAGTTGTGTCACAAGCAGACAAGTCCACAACACACGCAAGTCGTAAATTGACAAGGGAGACTTTTCCTGCAAGGAGACACGTGTCCTCAACCTTGTCAATCTGCACACACACACACACACACACAGACACACAGACACACACACACACACACACACACACACCCTCATCCGTAGCTACCTCACAACACTTCCACTGTGGTATTACATTTCCACTAATCTAATCGCAAGTCCCCCCCCACCCCACCCCCACAATAACACCCATAACAGATAGGGGCCACAGCTCCTCCATGCCCCCCATTCTGGACCGGCCCTTATCTG
The DNA here is from genome assembly GCA_027122695.1 of Merluccius productus. NCBI lineage: Eukaryota > Metazoa > Chordata > Actinopteri > Gadiformes > Merlucciidae > Merluccius > Merluccius productus. The sequence continues at coordinate 4,374,656 of JAOPJI010000047.1, read as the reverse complement.
CAGGGAAACACCTTGGAGCTGGGGGACCGCCACGTCCCCACATCCCCTTGTACAGCGGGACCCGACGGCTGCTGCTGACGGTGGTCTCGGAGAGCTTAACCCGGGCTTAGCGGTTCCATCCCTGCCCTGGGATGGACCCGTCTCTTCCCCGTTTCCCCCATGTCTCCCCCACCTCCTTAGCTACATCTGCCCCAATCGCAGAACCCATCGGCTGACGGGTCTGACGATGATTTAGACTCTCAGAGGTGTAGCCAGCGGATATCCGAACGACGCGTCCTCTTCCGTGCGCCGGTCGTTGTTTGCCACCCAATTAGCAACTTAAGACGCCAGAATGGAGTTGGAGTTGGAGTTGAGACACGACGTCTATGACCTGATTGTTTCACAAGTAGCCACTTTACACTCAGGTAACAGTTTAAAACCACAACAACGGCTTATGAATATACAGTATTATAAATGCAGATAGCCGATGGGTTCCGAGATTGCTCAACTCCAACTCCATTCTTGCGTCTCAAGTTGCTAAATCGGACTGTAAACGACGACCGGCACACTGAAGAGGACGTGGTTATCCGGATAAATGCTGGTACACCGGGACCCCAAGAAATACTGCCCGTTGTCCCCAGAGGCTAAATCCAAGATTGCATCTGTCCCAGCTAGAGAGCACCAGAGCTGCTGCTGCTGCTGCTGCTGCTGCTGCTGCTGCTGCTGCACAAAGGGGTATTTACACAGACGGTGGACTTATTAAACTTTAATCCCACTAAGAAGAAGCATATTCCGCTTATGAATTATAGATGGCATGCGAGGTTAGAGTTCCCTATATGACCTCTATTCCAACCAAACAGACTGCAGACACTTTTGATCAACTGTGTTATCGGCCGACCATGGAGGTTGCTGACACACACGCGCACACACACACAGACACACACACATAATCCCACATTGATGCAAACCCACACTGCTAGATAATAGATAGAGAAATGAAATATATATGGACTATAAAATGGCAGCTGAAGATGGTTTAATATTAAGGTTTAATATATGTGCTTTGCCATAATCTAACGGGGACGTAGGAGTTAAGAGCAGTGTTAAGGTAATCTTATCGGTGACCTCCTTGCTGAAAATATCCATATTCTAAAGGGAGCCAAATAAAATTAGCATAACTGATTTAGTTGCAGTGCTAAATTACCCCTTGCCCATCTGCCAAAAATTGGCAAAGGATTGTAAATTAATTCAAAAATTCAACAGAGACCAATTGTCCTCTTATTAAATGATTGATCTATTCCCAAGTGATGTGCAATAGACCATAATTTCATTTTCCCAAGGTCTTCCGTTTGTTTTTCAGACAGGTTCAAGTTGAGGCAGGCCATTCAGAAACTGTGATTCATTTTGCAGAATTGATTGACTATGAAAGTTGAAAAAGCCATGAAATCAGCAACCTAATCAATGGGTTACTCAATCTAGTTAACATTGGATTCAACCATTTTAACATCAAGATGTGGCATGATATACATTGGGGGTTTACTGGTTGTCAATGTCAATTGATGAACTGCAAAAAGCCTGGGCTTTTCTTCATATTTGCTAAAGCGCCATGTTTTCTTCAGCTGTTAAAGTAAAATAATCTCACGCTTGACCTTATAACAGGTGTCTTTGTTATAGTCGTCTAGTTTCGAACCGACGCAGTTCTCATTTTCCCGCCATGCGCCCACGTTGTTTAAATAGCAAATGCATTTGCGCTCCTCTGTGCGTCCATGGGTGTGTTGGTCTGAGGCGTGTTCAGGTATATTGTTGGCGTATTGCTTTCTTAAGGCAACTGAAAGCAATTGCGCAATTGACAAACCGAAACCTGGCGGAAATTTAACAGCGTGGTGTTTCACTGTTAGTTTACAGGTGCGTTAGTAATACGCGCCGATAGGTGGGTGCACAATACTCGTACACACTGCTTGTTACACACACACACACAGGCGCAGCAGTGCACAAACATGCAAACCATTCAAAATTAAAGAGATGACAATGTGAAAAATTCTAATTGTGTACTTCAAGATATTTCTTTAAAAATACATGTCATAATGGTTTGTCATATTTAGCAGAATTAGCTTGCAGTAATGACGAATGAAACTGGCTAATTATTTGACTAATGGTGGCAATACACATGGGTGTTTAAAGAGACTTGTCAGGTTGAGGGTTTCTATCAACAACCAGGGCAACGACAGGATTACACAACTTTCCTGACAAGGATTCGACTACTGAATACAAGATAATGCGAGTCGAACAAAACATCACTCTTTGAACTCCTCAGTTAAATATCGGTGCATTTGGCGCCTGCAGGATAATATTTTATAGTACGCACAATAACCGCCAGCCCATTTGTATTTTTTTTTGCACGTTGCGATAAACCACCACCACACAACTCTAATTACCCTAGCGCCTGCATTTCAAAGACCAGCCAACAGGCCTGAAAAACAACAGCAGCCAGCTCAATAATAGGCTACAATATACTACATTATTCTATACTATATTGGATATAGCCCAGAGTAATAACTAAACAGAAGATGAATTCAAACGACTGCATAGCTCAACCAAGGTCGTTAACACGGCATCATAGTTTACAATAAAGGTAGACAGGCAGGTTATCAGATAACTATTTTATTTATATTTTATTTATATTTATTTTATTTTCAAGATGGAATGTAAAAAAAATACAGGATCACGGCCGCGGTGCCACTGCATTTGATCGTGTATTCTCGATTCGCACAGACAAATGGAGAACCTGATGGGTCAAAGGGGTTGAGCGACGGAGGAGGCAAAGGATCCATCGGCCTAGGAACACATACCTGTCCCTTAGTGAGGATGAGTGTCGCCTAAAGCTTCGCCTATCCCGCCAGGCTGTGACAAACATATGCCATCAATGTCCAGGTGATTTGCAATGCACTGTGTAAGGTTATACATGTATTCGCAATCATCAATTATCCTGGATCAATTATCCTGGATCAAGCCATAACTCCTTTATACTGACCAACTATGTCATTCCTGCAGTCTTCCAGGGGGACCCCCCCCCTGGATCAGGCAGTTAGGGGACAATCGCTACCCAGGCATGGCTGATTACACCGTAGTATCATGCCATCAAGCACACGAAAGCATGAGCATCGAGAAAATGTTTGGCGTGCTGAAAATGCACTTCAGATGTTTGGATAAGTGTTACAATTACAATACAGCCCTCAGAAGGTCGGTGCAGTCTTTGTGGCGTGTTGTGTGTTGCATAACAGTGCCATGAGTCATGGATGTCTCTTGGACATTAATGAGGAAAGATTGCAGGACTTTAGGAGGCATGATGCTGAACTGCATGTGCCGATGCCAATGAACCCAAATACACCAGCAGCAGCACGGGTGAGAAGAAATCAGTCGGCAGAAGAGCTGCGTTATCTATAGCCTGTACATATATATATATATATTTATTTATTTTTTTTACGTATAAATATTGCATTTATTAAATCCCAGCTGATTCTACCTGTTACTTCATGACTGTAAAAAAAGATTTTAAAGAGAACTAAAACCAGGCAACCAAATTAATGAACCAATGACCTGCTCATCTTCTGATTTGTATGTATACTCTATACATGTGTGTGTGTGTGTGTGTGTTTTTTTTTCCATGAGACCCCAAGCCTGTAGAGAGACTTCCTGGACAGCCATGGGATAATGGCTGTCCAGGCCCAGACAAGACGAGGGGCCTCTCATTAGGGCCGGGAACATGGGCCCCTAATTGTAGGGTGGTGCTGTCGCCTCCCTGATCTTGGCTCTAATGGGATCCAGGGTCATCATTATCATGTAACCAGGGCCTGCATCATGTACTCTTTTTATGGCCTTCAAACAGCTGCTTCCATACACCCCCTCCCTCCCGCCCTTGAACCGCATTCCTGTCTCATCTCCTCCAAGGCTTCTCTCTGGCCCTCGGTGCCCATCCCTGGGCCTCGGTTAGCCCGAGCCGGTCTGAAGGTAAAGGTCAATAAAACAGGAGCCCCTGGAGATGGAGCGGGCCTATAGTCAGCCTTCAGGTCTGCTTTGTCCCATCCCCTGGCACTCCCGAGTCCTCCTCCGCATTGGACTTGAGTGCCAGAAAATGTCGCTCCCGTTCCTTTTCAAAGCCTGCCACCTGCCACCTTCAGAGTGTCCGATTTTCCGAGAGAAATAATGAAGACGAACGGGAGGAGAAATCCTCCCAAGGACCAACAGGACGTAACAACAGGTCTGTGAGGACACAAACAACAACAAACAACAACAACATCCACACCGCTTGAAGCATGTCCGCTCCCTGCCGGGTGCCCCCCGGGTTCGGCTAAAAGGATAAACACTTATTTGTGCGAGATGCATATGGCAGATAGCCACGGACGCCCAACTGTGGCCGTCAGCTGCCGACACGACTTCCTGCCGGCGCGGAGAGACGCGCTACCATGGAAGCAAACACGGCAATTATGCAGCGCAAGAGAGAGAGAGAGAGAGAGGGAGAGGGAGAGCAGGGGAGTGCAGGGCTGTGTTTGTGGGTAAATGGCGGGTGGTTATCCTAAGTGGCAGGGCTATTGTGCCACCACCGAGGCCTGCCTAGCAGCAACCAAAGGTGGACGCCGTGCAGGAAACATTATACCTCCGCGCAAACACTCGTCTCATTGGCTCCCCGATGTGTGTGGGCCTTGTAAAGGAGCGCCTGCTAGCTTGTCATTATACTTTCCTTTTTTTTCCTTCTCTTTTTTCCACCGCTTAGAAGCGAAAGAAAAAGAAAAAAAACACATATACATACACACATACACACAAACACCGGTTATACCGCTCTGAGCCTCCCCACAGATTTCAGCATTGGCAATTAAATTGTTTCCTTAAAAGAAAAACCTTATTTGGAAGTTGGAGATGCTCTCATGGCTGTTTGTGGGGGGGGGGGGGGGGTTATAATTGTTACCATTTCCATGTAAATTAGGTACACCGCATGTGCTCGTGTGCTGGGGGACGGGGTGGTTCATATAAACAAGGGTAGGAGAAAACCAAAAAAAAGAACATGGTTCTCTTGAGAGGAAGAGTGAGTACAAGGTACTACAAATATATATATATATATATATATATATATATATATATATATACGATAAAGCATCGCATCCGCTGCAAAGCTCGGTATTTAAACAACGTTGTTGGCCGAGCGATGAGAATCAAGCTCCCGATGCGACCGTGTCCCCTGACCTATTGTACCCGAACACATCCGCGTGCGTTAGGCGCAGAGCCGTGGGACCGGCTTAAGAGTGCAGAGGAAGAGCTGCTCCACTGCTCCGCCGGGCTGGGGTTGAATCCCAGCGGGGAATCCCCAGCCCAGAGTGTCAGCCCTGGGTCAGGTATGTGCTGTGCTCCGACCCCCTGTTCCACACCTCGCCTCTTTCATCCCCACTCTGCTGCAGTCATTACTGGGACACCTCTTGAACCCCTGTAGGGGCTCACCTGGTCCTCCTCAGACGGTCCATAGTCCAGTCTTCTCTATGTCGTGCTGCTCGGTGCTACTTATACTTACTATTGTGTATGGGTGATTCTACCGAAGCCAAAACAGTATTTTGGAAAACTACTGTGTTCAGACCTAGAGATAGGGCTTGTACATCAGAATGCATCATGGGATTTTTTTGTTTGTTTTGGCGCTACTCCGCCATATTGAGAGGACTCAAAAGAGAGTTGTAGTCCTGTAAAATCCTTAATCAACATAAATATACAGTGACCTAGGTTAATGAAAACTATGTTTGGCCACGTCACTCTGGCATGAGATACGCTGTGGCAACATCGTCTCCCCGTAATAACTAAACAATGACTACCAACATCATAACTGACGTTTGTTTCTATTGGGAGGTAGCTGTCCCTACTGACTCCTACATACACGTTCATAAAAATATGTATACTTTTAAATGTGCTTCAGATATGTTGAGACATATTTATGGTAAACATGTGTTCTATAGGGCTGTGTGTGTGTGTGCGTGTGCGTGTGTGTGTGTGTGTGTGCGCGCGCGCTGCACCACTTGCCGCCCACATTACTGACAACAAACACAACTGTAACCTCCAGAGTAAGCCACAGCACAGGGAGGATATAAATTGAACAAGGCGGCCAAGCAAAACGTTCATTTCACGTAACATTAAGGGAATGAGTGCTGCTCGATCGCAGGTGATATTTATAAAACACGCTGCATGGTTTGATACTCGTTGGATAGAGTTGGAGACACTGGCGGGGGCTTCATTTTAAAATGAGAATTAGCCGTTGGGACGGGATGGGGGTTGTATGGTGGGGAAAGGGCAGTTATTTTATAGCCAGTGTAGATGTCAGTATGTCACTATATATATATATATATATATATATATATATAGTATATTTTTATCTGCATTTTAGGCAGTTTTGCTATCAGTATTAATGATTTGTGGCATGAACCAGAATGGCTGTATTCAATTTGATACTTGAAGGTAACCAAATCCTTTATATTTATTTAGCAACACTATGAGTTACCATATTATGTGCCATACACACATATAGGACTATGTTGTTTTGCTGCGATTGTATTATTATATTGCTATACCGTCCAACAAGGCTCGATAGCAGAATTGACTATGGCATTACCTCATCACTTCCACAGCAACACATGACAATGGAGCACAAGCCTTCACCTCCCATTCATTCACTGTCTTGTGGACACAGCGTGGGTTCATCCTTTACAACTGACAGGAATGCAGCACACTGAATGTGCTAATGGTGTGAAGGTGCTTTCTGGCTTCATGAAGCTGTCACCACATTACAAATATAATAATGATTAGAAGGCTAAGACATGTCCCTCCGCCAAAGAAACACATGAGGAGAGATTGAAGCCTGTGTATGTGTGTGCGTGCAAATGTGTGTGTGTGCGTGTGTCTTAAGGTGTGTATATGTGTGTGCATGCGTGTGTGTGTGTGTGTGTGTGTGTATGTGTCTTGAGGCGTGTGTGTGTGTTTGTGCGTGTGTGTGTGTGTGTGTGTGTGTGTGTGCGTGCATCTACGTGTGCAAAATTGGATAACAGTGAAAGGAGGCTAACGGTCACATTGTTAAATTAGAAGGATTTATTTGGCGCTTCAGAAATTTGATTTATTATTTATCCCATAAATAATTTCTACGCCCCATTTCTCATATAGTGGAGCCTGGCTGAAACGTGGGACTCTGCCGGCCTTGTTCAATATCTCTCTATCAGAGAGCAATAAGGCCCCGGCAACAGTGTTAGTCCAGCACAGCCTCAACCCTCTGGTCCAATCCAATATTAAAACCTGTGGGGGTTGGATCAGGGCCGGGGGCCCAACGACCAAGTGAGCACACAGCAGAGTCCCCTGCGCATTGCTTAGCCACATTATCTCACACCTCACAGCCCCCCTTCCAACCCAAACCAAATGTCATTAGGCCCTCATTACAGCAGGGGGCACCGCCGTGGGGACGCAGCAGGAATCATAACCCACTGATTTACAGCCAGATTCTCCTCACACACATCACACCTCCGTGTCAGACCCTGCGGCACCGCTACCCGAGTGTGGTGGTCGCAGGTTTGAACCCGCGAGCGAGCGCAGTCATTCAGGTGTGTTTAAACACAGTTCCTACGCGTTCTGGTATTAGTTTGTGAATCCAATGTGTAGTGATAATTAAAAGGCTATGGCTTTGGGGATTTTTTGGTTTCCCATTTTTACATTATCTTGTGTGCCGAATGTTAGAGAGCAATTTTAATATAACTATAGGTTATAAAACATGTGTGCTTTATAGGTCAAATCAATTATGCATACTGCAGGGCTCAATTTGTTTAAATAGAAATGTTCATGTCATTGCCAATATACAATATTGAAATATTTCAGCCTAATAGCATCTTTTAACAACCTTCGACACTAAATCTCAGACTAATAAACCAACTATATTCCTGATGGAAGACAAAAGATGATGGAAGATAAATATCAACATGAAAGCACAAATAACCATAAGCATATGGTGACTTAAACCTGCCATCCTACAATGTTGTTTTGATGGCATATTTTAACAGTGAACGTGAACATCAGGCCAACTGTGGAGAGGGGAGAGGGAGAGAGACAGAGAGACGGATAGACAGAGCGACAGAGAGACGGAGAGACAGAGAGACGGAGAGACAGAGCGAGAGAGCGAGAGAGCGAGAGCATTGGAGTCACAGGTCACAACCCCTGTCCCCTCTGATATTTGCTCAATTGACGCCAGGGCCCCTTTTGCTTTATGAGAAGCGTTCATATTAGATCTACCAAGTGAATAAATATATTTGTGCACTTACCTAGTTGAGATAAGCCCAGGGTTTCCCAGCCGCCAGCGAAGAAAAAAAGAAAAAAGGGAATGTATGATATTAGTGGTTGTGATAGATAATAAACACACAGCAATATGACAATATAATGGCCTGGTCTGGAGGTCACTTTAGAGGTCCTTTGCAAGATAGATATGCGACGGGACTGAAATAATTAGCTTCGGTGGTTAAATCTCTACATAATAGGTCGTTCAATATAATGAGACCAGGATGCCAACCAACATGAACCATATGTTGTACAGAATACATTATATTTAAAGGTAATGTCGATGATACATGAAACACACGGACAAATCAAGGTGTCTGTGGTCTTTAGGAGCATCATTAGAGGGGTGTTGGTCAGGTGCTACTGAGGTCAAGGAACAACAACACGGTGACGAGAAAAAATAATGAAAAGATTGAACAAAGAAAGGCCCACAAGTTACAAGAAGCCACACTGACACTAACAGAAAGGGGTTCGTCGTAGTCCAACCCAAGATCAGGTGTGCCAGTGAAGCATTTCCACTCAACGTGGATATCTTTAGCTCATCTAACAATCTGAGCAACCACCATCCATCCAACACGCGGACATGACACACAGCCCCTGGAAGGGCCCATTATCGCCTCATTCAACAAATAACATGAAGGCAACACGTGAAGAAACAGCGCACCTTTCGCGCCCATTTCCCCCATTTCCACGGCCGTACGCATGCGGTGAACAGAGTTTAAGAGGCTCTGTCGGCCCTAATGAGATGTCACTTGATTTAGGGTCCCGGCTTCATGAAGGCTACCATGTTTCAGAGAGGCCGTTCCCGCCGCTCGATAGAAATCAATACGGCCGCTGCAATTATTAATACAGTCCCGGGCAGTTAGATGTGAATGAGACAGATGACATTAGGGCCAGATTGATCTAGGGGGGAAATGGATTTCATAAGGCGCTGAATGCCTTCATTATATTCCACACAATAGAGAGAGAAAAAGCTTGAATGTAGTGGGTGCTTTTCAACCCCGGTAACACACGCGGTCAGATGGTAGCAAGATGTTTGAATTTGAAACATATGCGTCTTTTTATACCACCCTGTATTTACATTCATCGCACTTTATTGTGCATGGCTGTTGTTAGCATCGTTGCATACACATGCATGTATGCATACACACGCATGTATGCATATACATCCACATGTGCAAATACCTTTGACGCTATGCTTTGTATAATACTACGTGCCATGATGTCATGTATGACGTCTCTGCTTATACCTAATGTTTTTAAAAATATATGGGGCGGCTAGCGCGCTAGCCATGTAGGCGTTATGCCTTTGTAGCGACCCAGGTTCGATTCCCATCTGCGGTCCTATGCTTTATGTCATTCCTCCTCTCTTTCAACCTACTTCACTGTCACTCTTAACGGCCTTAAAGGCATAAAATCTCATAATATATATTTCTTTAGATTAAAAAATATATAATATAATAATATATTTATGTCATATACTTATTATTTTATGTATAAATAGAATTATGTATTATTAGTGTATTATGTATTCCAATGAACAACATAGAGAACATAATCGGGTTGCTCTCAGCCCCCATGTGTATTTACACACATGGTAATATGTAATGAGACGGCTGACACTATAGCATACTAGCGACTGAAACAATGTGGGTCAATACAGAATGTGTGTTGTGGTGGTGGTGGTGTTTGGTTGGTTAGGGGGTAGGGCTCATCGAAAAAACCGCCAGAGTCTCAGGTGTGCGTCCAAAATGAATATTCACCCCGCTAGCTAACCCCACTCCCTAAGGGCCCCGGGGGGGGCCAGTAAATAACAGAGCAACCGATGCTGGTAAACACAGAACCACGGCCCTCTGTTTGGAAGAGAGGGGCGCTGTTTACTTAACCTATAACACAATAAAAAAATACGACGATATAGCAATAAAGCCCGGTTAGTGTCAGCTAAATCCACCACAGCTTTATTAGCATAAAGAATTAGCAGGAAATGTCTAGTGGCCTTTATTGCAGAATGGATGCAATATGAAGAGGTGAGGGGGTCATCCCGGGTATTAAGGCAGGGCTATAGCCAAGTGAAGATAGATCAGGGTATTAAATAAGACTGAGGCTGTCATGGGCTGTTGTGTGGGTATGTCTGCAATGGGCTGAATCTCTTTAATACGCATCATTGAACATTTGATCCAAAAATTAGGCATCTTGCTCAAGGATGTATACAGCTAGGCGTTGTTATCATTGGGGTTCAAACCCAGAACCCTTTGTCTGGGTATCCAGAATAGTCCAGCCTAACGGCTGGACTATTCTGCCCCTCTATCATGTATCATAGAACAAATAGCTTTAAACCAACGGTTTTTAGACTCTTCTAATCCCATGATGGACCCTGTAGCATCTCAGAAACTAAGCAAAGCTAATGCATGCATTGTTATGAAAGGCACTGTTTAAAACCGACAGCTATTGTACGTGAAAAGACCCGGAGGGATTATATAACCAGTTCAAATATTTAATCAATGTCCTTCAGTTCTTCAAAACGAGTCAATGCATCGGATAGAAAATCAATACTTCCATTTCATCAACATCAAATCAACATCGGGCGGATACAAAGCTGTGCGACGACAACCGTTGCTTCCTTCCTACGCTGGCCTTTGCGCGAAGACCCACCTGAGGGGGACTGTGGGGGTATTATGATTTCACATGTGACACACAACACAGCACACAGAATGAAACTCTCAAGCCATAAATGTCAATGCCAAGAACACACATGTACGTGTCAAAAGGGTGTCCTTTTCAACCGCGGAAAACGGAGAAAGTGTATTACTGTGTTACTCAAGCTACACTGAAAGCCATTACCTTGAACTAAAGCAACACACACCCACACACACACACACACACACACACAGCCCCCCGGGTGGTGTGCAGGTGGTGGAGGGTGTAAAGGCACCAAGTCAAACGGCGTCCTGGATCACTGGGATGGGTAGCCGGCGAAGCAGCCACCCCTAACGCTGTGCCCTGGCCGGTGAGACACGACGAAAAGGCAGCCACCACCCCTCCACCAACCCACCCATCCTCCACCTCCTCTCTCCTCCACATGGAAATACCTGCTGCAGGGGCCGTCATCGACATTTGTCAGTCGAAAGTAAAAAAAAACAATAATATCGGTATGGCAAGGATGTCAATAGAACAAGTGTCTGAGTGCACCATAATTGATATCCTTTCTGGTATACAACATGGATAGTTTGGGTAAGATGCTATACGATGTCAAGTACTATTTAATTGCTAGGACATACATAGGGGTTTTTTTTTTTGGGGGGGGGAGCATACATAGCGTTTGGGGCAAATATTGATGTCGGTGCAGATGTACACGCATACAATCACTCATGCCCTCAATCCAAACAACATAAAAACACGCAGCGTTTCCCTTTGCATGCATCCAGCAGTGGCACTGCGCTGCCGCTGGATTACTAGCGCCGCTGCAACCAGTCATGCAAAAAATGTACTTTTTAAATGATGTCGGGGCGCCCCCAAATGCTATTTTTTTTATTTACTGCACCCCCCTCAGTTGTTACATTGGCATTATTGTCATTGGGGAAATATTGTGGAAAAATACTGACAGCAAAATGGTGTTTTGCTGTAGAAGAATAAAAAACGCATGACGATACTGTAGGTAGCATTAGCTCATGAATGGCTTTCAGCTAAATGTAGGAAGCACAGAGGGAAGAAGAGTGAACAGCAATTCCCATCTCCCAACAAAAAACATACCAGGAAAACCTTTCCCAGCTGCACTGACAGACGAGGATGATGGCGATGGCGATGGCCATGATGATGATGATAATGATGACGATGATGACGATGACGATGACGATGATGATGATGTGATACATGGCATTAAAATGTGTCAAAATGTGATTTGGTTTCATTTGAAAAATATGTTTATTTCCCCCTCTGGTTCCAACTGGAGCTCGTTCTGCTGAACCTGCCACAACTTCTGTACCTAAACTCAAACAATGATAAGAAACTCAAAACTAATGTAACCAGACAGAAGCAGGACAAAAAAAATCTCTCTATAGCAGTACGCTTACATTTCATCTCTGATGGTTAATCATCTGATAAATCATCTGATTTCAAGTGTGTGCGTATGTGTGTGTAAAGGAGAGAGACATAGAAGAGAACCACAAAAGTGAGGTGAAAATAATGAATCCAGGTCCAGGAAGTCCAGGATCTGGGACCTGGTTGCTACGTTTTTACGCAGGTTATGAGTCCCACCTCATAACCTGCACGCTTTTGGCTGGGGGCCACCGACTGCCCAAAAGGTTGACGGACGCCCAGAAACATCCATTAAATAAGAAAATACAGGCAGAGGGCGGGGTCTGTGACGATACAGACACCGCCACGCTAGTGTGATGATTGAGAGGGAATCCTTTTGTATGATTAGTCTAGTAGGCTGTTACATTAAATAACATGCACACTGACGTCTAGCGGCATTCTGCCTTCCTCAGGGTGTCCAAAGCGTGTGTGGGACAGTGTGTGTGTGTGTGTGTGTGTGTGTGTGTCTGCAATCGCTACATTTCCGGTGGTTTCCCATCTGCGCTCATGGCAACATAACGGGTCACGGTGAAACAAAAAGACACCACTTTCACACACAACAGCCCACCAACAACACAGTGTGCAAATGAAACCCCTCCTATTCAGCTGAGCGGTAATCTAAAGCGATAGCAGGTCTGTAATTAGGGATCAGAGGCTCAAAGAGATTTGAACAGTAGGGGATGAGCACACGGTTGCTCTCATCTTAATCACCGGTGACCGGTTGAAGCGTGCTAATAATTCTTTAATTAACATGTTGACTAGAGAAGGGAGAGGGCAGTTCTTTCTCTGTCTCTCTCTGTCTCCCCCCCATCAGAAGCTCCCCCCTCTGTCTCTCTCTCTCTCTCTCTCTCTCTCTCTCTCCACACACACACACACACACGCACACACAAGCACACACACGCACACACGCACACACACACACACACACACACACACACGCACCCACACTCGCACACATACACGCACACGCGCCCACACACACACACACACACACACACACACACACACACACACACACACGCACCCACACGCACACACAGACACGCACACGCGCCCACACACACACACACACATGACTATGAGCCAACAGCACTCTCAAA
>JAOPJI010000047.1:4325466-4341323 GCA_027122695.1 Merluccius productus | reverse complement strand
TCTCTCTCTCTCTCTCTCTCTCTCTCTCTCTCTCTCTCTCTCTCTCTCTCTCTCTCTCTCTCTCTCTCTCTGCCACCCCCAGTCAACAAACAGTGGCTACCAAAGCATGAAGTGGGGAGTAGGGAGAATAGAGACCTACCAACCATGAAGAGAGGCAGATGAACTGGCCTACTGAGCTTTGATCGGCTTGCGGTGTCACTGATCAATAGGCGGTGCGGGGGGGCGGTCCTCGCAGCAGCAGCCCTGCGTTAAGGTACCCACCTACTGGTGTGTGGCAGTGTGCATCACTACAGAACAAGCACCTGGAAATACGACGATGCCTCGGATGACACACATTTTCACAATTACCGCTGACCTCAATATATATATATATATATATATATATATATATATATATATACAAAAAGACACGGGAGCAATCTTTACAATCTAACGCATGTGAGGCTACGGTCAATGATGTGATTACAAGGGGTATTCAATGAAAAACAAATATGCTACTGACATAGTTTTGTTATTTACTTTGTGTTGGGTCACTTGGAAATGGAATAATGTTATCTGTATGTGTACACACATACACCAGAGAGACAGAGAGCGAGAGAGCGAGCGAGAGAGAGAGCGAGGGAGAGAGAGAGAGAGAGAGAGAGAGAGAGAGAAAGGGCGATAGGGCCTCAATGTTGTCAGCGATGGACTACGGCGGGAATGATGGCGAGTGTGTGTTGGTGTGTGTGTGTGTGTGTGCGCGCTTGTGTGTTTTTGTGTGGGTGGAGATGGTGATCGGACATAATATGTACAGCGAGCGGACTAATTAATCTGCAGCCAGTTCGGCGGGGGGTACGGGACAGTTACCATAGCGATGTCCTGACCCCAGGCTTCCTCGCCTATTTTCCAGCTGATTGCTCTCTCTCCCCCGCCAAAATGGCGACGCACAAACACGGTTTGGGCGGCGAGGAGCAACCGGTGTGGCATCTGGCCCCGCCGCTCACATGCGAGGGGACAAGATTAATGGAGGGGATTAGCATATCAATGTAAGGACCTCGGAAGTGTGCATTCCAATTACTTCCACACGGCCCACACAGCCAAGACACGTTAACTCCCTCTCTCTCTATCCATGTCGAGCTCTCTCTCTCTCTCTCTCTCTCTCTCGCTCTCTCTCTCTCGCTCTCTCTCTCTCTCTCGCTCGACAGAGAGAGGGACAGACAGATAGCGAGGAGAGAGAAGGGAAATAAAGTGAGGTATAAAGAGAGGGGATGTAAAGAGATAAACGAGGGACAGCAAGAGATGGGAGGGAAAAAAATAAAGAGGAGAGAGATAGAAAGAAGAAGAGCCGAGAGAGATAAAGGTCAATTTCAACGGACAGAAGACAGAATAGGAATAGGGAGAGGTAAAGAGAGAGAGAGGGATGATGAGCAAGAGACAGGGAGTCGAAGCTCATCAATGATGTCATATGTATGGCTTGGTCTCAAGAGTGACCGTCACCATGGCCATTACCTCACTAACAGGAAGTAACAGGCAGCAAACAGGAAGCAGAACGCTGTGCCTAGCGTCACCAACACACAATGATGGAACCACTCTTAATAATGCATACACTCTGATCAGTCCTACGCTCAGGAGGACAGAACACACACGAGACAGAAAGAGACAAATGGGTGGACAGATCGCGATACAGACAGTAACAACCTCAAGCAAGGTTTTATCTTTTCGCATCTCTTTTTACGATATTTGAAACCAAATCAGGTAATGCCATCACTCGGTCAATGACAGGTGAAATAATGAGCGTGTTCAGAAGAGATCTGTTGTGAAGCCAACCGACAGTGTAAGATACAGTTTACTTGGTCAGAAAACCAAACTGGACCTGTGTTTCACTGGTCGTCCATGGCAACCACAGCAGCAGCCAGCTGCTTGTTGACAACAGACCTATTTCACCTTGAAATCTTCACATCCATTTTGAAATTCAGTAGAAAAGAGGTGTGTGTGTTCATCTGTGATGGTGTGTGTGTATGTGTATGTGTGCGTATGTGCATAAGTGTGTGTTTGTGTGCGTCTGTGTGTGTGTGGACATAACATTGGATAACATGGCTCATTACTGGGTGAATTCCAGCCGTCCATGATGGATCCAAACACTTTGGCAGAGGAGTCCCTCATCGAGACAGAACAGCCACACTCCCTTTCAGACAGGCCTGACTCATCCCCACCTTGTAACTCAAATTTGAGCCTTATTCACCTAGCGGCCATCTTGGTTCTAAATGATAGCCGAGTATAGTAGACTGGAACCAAGGTGGCCGCTAGCTAGGCCCTAGCAGTCGCTTACAGACAACGTTTTGGTGTGCTCAAGGAAATTACACGCTACATGGTTTTTCCACCACGCAGAAGGACTTCCTACAGGCTTGGGTGAGTTATTCCTCAGACTTTATCCACTGTGTGGTACAAACAAACGCTGCTAATGCCTTGCAGTCCGGTGTTGTTTTCCATATGCTAGGATGATCCTCTTGTAGCAGGAGGTGTACAACCGAGATAACGTCCCTCCAAATCATGTGAGCATGTGAGCCGTGTGTATTGCTGCTGCAAGTCTTTAACATATTTATTTTCAATGTGAGTCTATGTTGTGAGCACATAAACCTAACTACCTGCGGTTAGAGCAAGGGGAAGAACAAAAAACAACTGAGAAGCAGTATCATGGACATAGACGCATGCACACACACACACACACACACACACACACACACACACACACACACACACACACACACACTCTCTCTTTCACACACTCTTTCTCTACCTCTGACTCTCTCTCCAACTCCCTCTCTCACTCTCCCCTTCTCTATCTCCCTCACACACACACACACACACACACACAAATAAATGAATAGAAAAAGCCCCTCCACATATCTACCACTATACACTGTGGCTTCAACTTCCTGGCACTGATGACAGCCTGTGAGCACCAGTTCTCGGCTGGGCTTTCAAAGGCCCTCTCTACATTATTGAACAGCGGATGGGGGGGGGGGGGGTTTAAAATGAAACACTAAGGCATCCCTGAAGGCTTCTGGTTATCCAACTGCTCCTTGTGCTCTTCAATTATCCATCTATGACACGCCGGCCATTCTTCTCCCGTCTACGGCAGAGCCACGAGCACCGAGATCCCCATCAGCATCTTTTAAAAACTTATTTTAAAGAACCAAGCATGGTGGATAGCACTGGTGTGATTAGTATTTGTTTTGAGTTTAAAACGATGCAAAAGTTGATTTGGTTAGATTGTGTGATGCATTATACTAATGGTGTTTGTGGTCTTGGTTGGGATTTGACAATGTGTGTGTGTGTTTATGCTAGAATGTATGTGTATGCTAGTGTGTACCATGTATTTGTGTGTGAGTGTGTCTCTCTTTGTATGTGTGTGTGTCTATAGGTGTGTGTGTGTGTGTGTGTGTGTGTGTGTGTGTGTGTGTGTGTGTGTGTGTGTGTGGGTAAATACAGCAATTTGACCTACTACAGTACACCGTGGCCCCGCCCTGTTTACATAAGGCGCTGCTGAAGATAGCATCCAGATAGCAGACAGCATCCAGATAGCAGATAGCATGCAGATAGCATGCAGTAAGTGGGTCAGGAACATGAACATGTTTCAGCAGAGTCTGCCATGGTGGAGGTGGTGGTGCCTCCACTCAGACGAGATGGGGAGCGACACTGGAGATACAGCTCCACACTGAAATATGGATGTGCTGAGACACCGCCCGTATTCCCAGCACCCAGAAATACCATTCTCATCTCTGTGTGGTATTCTCATCTGGGTGTGAATGTTTGCATTGTGTGTGTGTGTGTGTGTGTGGTGTTGGTGGCTCTTTGTACATTCTTGCAGTGTTTTTTCATCATTTCGGTCCTCTATATTGTTTCATACAACAGTTGGCGGACGTGACAAAGAATCAGAAAAACTTGAGTGACTATATAGATTTATTTATAAAGAGCGATACCGTAGCACTTTAATGTTATCTAAGACAAGCATAAGCATAAACATTTCTTAGCGGCTGTCATCTACACAGTACTAGTTCTGCTAAGATAATATACAAAATGTTATGCTTATGAAAATATATACAAGTTATATAAGATATATAAGTTTTGTTGTGTTGTTTTGTTGCGTTGTTTTGCCCATGTTTTACTTACAATACAATGTGTATATAAACCAGTATCAAATACTGCCAGTGGAGCTGTACATATAGCGACCGTCCACAAGTACAAGTAATAAATAAATTATGTTTAAGGCTTTCCATGTTTGTTTTCTCACTCAAGTGCACAAATGGTCCTTTTCTGGACCTAAATATGGTCCTTTGCTACACCTGCAAGGCTATTCCTGAAGCCAGTGATTTGTTTGATCTGCTTGAAAGCCTCGGCTCATTTTTCAGTGTGTCTCTATAGTGAACCACGACCAGATTGCTGCCTTTCAGAAAGAGCTCCACATTGAGCAGGGGGAGCTTGTACAAATATCAAACACCCAATGGTCATGTCGGCTGTGCTCTGTTAATGCACTCCTGAAGAATTTTCCTGCCATCATAAAATCCTTTCAAATGATCAAAACACCAATAGAACTAGTTCCACATTCAAAATGATTCAAACTACCTGTTGGTTGTGTTCAAAAAGTTGTTTGGCATCACTGAAGGATTTCACAAATTTATTCAGAAAGAAACCGTCGATTTGGCACAGGCGGTGCACATGGACAGCACATTTGGCTGTCCATGACACCCTGGTCAGCCAGCAAACTGTGAGGTGGCTGAAGGCTGAAGAAATCTATGCCATGACAAAGACAACCTGTGAGGAGAACAACATCCGGAAGCCCTCTCTCAGTCCGAGAAGGAAATAGAAGAGGATTGAAGACTTTGTTGCGGAGGTGTCGTGTGGGTCCAGCTCAGACCGGCTCAATGATTCAGAACATCTCAAGAGGCATTTCTACTCCTGCATCGATCGAATGACCAATGAGCTGGAGAATCGTTTTACCAGTGTTGGGAGAGAGGTCATGACTGGCATCCAAGTATGTCACCCGGCTTCTGAAACTTTCCTGTGCATGCTGTTCCTAGAGAAACTAGCCTCAAATTACAACATCCAACTAGTCCCAGAAGAGGTCTTGGTGGCAACAAGCTTTTTGAGCAGGAAGGGGTCAGAAAGCCATCCCAGAAATTCTGAGTGTGTTCAAGCTCCTTTATCCCATGATGTTCCCATCATTGAAGGCGATACAGGTGGCCCTTACCATCCTGGTCAGCAGCTGCAGCTGTGAGAGATCATTTAGTGCTCTTTGCTCTTTGACTACATACTTGGCAAAGGCGTGCCATGGGCCATGATGAGGCTCAAGGATCTGGCAGTGAGAGAGTTGTTTGGAGGCCTTGATGATGACAAAGTGATTGACACATTCACCCAAATGAAATCAAAACGCCACACCCTGATGCTCCTCCCCGGAGAAAATCGAATATATTTGCACATATAACAGTACATAGGCCAGGAAATGAGAGAAGATACAGCACAATAGAAGAATAACGATGTTGGGCATGGAAAGACATGAAATGAAAGGGCAGAGACACTGACAGATAACATAGGAGTGGTATGTGGTGGAAAGACAGATACAATACGAGAGACAGAGACAGAGAGAGAACTTGAAAGAGCAACAAGAGCACAACAGAGGAACGGATGAGGCCATGAAGATAGATGTTGTCAGATGGAGAGCGCACAGAATCCACTGATTACACTGCAGTTAGTAATAACTAGCAATAGAATGCTGACTGATGTACATCTGTTGCTGCATTGAATATTGGCCTGTAGCTGGCATCCAATTGTGTTGCCGTGTTGTGTGACTGTCAGCCCATATGGAATAATGAGCATTGATGACTAACCCTATGGAATAGTGCATTAATGGTTTGCTTTTGTAAAATCTGATATTGGTTGGTGTGTTCAAATAATTGGTTAAGTTTATGTATAGCATACATTAATAAATACCATATGTTTATGATCTAACCATCACATCAAAAAATTGAGATTTGGTTAGATTTTGGTTGGCATATGCTGATTGCATCCTTTTATGACCAGGACAGGATAGAGGAGAAGAGAACAGGAGGAGAGTGCAGAGGAGGTGAGGAGTGACAGACAGATGAGACACCAAATGAGCTACTGGAGAGGTGAAGAGTAGCCTGGCATCACATGACCAATTCACAAATGTGTATTAGCCTAGAACCTCTCAGTTTGTTTTCGATTCCCGAAGTGGTGTGATCAACAAGCGCAGATCAAAATGCCATTGGATAGACCTACAACCAATCAGAGCCACGGAACGTGACGTAAATTTAACTTTTACCAAATCCTATCGAAAGTACGACAAACACATCTTTCTTATCAACAAAAGCTTTGAGTGCAGTTGTTTATTCTTCTTTTAGAGAAAATATATTGTCAACTTAATTTAATACGGTTGCGATCGGGGATTCAACAGACTATTCAACATCAGGGGCAGCCATCTTGGTTGTGTACAAAAATGCCTCAACGGCGCTCCTCTGTCATGGAACAAACCCGCCCAATATTAGATAAACGGTTGTGATCGGCCCGACACGGGGCAGGTCGGCTGGAAGTCTGTCTGAACGGGAGGGACGCCAGACATATCTGCCAGAGCAAATAAAACATGAGCTTGCAGATTCATCTGGTTCCCAGGCTAGAAGAAGAGGAGATAGACAGGAGATAGTATCAGATAGACAGATAAGACACAGAGTTTACACAGTTACACAGTTCACATGTGTCACAGTTCCAGAGGAGCCCTTGTCACACAATAGAAGCAGAAGCTATGAGACCAGGGTTGGTCATTTTTTTAAATTGCACTAAGCATTGGCAGCATACAATCTAGCACGTGATTGTCAACGTCAAGGCTTATTTTTTCTTAGGGGTTTTACTCCTGCTGCTGAAATGAAACATAATAGCGAAGTTTAGTGAGTAATCTAGCAGTAGATTAGAGTAGAGTAGAGTAGATTGCAGTCATTGAGTTTATTTTGATTTCATGTTATGAAAGCCAGCCTACGCATCTGACCGGAGCCATTTGGTAGAGCACAGTGGCTCACATCTTACATTCATTTTACTCTCAAATAACTTGAAAATTGTGCAATAATCAGGTGAAAATCAAAGATTTCTGGGCTGGGCTAAGCCCCCAATGTTTCAAGATCCTAACAACACCTCTGAATATAATGGAGAAGATATTTGGGTTTGGGTTGTGGGTTCGATCCCCAATGTCGGCAATCAACCTGTATCCTTGAGCAGGATTACTAACCCCTACCTGCTCCTAAATAACGTATGTATCTTTATTCACTGTAAGTTGCTTTCGATAACAATATCTATGTAAAAAATGAATGAATGCATAAAACTGCATTAGTAAATAGTAACATACAGTATGCTAACCAGAACCTTTCATACATAGGTAGTTATGTGTGCTACATTTGACCGACCATAGGATTGCTGACCATGCTAATGTTGTTTTGGCAAACTGTATGTAAATTATAGGTATAGCAATTGTGAACGTGCCAAGTTACCCCGTTCTGCTTTAATGTGTTGCGTTGCCTCCTCAGGCTATTGCAAATATAACCCCTACCCTAAACTGAATAATATTAGTGGTATTCCTAGGTTCTCCATGTACGACTGTTCTCCCGGGGGCAACAGGCCTCTGTAGGTAAAAATACACCAACATCAGCCTCAATATTTAATAAATGTGTAGAGCCATGAAAGAAGAATTGAGCGGTTAATTATATGCCAGCGCAGTTGACAAATAGCACTGGCTTATCCAGTCCATGCATCTAATCTCACATTTAACAATAAAATCAATACTCGCATTAATCAACCTCTACGCGGTCATTACTGCACAGTGTGAAGTACAAACCAGAGAGTAAACAGAGAATATACAAGCAGGGGGGGTAAGATATGAGGGGCAGAAACAACACAGGCTTGTGTGGAACAAATAGACCAAAAAGAGCTGCTGTTACTTTGAATCAAGCCTTTAATTTGGCAAAAGGCTAGAGAAAGTGGTGGTTGTTTGTCGGTCGTGAGAGTTACTTAGCTGGTAGATGTAATTTGTGGCGTCTCTGTAAGTGCAGGACACATACAGGGCAAATAGACTGGAGCGGGGTTAAGGCAAATAAATCAGACATTCAAAAAGGGAAATTGATTGATTGTTTGAAGTATCAATGCCCACCACAGGACTGGTGTTGGAAATGAGCTTCGGCTATATACACGTGTATAATACATCAGACACTGCCTCTTCAACTGTCAATGATTCTCTGTACTTGTCCCTTACAAATAAATGAATATATTTTTAAAAAGTAGTTGGTGAGAATCTAGGGGTTTCAATACCTTCTGGCCTGGTCGAGCTGGTAGACAGTTTCAGCAGCTCTGTGTTGATACAGATGTTATTGTATTTTGCCAATTCGTAGTGTTTTGATTATTATTTTCCTTTTGCTCTGATGTATGCTGCTTTTAAACCATAATTTAGCCTCAGGGATGAATAAAGAACCTATCTTCACAGAATCTCTGATAAACACTATATTGTGCTTTTTGTGGCCTGTATTATTTTTTTTACAATTGAATATTGTGGGCCATTTAAAATGCTCCAAAATATACTTTGATTTAAATATATTGCTTGAGCAAAGATGCCGTGTTCGTCCCGTGCGCGCTTGCCTTGGCGGCGGTGGTGAGTGATGGTATTATACTCTGGGAATCTATTCTAATCATCTCCACACAGCTTTGAGAATGCTGACGACGAGCAGAAAAAAAATAATACGTCTATCTCCCACCATCTCCTAAAATAGTCTGAAAAACGTACGAAACGTCAGATTAGCGGCCAACTCTCAGAAGCCAGCCATCAAAGAGGAGGGAAATAAATGGATAAGAGACGCAGTTTGTCGGCGGTATTTATAAATCACCCTCAACACACTCCGCCCATGTACGGCAGATTTACATTTTTATGAGCCTCGGTATAATCTGGAACAGCCGAAAGTCTGGGGTTTTAGAGCAGCAGATATGGGACAGCCCTCAAATATGTTTAATATCGACAGAGACATGGCCCTACCTTGACTTTTTGAGGCAAGGCGGTGCACTGTTGACGTGTAGGGCTTGTCTTTTGAACTGAGCTGGGAGAGTACAAGTCATGCAGTATTGCTGCATCATGGTTCTTCTAGTGGAGGCATGTTGAAACACAGAAATGCTCTTTTCCTATTTCCCTCTTGGATGGCACCCCTAGAGACTTGAGATTAAATCAAAGAGCTACAAATATAGAAAATGCTACACGTTTTTTTTTTCATCCTTGCTTCTTCAACGTTTATGTAAAATAACCTAACCAAAACTAAGAATGCAGAATCATACATAAAAGATATGTACCAAGTTTTACAATAGCTACATTGCCCGAATGGAATTGAGCAAAGAGACAATTTTTACATTTTTTTTTACATTTTTCTTTTTATTAAACTTTTATTTAGATCTCACTGAGACACGGGTCTCATTCTCAAGAGAGACCTGGTTAACTAGGGAGCTCTCCCAGCTCCATAGTGAAACAGGTTGGTCGACAAAACGAAGGCCATGTTCAATAGGTGCGCTCCCTCCAATTAGCTACTAATCCATTGCGCAACCTCCAACTTTAATTAAACATCGCACATCAAACAGCGACGTGAAATATGGGGTTATTAGCACGATGACCGATAATGGGGCGTCAAGTGGGGGTGGACAACCTCCCTCATCACCAACACCCTGTGCCCCCAACCCCCCCCCCCCAATAGACGGGTGGGCATCGCAGCCTCGCCCCTAATCCCTCTGCCCGTCATGAGAGACACATTTTCCTTAATTGCCTCTTAACTTATATAAAATTAGTGCCTACCTAAGTCGAATTAACCACGGTGCGCTCGGATAATGGAGAAGGAGGGTGGAGTGGGGGAGGGTGTGTTCACGCAAGTGATTGGCCGGATTTTAAAACCCATTAATTACTGTGTTGCTAGGAGTGGCACTAGGGAAGGCTAGGCGCTGTGTTGTGGGAAACACAGGGAAGGGTGTACTCTCATGGGGGAATTAGACGTGGGGGCATAAGCCCTCTCCGCCACGCTTTATCCATGCAGCGCTCAAAGCTCTGTCAAAGGAACAGCATAGTGCGACTCCCGGCTAAGTATTATGGCTCTCTTTCAGAAGGAATACGGTGACAAAGTCTGGCCAATTAAATAGAAGTATGAGATATATCATTGATAAAAAAGAAAATACGAATGCTATGCAAGTAGCATCGGAAAAACAGAATATTCTGGGGTTTATTATTTTAAATAGGAGGATTGTAGTTGTACAATATGACCACCCGAATGGCAAAATATTGAGATCAGTTCATGATTTAGCTTGCTGAGGATAGGCTGTGGGAATATTACCACTCATGATTAACTAATACTGACAAGCACTTCTGCTGTTTAATCCCTTGAAGTGCATGAGGCCTCAATTTTGATATTACCACTATTTCTAAAATATTCTTTGGGTATTTATTTTTCGCCCTAACTAGTCTTTCAAGGCTGACTGACCCAGATTGTGATAACGATGCGCGTGCAGATGGTGAAATATGTTCAACAACGCCCCATAAGCACTGGATATATTCAAAGTCAATGGATCCGGCATAATAACATGAGGCACTGTTTGTTTTGTAATAACAGAAAAAATCTGGCAGATTAAATAAGTGGCTGTGCAAATAGAGAGAGTTACTATGAACAGGCCATTTTGTATTGGATTCCTCTATGCTTCACGTTGTGTTTCACTTTCTCAAGGACACACAGAGATTGGTCGTTCTCAGCATGCATGACCTCACCAACTGCCATGTCACCCCGCTGTCACCTGGAAATACTAGCCTCCCCGGCTACAATGACATAATTATAAGTAGGAGTGGGTCCCAGTTTTGAATTTGAAATGTTATTTACATAACTGTGTCACATGAGAGAAGTGGCACAATAAAAGATGGAGAAGCTTGTCACCACCAAAAAAAACAAACTGCCATGACTGGTCTCGTTAGAAGCGGAGCCTGAGCGCTAGCGGTGCCACTAGCTTATCGTCCTCTTTCTTTCATCCCCATGGCAACTACTTGTCTCTTTATCCTAATCACTACGAGTTAACCTTGATATGAAAGAGTGCCCAAGGGGCTGCTTATTCCTTTGTGCCAGCTTCTGAAGACAGACACTATTACTAATAATAGCCATAAAAGACATCGCTGTATGAATATTATGAGCGTCTGAAGATAAGTGATGAGCTTAGCAAGACACGTCAAACAAAGCCAACGCAGGGAACAAGTTAGTTAGGGGCCAACAAGGGGCTTCATCTTTTTAGGCTAAATTGAAGCACATTTAATTTTAAATTCAACACCCAACACCCAACATTGAACCGTTTTCGGATTTAGGGCCATTTTTTATCGTCATCTTGTGCCTGAAATGCTGTTTGTGTTCCTGTTCTGTAATCACCCTCTCTGACATAACCAAGAGAGACATGGTTGAACCTGACCATGGTGTTAACCTCACCATATTACAATATTAACACTGTGAAAGCTTATGCTAACCCCAATTTCACAATTATAAATGAATTTCTTATTCCACTTTGCTGTTCCTCATCATCTATTAAGTCTATAGCATGAAATTGGATCATTCTGCATCATTCTGCAGTTTTTAAATGACATGGATTGGGACAGATGTCCAACACAAAGACCCACACAAACAATCTCTCTCTCTCTCTCTCTCTCTCTCTCTCTCTCCCTCCCTCCCTCCCCTAAAACACCGCCACGGTCCCTCATCAGCCAGGTAAAAAGTCCTCTTATCAAGAAGAACTGCATTACGCTCACACAACCAGGGGACGAATTGGCTGAGCTTGGAAGCTTTGCCATCCTGTGGATTTAAAAAAATAAATTCCTTTAAAAGCCTTCAAAAGATTTATAGGAAATGTGATGATAAGAAATGTTCCTTTGACACCCTCGTGTACCAGTAGTTTCTAGTATGCCAGCACAGAGAGAGACGAATAGAAAGGAATAAAAGGCATCTGGGGGACAGTGACTGGGCTGCCCAGGGATATTGCATTGTGTTTTATGGCGGCGTTTCGTCCAGGGTCACCGAACACGTTTTAAAAAGCAGCGGCCGAGGGGGAGCAAGCCCGGCCAAGGCGACCGGAGATTGGGATGACCTGATCTCCATTTTATGGAGCCCCTCGGCACCGGCAGAGCTAATTATAACTGACCCAGGAGACGCGCGGGTGGGGAGGGCTTCTGCTCACCTTTTGGCTCCAACGGCCCTCTGGTGGCCCGGTGTCTTCTATTAAACACACCATGGCTCCAATTGAAATGTAAATGAGGCGGGACATATATGGTAGGGCTATATGGTAACCATTAAGGGAATAGTTGCATAGTTCAGATTTACTTAGGTTACAATATCTCATGAATGTATACCACATAGTTTATTTTTGCATGATAAATGAATAATGTATATTTAAACGTAGAGCTTTGGACGTTAGTTGTAAATACAAACAGCCACGCAGTGCAATTTGTGCCTAACAACCTGCACTCCCTGTTCAGTAACACGCCATAAAACCAAAGAACATAACATTCACAGAGTTCCCTCGAAAAATTCACAAGCATATAAAGAGCGTGAAACGATTGCGTGCCGAGAAGTACAAGACAATGAAAGCTTAATCGTCATGGTAATAGGATCAAACGGCCCCACGCCCACCTTCCCCCAGACAGGAAGACTAAATCTGACTGTTTCCTCTCCATGTTTACCAACCCAAGGTGTATAATCACGGCTACTAAAAGGTGTGGGCGTTGCATGTAATGCATTCTAATTCCAAAGAGCACCTCTAAAAACGACCACAAGCACACCCGCGGGTGTCTGTACGCACAGTCAGGGATGCTCAAGTTCAGACATTTGACCTCCAAAGCAACATTTACTGTAACATTGTTCCATCCATCAAAATACCGCCCACGTCAAACACTTAAATATATGCGCACAAAAGAAAGGAATAAATTGCTCAAAGCAGACATGGGAATATTATGGCCCCGGAGTAGACCGGCAGAGAGATGTTTATAGCACAACATCAGTTCTGTTGATTGAGTAAATAACAGCCTGAAGCAGCAAGGATGACGGGTTGTGTTATCGTGGCTAAGTAGCCATCGCTGTTCTACAAAGACGAGGGAAACGCATAAGAACTGTCAAAAAGCACTAAGTAGAAAAGAGGAAGAAAATATGTTAAAACGAGATAAAGAGAGAAGGCGTGATTGAGAGAGAGAGAGAGAGAGAGAGAGAGAGAGAGAGAGAGAGAGAGAGAGAGAGCTGAGTTATGGGCGATAGAGTACTAGAGTTATAGAGTGCTCCTAGGAAGTTGCTCCCCAAAAAAGCCTGTAAGCGCACCTCACTAGGAAAGAGCGAAAGGTATTGAAAAGGCAGGTGACGGTGACAGCCCTAATGAAAGAAATGGCAATAATGCAATAAGGCAGGTCAGATGAGTCAGCTAGGCCTCTGGCACTTCCCTCCACTTCACACAGTGTGCAAAAGCTGACCTGCTTTCTCACGCTCACGCACGCACGCACGCGCGCACACACACATTTCCCACCGCAAGCACATGGCCAAGGTGCCAGCCATCAATAATAAATACACACAGTTACTGTTACCACAAGCCTCCGAGCTAGGGAGGGCTGAGAGGGAGGCTTATTAAAGTCCCTGTCCTCTGTTATTGTTTAGCCCTGGAAGAAAGTGGTCTTATGACAAATACAGGAGCAGTGTCAGGGACCGGCACTACTAAAATGTGAACGTCCTTGGTGGGAAAATTAGAGTTTCACAGCCACCGCACCGACCATCACTCTTGTCAGTGCTGCGACCAGCAAGAGTGAGGCGTCAGATTGGAAGAGAAGAGGAGGACGAAGCCACCGGAGGTCGGACAGAGAGAGGACTGATCTCTGCTTTTAGAAGGTCACGACGCAGACTGACAACGCTCTGGATCAGAGCTGACATCACTTTGTTCTGCTTGTACTTGTACAACTTGTACTTGTACTTGTACATCAGCAACTTCTACTTGTACATCCCAACCTTTTACTCCCACATCATTCCCTTCTACTTCGACATCACTATCTTCTACTTGTACCTCACTACCTTGTACTTGTTCATCGCTACCTTGCACTTCTACATCACTACTCTCTACTTACTTCTACATCACTATCTTCTACATCTTCATCTTCTTCTACTTCAACATCACTATCTTCTACATCTCTACCTTCTACTTGCACATCACAACGTTGTACTTCTCCATCACTGCCATCACTACATACTGCTACGCTACTACATTTACTTCTACATCACTAGCTTCTATGAGCACATGATGTTCCCTACCTGCTTCATGGTCACACAATGTGAATGCATGTGAGGTATGGCGGCTGGTTAACACTATATATAGTGCACTTGTCTGTGTGTGTCTATGTGTGTGTGTGTGTGTGTGTGTGTGTGTGTCTTTG
The DNA here is from genome assembly GCA_027122695.1 of Merluccius productus. Classification (NCBI taxonomy): domain Eukaryota; kingdom Metazoa; phylum Chordata; class Actinopteri; order Gadiformes; family Merlucciidae; genus Merluccius; species Merluccius productus. The sequence continues at coordinate 4,326,832 of JAOPJI010000047.1, read as the reverse complement.
TTCATGCACGTTCCCGTACGCATTGCATATACAATTCACTGCACTAACAGTATGCGTCACTTTGCGAGTGGCTAGAGCTATTCAAAGTGTTGCCCAATCCACAGTGAGCCTCATTCACTCGAGACTGAGACTGAGAAGCAGGGGGGGCCAACCCACTCACTGTGAGCATTTGCTCAAGGGCTCCTCTGCAATATTTAGCAAGGCAAAGCAAAGCAGCATCCATCAGACAGGATGAGAGGTCTTCTATCGCCGCCCCGGCTCTGCATCGCCAATGGAGGAGCTCGAAACAAGCAGCAACAGACAAGCAGCTGCCAATACATGACACTTCCTCCCAAGCAGGTTCAATAACTTCCTCATCAATCAATCAAACCTGGTGTGTCTCTCGCCCTCGCTCTCCCCCTCTCTCTCTCTCTCTCTCTCTCTCTCTCTCTCTCTCTCTCTCTCTCTCTCTCTCTCTCTCTCTCTCTCTCTCTCCCAGTTCTGGTGTGAAATAAGAGCCACTCCACCCCCATGCCTCAGGGGTGCGAGAGAATTACGGAGACGGACAAAGGGAATTGATTGAACCAGGGCCAACCTTTTTAATGCTTATTTCAGCTCAAAATGAAACTGTCCCCTCGACACGCAGCCATCTCTGGGCATCGGCACACACCGACCGGACCCACGTGATAAATCCCAATATCATATCACGCCTCCATGCCTTCCTTGGGTTTCGCGCGGGCCAAATGTTGCACCGCAAAGGACCTTGAAATTAATCTCCCGTCCCACCCCGAATTTACTGTTGCAGCGGTAGGGTCCCTCCGAGGGATTGATTTCACACTGAATTTCTGTAAACGATGGCTTGGTGCGTTTGAACCTGGGTGGAGCTGGGGCTGGGGGAACGGGGAAGGGTCTGTGTGTGTGTGTGGGGGGGGGGTGAGACAAGAGATGCTAAACAAAGAAACAGTGGAAAGAGTTGGGGAGAAAGTGTGTGTGTCATTATGCGATGTGACAGGATGAGGGACAGGGATGAGAACAAAATAAGGTTGCAAGGGAGGAGGGAACCTCAGGAGGTGAAGTGATGAAAAAACAGGAGAGGTTGGAGATAGCAGCACCGGGTGCCCGACTTGTTTCTTCTTGGTTTCTGAAGAAGAAAGAAGAAAGCGAAAAATAAAGAGAGCTCAATCTGTTCTTTCACAAACATGCAGGGGTGAGGTGATGCAGGCCCCGGTGCAAGGCTTATTTATCTGCAGGGAGAGTCGCGTGTCACCCTTCTGTCTGCCAGCCACTGAGGGGTCATAAATGACCTGTCGCTAAGCCATCAATCTGCACTAGGGGCGACAGCAGGTCACATGATCCGCACCCCCCCCCCCCCCCCCCCCCCCCACCC
>JAOPJI010000047.1:4244837-4266171 GCA_027122695.1 Merluccius productus | reverse complement strand
TCTCTCTCTCTCACTCTCTCTCTCTCTCTCTCTCTCTCGCTCTGTCTCTCTCTCTCAAAACTCTCTGTCTGTGTGTGAGAGAGAGAGAGAGAGAGAGAGAGAGAGAGAGAGAGAGAGAGAGAGAGAGAGAGAGAGAGAGAAAGAAAGAGAAGAAAGAAAAGGGAGGGGTGAGAGACAGAGAGCGAGAGAGAGAGAGAAGAAAGAGAGAGTGAGGGAGAGAGAGAAAGTAAGAGAAGAAGGAAAAAGGGAGGGGTGAGAGAGAGAGAGAGAGAGAGAGAGAGATAGTGACAAAGAGAGAAAAGAGAGATAGTGACAAAGAGAGCGATATATATCTGTGTGTGTGGGGGAGTGGGGGTGATGGACGAGGTAGGGGGATTTATGCCTTTGATAAAATTCCCATCTCGACTCAACAGCCAGTGGCACACTGCACCTTATCGATCGCCCATCACAGATTGAGCCGGGATATTGGCACTGATCAATTTTGTCCCCGGAATTTATGTTACCAGGAGCCATCAGACACAGAACACATCCCGGCGGTAATTGACATTAACCGACCCGAGGCACCTAATCAAGAGGGGGTCTTTGAACGCACAGACACTTGGCGGTTGGTCACGGAGAACTTCAGACACCCACCGGGCTCAAGGTTGAAAGGTCACGGTAGTTAGGATGATGAATGAAATGGGATAGAAACGGATAACTGAGTGAAAAGATCATTAAAATGAAATCGAAAAGAATCGGCCACAGCGGCAAAATGACCACGAAAGGAATCATCATTATCTTATCAATGCGTAGACATGGCCCTTTTGCAGGGACGAATGTTTGTTTTTTAATTATCAAATAGGAAATATGAATTAGTGATTATATTCTTTGGACCTCAAACCAAACCACCACATCTCCCATTGAAAGCAGTCACAACTGTAAAACAAAAGGGGGAGTTTTAGTAAAGGAATGCACAACATGTCAACGAGGAGATATCTAAAGCTGCTCACCAGACTGTGAACAGCGTCTGCAAAACAAAAACAGAAGTGCAAGAAAAAACACCCAGGAAAACATTTTAGTATGTTATCAACAAAACCTCTCAGGGAGTTTCTTAACACCTTAGAGTAAAAACAGTCTTTACTCTCAGGTTTTAAACCCTCATTTTTATCTGTACTTCTACTCAAAGCCCCCCTCCTCCTAGTGTGCCAAACATTAACCTCTTAGCACGTTCAGAGTCAATGGTGTAAAGTAACTAAGTACAGTTACTCATGTACTGTACTTAAGTACAAATTTCAGATACTTGTACTTTACTTGAGTATTTCGATTTTCGGCTCCATCTCAGAGGCAAATATTGTACTTTTTACTCCACTACATTCATCTGACAGCTTTAGTTACATTAAATTATTAAATATTTATAAATTAATCAAAATGAGCTCCATCTTTGCCAGCAACATTAAAGCAATGAACACATTAATGCATCAATAAATATAATCCAATCATATAACATATTATTCTGAAATGGGCCATTCTGCATTGAGTACTTTAACTTTTGGTGCTTTAAGTATATTATGATGCAAATACTTCTATACTTTTACTAAAGTAACATTTTCAATGCAGGACTTTTACTTGTAACAGAGTATGTCTACAGTGTGGCATTACTACTTTTACTTGAGTAAAAGATCTGAGTACTTCTTCCACCACCACTGTTAGAGTATGCCCGAGGCTAGGTCTCTTCAATCCTTCTGAGCAGCAGACCCATGGGCCAGGAGGATCCCCATGCAGTGGGACCACAATTTGTCTTGATGTTGGAAGCAGAAAGATGATCTCTTTGTTTGCCCAGTCAACCCTTTCCCCATACAGCTGCTCCCCTAGCCATCATGCCCCAACCCCAGCTCCCAGCTCACCCATTCGGCAGCCGGTCCACCCAGCAGGTGCCTCTGCTCCAAAAGGAGGCTGTGATTAATCAAACACACAAAAAAAAACATATTGGCTTACTTGAGAAACTCATAAGGGCTGTTGAAACGGGCCAGACTAATATTTCCTGTGCAATTATGCAAGGCCCAGGCTACGGTTGCTGTAAAGGCAATAGGCTCGTCACCCTCCATAAACGCATTACACAATGCACCGGCATTGTGATTAAATATTTCCCGTGCAATATCTCGGGCTCACTAGAGCCGAGGGAGAAGGGAACCGTGATAGGGGCACTGGAGCAGGATGGGAACAGTGGAGGTTAAGAAATGATTACACTTAGCCTTTATTTCTTATGAAGTTATTACTTATTCCACAGTTAGTCCTTTTTGCGGTCCGTAATAATCCCCCGACTGGCGGCGGGGGTAAAACATGGAAAACATGAGGAATGTCTTGTTGGTTCTAAATTAGGACCTATTTGCACCAACTAACATGTAATGAAAAGATCCTATACCTTGTTCTCAATAAATGAAATGACTTGCACTTCTGGCGGTTGGAGACCTACCTGGGCCATTTACCATCAAACTAGAACTTTCTTTTAGGAAATTTCTGCTGAAGCTGTTCTGAGGAATTTTATTTGATCTTATAGCTTTTAAGCCGTTTGCAGTCCATCGGTCTGTTTTCCCCGTGTTCAGCTAAACCCATTGCGCCATCGCCAGCCCAACCTCTATTCCCGCCTTACAGCTGTAATTCCAAGAGATAGCTGTATCAGTAAAGACATGAGAGGTGATGGGCGGCATGACAAGGGTCTCTGTCCTTATATGAAGCCCCATCTTCAGATGGGCTGTGGGGTGATTTAGTGAAGAGTGGAGGGCTCTTTAACAGGAGTAAGAGCCAGGGCTGTGGAGACACGCCTCCTCACACGGCCATTTGGACTGGGTTGGCTAAAGGGTAAGGCGAGAGGTCCTGTCCATTTACAAGACTGACAGCACAATCAGAGATGTGTTAATCACGTCTGCTTGTCCCGTTTATCAAGCCAAGCACCGCTGCTAACTGCAATGTCTCTGCCCACCAGCGCAAAATACGCTTCCATTAATAATCTGGATACCCTCCAATGAAAAATAATAAAAGTGACCCCTAGAAGGAAGTGTCTTTGAGTACTAAGGTGAGACGGTGACTTCGTTGGCTGTCGGGTTGTTGTCGTTTCATTTTTTTCAGAAGGTATGTCTTTCAATCAAGGTCCAATAGGACCAGCATATTTTAAATATGGAAATATTTAAACAATGCCTTGTTCTCTCAAGGTTTGCCACTTGTGCATAGAATGTCATTAATAATGAATTCACATTAATTCACATGAACATGCATTATTTACAATTATAATACAAAGATGGGAAGCCAAAACTTGTGGGAGCTATATTTCTCCCTAAAAAAAAAGAAATAACTTCAACATCATCCATACACAATAGACCCAGAAAGCAGTGCTGCTGTACTTGTAAGAGTCATCTCATTGTTTTTGCTGACTCAAGCATTAGCTAGTAAGCTAAAAGGGTGTAAAAGATGGTCTCTGTCATATTCACCAAAAAGTTCTGCAACGTCAAAGAGGATGTTCATTACAGATATGGATCATCAAGCATCCTAATGTGTTGGGGGATTTTTTAATCACTGAATCCATATCTGCCATAATGTCATGGCAATCTGTAATGCCAACCTGTCATTACTTTGCAAATGATTCTACCTAAAACCTAGATAGAGAAGCACTGCTACAATCTTCTGAGTCTTTCTAGGGAAACATAGGGGAACAATATGCTTGCATGTACACCATACAGGTGTATAGTGTATGTTTGCACACACACCATGTGCGTGTATGATTTGATATTGTATCAGAGTGTATGATTAGATATTAGCCATGATAACCTGAATTCTGGAGTGTTGCTTGTAATGTTATGTTCATAGTTATAGCTTATATAGGCCTACTACAGTAGACAGTTATGGGGGGAATAATAGTATAGTGGTGAGGGTGTTCAACTCCCAGCTGAAAGGTACTGTGTTCTGTCCACACTCTACGAGGCATCCTTTAGCAAGATGCAGACATCTACATGCTCCTTACTGATTATTAATTAAATTGAATGCCAGTTGTTTTGGATTTCAGTATCTGCTAAATAGTAAATAGTAGCTGTGAATAACTTTGGTGCACCAACAAAGTTGCATGAGCAGAACGCTTAATATTTCACACAGAGCCTTCTGGCCGTTGTTTTGGTTAAATAAAGTTTGGCCTGAATACAACTCAAAAAGTTGTATTCCAAAAAGTTTGCTCCCTGTGGTTCAATTTAAGGCCATGTTGTGTCTGCACACTGAATTTGCCTCAACAAAGCGTTACAACAAATGAATCAGATTTCCATTGGGCAGCTCTGAACTATTCTTTGAATGCATTTTTTAAACAAATGCCAACTATTTGTTGCTGGTGGACAGTGATAATCTTTCTGTGCGTCCGCAGTCTTACAATCCCCTGTGTAATGTGTTGTGTGTCTTTTCTAATGACTTTCTGTTCAAGTGCCGATGGCACCCCGTTCTGTCTAATCCTTAGCACACAGCTGTTTCACAAAGATTAATGTACAGCAATACAATAGTATATAATGGAGTAAAACGCAAACACTTTTAAGCCAAGACCATAAATATTATTTGCATTTGCCGAGATTACCGGTTCTTGGTAGGATGGTACATTTTACGAAAGCTGAAAACTGTAAGTCATGTCGTGCATTTACGCTGAAAAAGCATCAGCCTTTTGAACGTAATTACAATATAGATTTTTAGGCCCAATCAGTAACACAGTCAGCCCAGTGTCAATACAGACGCTGTGAGGAAGCTTCTAGAAAACACTTGAACTTCACTGCCCTGACTGGAGACGCATTGCAATTAAAAGCATCTCTGATTGTTGAAAAATGTTAATGCTTGTTGAAGTCAAAATAATGTATATTATCAAAAACATTTATACAAAAAAAGGCACATATTCTGATAAAGGCCAATAATGATAAATATGTATAAATAAATACAGTGCTTGTTCACCTTAAAAAAATATTATTGTCATACAGAACGAAAGGGATTCTCGTGCAGGTATGAGGTGGTCACAACACAGGCCGGCTGATCAACGGCTCAAGGCTGTCAATAGATCACATCTTCCCAGTGGGAAGGTGGTCAGGATCTCTGCAGAGGCTGATGTATCCTCCATTTAGGACATGTCTTGTTGTGAGAGTGCTTCTCGCAGCACAAAAACGCACAGCGGAAAGAAATGGTGTGAATCAATGTGAACGCCGTCGAAGCACAAAGAGGAGGGAAAGTACCATCTACCACTTTTCTTTTAACTTTGTGTGAATGTGGGATTAAACAGAATAAAAAATGCCCGTCTCTGCCCAATCCATTATGAAAAGATGGAAACCTACAACAGCAAACACAATGTTTTTTTTAAGGGGGGAGGGGGTTGGGTGTAGTAAATAAATGATCATTCATTTGTGGTGGTGACTTGATGACTTTTCTGGAAGATGAGACCCTTATTGTCTCTACACGACACTGATACTACAGCTACTAATATTGGCTTCTCGCTCAGCCCCATCTTGTGTCACATAGCTCACTTTCGGCTATTACGCAAACGATATTAGCACCTAGAGAAGGAATAATGTAAAGCTAATGTAAAACGATCTAGTTTATTAGCAATGAGCATTGTGGGGTGTGTGGCCAGATTCCTGTGTGTGAATATTATGCGTTCTGACAACATGGTGTGTACCTTGCAATTGTGTGGAATGTACATTAGGCAGACCCTATACAGTCCCCATCAACTTCCAGCATTGCCAGCACACATGCACACACACCACAGTGATGCACCTGATAACCGGCACTTGTGTGACAAGCAAAGAAATAACGCATTTCTCGGCATGGACTTATTAAAAAGTGCACCCCGGAGTACGCAATCTGTGAAAGAAAATTGAGTTTATAACACAGCACGACACTCATTCTGAACAATGGACTATAGGCGTGGCATCATAACGATCGGGGCGGATTCTGGTCGGTGTTGCAAGTTCACAACGACTGTGAGGAAGGAGACGTTACGGGAGAATATACCCCACAAAGTTCAATTTAGCGCAAAAATATATACTGATTAACAGATAGAGCAAAGTTAAATAGAAAATAACGCTACAAGCTCTCTTTGGAATACGTTATGTATGAACCTTGTCTAGGCTATTGGACGTGTCGATCGGCCAGGGACGGCGTATAGTGGCGAGGGCATGGGCTGGTACGAGTGCAGCGCGAGCGCATACGTACACAGAGAGGAAGTGTGAGCGACAGCTCTAAATGTTGAAATGCGTGGCTGATTAATTACAACACGTTGGCTTCATTAATTATTATCATGTTGTTTGAAGCTCGATACCCACAGTGCTTTTTTGATAAATGGCATCACCATTTGTTGTTTGTTCACATGCCACTGCTCCACAGCCTTAATTTATCAAAGCGAAAGCCGCAGAAAAACCGGGCAGACAAATTATTGTAACATAGGGTCACGTAAGAAAATGAAAATGAAAACAGATTGAGTCTGTAGACATGACATGCTTCGAGGGATATTTGATGCAACAGCCCAACATTTTAATGTGAAGATAATTATCACAAGCACGTTTTTTAATTGCGGTAAAAGGATAAGCAGTTTACCGTTTCAATTATTCAATTAAATGTGTAAGATCTAAATAATATAAGTTACAACCTCAATTTGAAAACAAGGTGGTGTCAAAAAGTTCTGTTATCTAACACTTACATGACTGATTTAATACAAAACACTGTTTGACATTTGTTACCCATTCTTTCCTTTTTCTAAATTTACCATCTTGTATCAACCATCATATTTAGTATTAACTTTATTATCTCAGTGCTAAATTTGGCACTGTGCTAAAATTACCTTGTGTTTCTCCAACTGCATAGCTCTAAGGAGCCATATACGCATCACAGTTTAAAGAGCAGTGGCAACAGAAACCAAAAGTGTAAAAACTAAACTTGACAGCTTTGAGGGTGAAAATAAAAATAAAAACAAAAACCCAGACAGAAAAAAAACAGTCAATTTATTTTCTCCAACAGAGAAATGAGATGCCAGGGTTTACTTGAGATGACTGACCGACCAGAGACCCAGGAGAAACTAGAGAGACAAAGCGGCAGCCATGACCGCCTGCTTGTGAAGCCATGGTGGAAGTGTACGAACGTGTAGTTCCCCCAACCAGCGACCCAGGACAGACGAGAGAGACCCAGCACAGACCAGAGCCCCAGGACGACCAGAGAGACCCAGGACAGACCAGAGAAAGACCCAGCACAGACGAGAGATACAGGACAGTCCAGAGACCCAGGACGACCAGCGAGACCCAGGACAGACCAAAGACCATGCACACAGACCAGAGAGACCCAAGACAGACCAGAGAAAGACCCAGCACAGATCTGAGAGACCCAGGAGGAGACCAGAGACCCAGGACAGACGAGAGAGACCTAGGACAGACCAGAGAAAGACCCAGCACTGTTCAGAGCGATGCAAGACAGACCAGAGAGACCCAGCACAGACTAGGAAGACCCAGCACAGACCAGAGACCCAGGAGAGACCAGAGAGACCCAGGACGATCAGAGAGACCCAGGGCAGACCAGAGACCAGCAGACAGACCAGAGAGAGACCCAGGACATACCAGAGACCCAGGACAGACCAGAGACCCAGCACAGACCAGAGACCCAGGACAGACCAGAGACCCAGGACAGACTAGACCCAGCACAGACCAGAGACCCATCACAGACCAGAGACCCAGCACAGACCAGAGAGACCCAGGACAGACCAGAATCCCAGGACAGACCAGAGACCCATGACGGGTCTCAGCCATACTGAAAAGTGATTAGCCCACGACTGCTTGGAGGACTTCAAGCTGTAGAGGAGGAGGGGGGAGAAGAGAAGGAGAACATGTCACAGGATGAACGTCAGAACGGAGACGAGGGGGAGAGGAAGTGCTTCAGAGGCTGAGGAAGAAACGCGGGATGACAGGTGGTCCCTGAGGGGGTTGACCAGCCTGCAACCAGCCTGTCAGTCAGAACTCATCTGGTACCGGCAGAGCCTCTGTGTCAAACAGCACAGGGCACAGGAGGGACCCTGTGTATGGGCTGACTTGTATGTGTGTGTGTGTGTGTGCCTCTGTGGCCTGGTCTCACACAAAGGTGCCATTAATGACACAACACACTACAACACAGCAGGGCTTAGGGAACATGACTGTGACTATCAACTTAGACATGTAGATGGGAAAGAGGTTGCTATACAAAATGTGCATTTCTTGCACTAAAGGCTATTCTATTAACTATGCTTTCAACTAAGGAGACCTATACAGGAGGACAGGATAGTGGAGTGTGATGCAGTGTAGCAGCTACAGTGTTTAACTGCTCCTTAATGACTTGTATCTATAGTCTTTTAGGTCACTTTGTAGAAAAGCCTCTCCCTAACCCTAGTGGCTAAATAGTATTAATAGTAGTAAAATGAACCCAGACAGCCAGTAAAGCTGTAAGCATTGGTTGAGGTGTTATTCAGGATGCCTGCTGCCTGCCTGGCATCCTTGAATCCCCTCACCCCCACCTGCTCCTTAATGGGATGTCTGTATCTGTATGAATTCATTGTAACTCACTTTGGATAACAGGCTGTTGTGCTAGTTAACTAAACAGTAGCATAGTAATAGAACCAGAAATATCATGGGTCATCACCACACTTAAAGAACCTCATGTGAGCTTGGAGAAACGATAATAGACCAGTATGCTCTTTTCCACAGTATTACAATCCATTCACTTTTTGGCCATACATCACCTTTTCACTCCTTCTGGCCTGTCACAATAAACCCAAGCTGCTTGAGCGTGTCTGCTAAGCGTTTCAGTTCGGTAATGAGTTTGTGCAACTGTGGCAAAAAAATAAATAAAAAAATATGGTAGAGGCTGATTTTGTTCTTAAAGCTGTTTAGCCACACGCCTGACAGCTCCCAGCTGATTCTGCACTCATGTCCTGCTGACTCTCCAATTAAGCAGAATAAGCACCGACACTCTTTTAGTGTAGCATTGTATTTCACCGCCCGTGGTACAACTCTCTGTGGCCATAGATCATAATACCTGCATGTGTACAGGGAAATATAATGTGGGACGCAAGATCGCATTTTTTAAACTTTCTGATGTATGAGTAAACTGCTGAGGAGTCAAAGTAGACTAGAAGAAACTTGGCTGCTAATCTAGACCAAGTTGCCCACAACGTACAACTCTTTCAACGTTTCCAAGGAGTCAGAAGCCTGTAGAAGAGCCATGTACAGTATCACTCAGAGCCCTGGAGAAATATCTAATTACAAACCATCAATTAGCAGATAATGTGATCATGATTCAGGGGGAAAGGAAGGTCGATAAGAGTGGGTGGGTGGCGGGGGCTGAGAGTTATATGTGGTGGAGAGTGTTTGGTGGATGAGTGTTGAGTGGAAGGTATGGGCAGGGAATGGATGTTCCATGTGTTGCCCAGCACTGAAATGTGAAATCACCAGCCTAACGTGTCAGATTGGTGTGACACAAGGCCATGTTAAGAATCAGCAATATAGGAATAGTAGATAACCCAGATAGAGAAAACAAAGAAACCATCAGGGCCTGGATAGTACAGTGGTTAGGGTGTTTGACTCCCAGCCAAAAGGTTCTGGGTTCAAACCTCAATGCCAGCAGCGTCATCAATGTACATGTATTGTTAAAAAAAAATCACCGTTCAAGTTTAGACTGCTAAATAGTAAATCCTAAATTAAAAGGTTAACCAGGCGGTTTGGTGCAGTAATAACTATCGATAAAGTCTATCTACCTACCATGCAAGGTGGACCCTATAGGGAACAGACAAGGCAATAAAGCACAGCCTTGAGCTATTTTACTTCCCTCTAGTGGCGGAGAAGATTTAAAGCGTACCGGAGATGAACATTTACATGGCCGGATCCACACCACAGTACTGCCATGGAGAGCAGCCAGCGTGCAGTGAATGACAGCAGGGAACACGAGAGACAGTGGCGCTACTAGAAATGTAATTTAGTGGTAATAAAATAGAAAGAGCGAAAATGGATTTCTTTTCTCTTTCTTTTTTTTTCTTTCGGTCCACCAAGAATGAAAATACCGCCACAGACGAGCGGTTTGCCTGTCTTGTTATTGATTTTGCAGCTATTGATCTGTTGCTAAGCCTTGTAAGTTTGTTTATGATGGATCTATAGAGGAGGAACAGAACTATTTTCCCTTAAAGAGCAAAATGTGTCGTTAGTGTGAAAAAATCTGACCTCAACTGTCAAAATTTGAAAATCAGATGACAAAATACAGATACAGCCATGTTTCAGTTCACTGTCTTCTGGTTCCGGTGATACATGTGGGACACCATTGTTACCATTGTAACCATTGTTAAAAGTTGCAAGGTTTTTTTTCCTATCTCATACAACAGGAATGGCTGGCATTCAAATTATTTTCATGAAAAAAATGCTTAGTCAGACAATGGTAGCTACTGCTTTGGTAAGGCATGAGCGCTTTCAAAAACTTCAATAATGTCTCCCTACACAGGTCTTCACCTCCTGCTAACTGTGTGTTCCCACACAGTGTGCTGTTTGCTCAAAGGCTCCATGACATAATATAGGTGTAATGAAAGCCTCATCCAGACCTCTCTGACTGTATCCGTCTGTGTGCATCTTTGTGTAAAGACAACTAAATTAAAACAAGAGCTCGACTGAAGCCATGCTCGGAAGGTCTTATGCCACAAGGGACAAGTGGACATGAGACAAAAATATGTGTCCGTAACTAAGGTTACTGTGTGAAGACTGTTCCGTCATGGATCTCCCCTCTTCTGGACAGTTTCAGTGTGGACAGGGTTTAAGTGGAGGGCTGAGATGTTGACTTCACCATCAGCTTTTTGATGATGACAGCCAATATAAGTTATGCCAATATTACGATTGATATACTTAAGAAACTGTACTGTTAATGGTAGCAACTGTATTAATATTATTAATAATCATAAACACAAGCGAATTGTATTAGGTTAGACACTTGTAGTTGAATCTAATCTAAATGACAAACTTTGTACCCAAATCGGGCAGCCAAATTGAGCATCACTTCACTATAAAACCATTCACTTAAAAGATAGTAAATGCAGCAACAATCACATTAGAGACCACAATTTACCCAAGTATGCCTAATAGCAAATAGATCCCACTGATTGACAGGCTAGGAGAGCATTACACATAATAAAACAAAACCAGCATGGCAAGTTGTTTACAGACACAAGACGAGACAGTTACTGTAGGATACTGAATGAATTAAATGGCTGTAATCAAGCCGTTTGGGAAGTTGTTGACAGACACAAGACAAGACAGTTACTGTAGGCTACTTTGTGAGATGTCTTAAGTGTCAACTCAAGGATTAATAGGCTGTAATCAGATGCCAGCTTGGACCCTTGCCCTCCTGGTCGGTAAAGCATCACCTGGAAGGAACACCGTCAGATACAGTAATTAGCTAATTAACACGCTATGAAGGCAGAGGCTTCTCTGAGCATTTAAACACACATTAGGGTGATCTCGAAGGTCACCGAGAAAGCTGAAAAGCTGGGAACTTGACATGGTAAACGTGTTTGACAGGTTGGTACTAGTTTCTGGGTGTGTCAGGAGTGGTAAAACAGTAAAGGGTCCCTGATATGGGTCCTTCATATTGAACTAAAACATGATTCAATTTCCTCTCGCCTTCTTAAACTCTCGATTTGCCATTATTACATTTTGGAGTGGCTAATGGTGTATTGCTAGATGTTGTAAATTCCAATCAATGTCATGGGCAATTTTTGTTTACTAATACACAGTTAATTATTTTTTTGGCAAAGTATTCAAGATTATATTTTCAGCCATAATCAAGCAGGCATTATTTTTCAGTATGAGTTTCTAGTTGGGCAAACTACTTGAGGGTTTGAATCAGAAATAACTTAATCGATACAAATAATTTTGAGGACACAGTGATGCCTGTATTGTTCCCCTGTTGCCCTCAATACACACTTTGTACAATAAAAAGACAGACTGCACTCAGCAGATATTGTATTACTACATCTCATGTGCCCACTTCCTGCCAATATGCCTGTCTACACACAACCCCCCTGCCACACGCAACCAGCAGAGCGTTACACAGGCAAATTGAAAACAATATGTCAAAACTGGCTCACTACATTTTACACACAACTCTGATGAAGACAATACTCTACTATGACAGCTGCACAAATAGTCCAAATAAATTGCCAAATACTATAATGCACATACAAATACACTAGTCCTATATATACTTTAATACAATTATTCACATTACACTCCTGTATTACAAAATACAATAATACAAAAACACTAGTCCTATATTACAAACATTTTACGGATACATTTTTATTCAACTAAAACGTAAGGACTTTAGACCTACCCACTTCCTCATCCTCTTCTTAACTTGGGGTCTGTGTCAGTATCAGTTAAGCTCTCAAAAAAATGAATCAGAACACAAATGAAACCCTTTGTCATACTCACAGTTGTTTGAATGGGCGTAAATATTATGACAAATGCTACCCACCCCCACACGTTTATGCAGGTTAACACCCGCAACGTGGACCAAGCACACCGATTTCTTCCCAGCCAGCTGTGTCCCAGGGGCCCTCACCCCAGGATAACACAATCAGACTCAGCAAATCTGTTTACCCAGGTGAGACCACCATCTGGCCAATAGAGGGGTGCCAGCAGCTAATCCGCACTAAATTCTCTATTGCTTTCTATCAGCCGCTTGGATGAGGAATGGTTAGGTTACTAAGTGCTGGCAAAACAGTAACGACCTTTGTTTGATTACACTCGTGGTCATCAAAGTGCTAGGAGTCTGCAGCACCATTGCTTATTCTGTTTCACCTGGATGAGAAATAGTTCAACATATTTTTTTTGTACTAAAAATATCAAGTAATATTTAAATGGTAGTGGGCAGATTTCAAGGTCAGCATTATTCTATGTTGTTTTCTATCTCTAAGGAAACGATCAAATTTTAAAGAATTCATTAGTAATAGTAGTTGTAATGTCTGTCGACTGAACGACATGGAAATCTTCATGATCAATTTGACTACAACAATGGCAGTCTAGTGTACTAAAGGTAATGGACCCTTTTCACAGGTCGTCAGTAGCAGGGTAAAGTAACTTCCTGTTCCTTCCTTCCTTCCTTCCTTCCTGTGTGACATGGTGCTTGCACTGCTGCCTCACAGCAAGAAGACCCTGGGTTCGATTCCCGCCTGGGTAGCTGTGTGCTCAGGTTGTTGTCCCCGTGCTCGCTTGGGGTTCCCTCTGTATATCTCCCCCCCTCCCCCATCAAAAACATGTAGAAGGCTCTCCTGTTCTGGCCCTGACCAAGATGTGGATGACGTTGGAACTGGTCCCTGAGCACCGCCATGTCGGCTGCCCACTGCTCCTGGTTGCCCCTTGGAGGAAGGACAGCATGGATGGGCAAAATGCAGAGAAAACATTTCACCGGCCACCCCCTGTGTGTTTGCATGCCTGGCCGCTCCCTGCATGCGTGTGGTTGTGTGATAAATAAAGACTCCCAGGAGTCCTGTGTTTGTTTGTTTGTTGTTTGTTTTGTTCCTGTTTTAACATTAGGTCAGTTTTATTTATGTCCATCGCAGCACCTGCACGGTCAATGTATATTTACTGGAATAGTTGTTTCTATACTGGCCATACCTAAATGGAACACACCCATAATTAATGTTATGATACACCTATGATTTTCCTTCTGTGAAAAGGGTTTATTGTGGAGTGTGCGTGGTTGATAGCTGGTTTACAGCCTCACCTGGCCCCGAGTCTGATTAGAGTCTGGGGCTGGGTGAGGCTGCACACCTGTGGTGCAGAGCAATCATGGCACCCAGGATAAACCAGCTATCATCACATCATCACACACAGAGCCACTGTCATGACGGAGTGTTACACCTGCTCGGCTTGTACCTTGCCATCTCCAATAAATGGATTTATACCTCAATATCTACCTGTGTCTTGTGTCGGAGGGGCCCAGACAAAGCCACTTAGGTGGCGTGTGGCAGGGTCAACTGCTACAGTAATCCATCTGCCATTCATTTGGCATGCAATATTTGTAAGCAGAAGAGAACATAATTGCTGCATGTACCACATCATTAATACACTGCGCAATTAGGTCAACGCTGCACTGGCGAAAAGATGAGTCTGTAGCCTACAAAGCAAAATGTGGGTCTCCAAACTCATGTGACCCATGGTTGACACACACAAGCATCCAGAACCGTGACAGAGAGATATACAGAACCATCCTTGACCAACCCTTAACCCCAAACTAACCGTTTCCCTCACACAGTGATGTAGAAACCTCCACACAAGAGACCATCCCTGTCCCCTAGCAAAGCTCTAAATATATATAAATGTGCTTACATCAGTCATTTCTAAAGGTGCCACTCATTTTGCCCCCGAGGCAGGGTGCGTGATTGAGGCCCAGACCTTGACAGACGGGAAGCGGCCAGGAATTAGCTTCCTGCCTCCGCAATTACATGGACGCAAATATTGACCTCCACACTCAGTGAGAACTGCAGCAATGTGTTGAAGACGGACCGTAAACTCCTTCAATACTGTGCCTTTTTTTTTGCGCCGCACACTTTTTTCGCATCATAATATACAAAATGAAAACACAAATCATGTTAGGGTCCGTGATATACTGCGGTTTATATCATATAGAGGAGAAGGGGGAAACCAGACTGATGTAGTGCAAATACACCACTGCAAGTCTTTTTTTCATATTACAGATAGAAGGCAGAATGTAATTCTGCCCGCTAACCTAATCTAGTTTATTTACATGTCATGAATGATTCACTCTTGACATTCCCCTAAGTACAAATATGTGATGTTTATTCAGACTAAATACAGGCTTGGTTTCATCACTGGACTGACGTGAACTGTGATTTACACGGCTACAGGCTCCAGGGGTCAGGCTAGTGGTATAGCGCTCGTGGCTTATGATTAGTTTACATGTAATCTGCTGCCGTGCTAATGACCTGTAGGGGAAAGCGTTAGCATAAATCCACTGTAGCGCGCTGAAGTGCAGCCAGTTAGCCTGGGCTTAGTGCTGTGTTGATGCCTCTGAAGAGTGTTTGTTTGTGTTTGTGTGTATTTGTTTGTGTGTCGTTTGTGTTTGCCCGCTTTTTACTCAATGGCTGGAGCAAACTCGGCAAAAAAATGTTTGATCTGATTCTACAAAACATGCGTTAGTATGTATTAGTATTGTAATTGTTGTATTTTGTATTTTGTATAGGGCAAATTGATTGATTGACATTTCAGTACAATGTGTTATGTGTGAAGCATCGTCGAGAATACATTTTTTTACTTATTATCTCGGCATCTATTGTGTCATGGGTGGATGAAAAGATGCCAAATTACTTTCTTAGGAACAATGGCTTTTGACAGTCCCCCCCCAAAAAAAAAAAAAATTAAAAGAGCTGATACATCTTGTAAATCTTGTACTTTGGATTCTGTTTGAATAAACACATTTTCCCCTTGGTACTCGCTGCAGACACAGGACACCAAGCTGGGTCTGATCCTTTGTGTGACAGCAGTTTGCGCTTAAACCCATGACTGCTGATTGGACGGAATTAACGATTTTAACCAGCTAGGCAAAACCTTTGAAGCTCTACATTAGTGTCATGCACCTTGTGAAGTGCTCTACATATTTAAAGGAGCAGCATAGATAAAACCCTCGAGTGTGGCGCTGTTTAACATAGCAAGCGCGGTTTTCCCGGCCCAAATAGAGACCTGAACAAGGGAAGAGACGACAACCTGACAACAACATGGGCGCAGGGGTGGCAGAGAAGTGTAGCACAACAACACGAGCACACAACACAATAGTTCTGTTGCCACTGTGCACCGTGGACCGACGGGCAGAGAGGGCTGAAGAGGCTCTCAGGGCACACAAAACGACCAGGCAACAAATGGCGCTATAATCAATAGATTCCCGGGCCACTTGTTAAAAACACTATTTCCATCTCCTGAGCCGGGGACAGAGGCAGAGAGACAGAGAGAGAGCGAGAGCGAGAGAGACCTGTCAGACATTGAGAGCCACATATCATTCTCCCCCCCTGCCTCGCCTGGCGGGATGAAAAATTGGGGGCCCGCTGTCAGTGACCAGTATTGATTAGGAGTGAAAATGTGATCATTTTGTATTAACGCGCACCTCAGAGCCCTGTTCTGTCAGGGCCTGCTGGTGGAGAATTAATGTTTTCATATCACGCTTAAGAAAAATATGGCCGCTCGCTCACTTTGCCCCCGAGACAAAAGAGGTGCACGCCGCTCACAGGAATGTAATAGGATTCTAAAATGGACCTAATGAGATGAATTTGATTAAACTCGTTATTTAACTCATTTTCCTGCTACTTTAAGGACATTTATTATTACTTCTGACACCACTTTAATAGAGCCAGCAACTTGGCATTTAAAATATCAATTTTTGATAATTAGAGTTGTCATTGTTAGAGGGAGTGGGAATGGATGCGGGAGAGGGAGGGGCCTAGGCCGGCCAACAAGAAAAGATCCTTGTTCCTGTCAAAGGTGTGGGACTGGAACAAGGACCTTGTCTGCAAGCATGATTTGCAAATTAGTGGCAGTGACTATAATCCAGCAGATGGAAAACCTGTAAGAGACACAGGTTCTAAAAGGCTTGGATGGTACAGCCTCACTACATGCATTTACTACTTACTATGTAGTCATTTTAGCAGACGCTTTAATCCAAAGTGATTTGCAGTGGATTCAGAGACATGTCTTTAAGGAGCAGGTGAGGGTTAGGAATCTTGCTCAAGGATGCCTACAGGTAGGCTGCCAACATTGGGGACTGGCGGCTGGGAGTCGAACACCCTAACGATTATTCTATCCCGTCCCTAATTTACAAATTTCCTATAGATTTGAAATACATACTAGACCTATAGCGGGACATCTCTCAACTTTCAGGGACAGATTGGGGTGGCGTGTTCATCGACTTTGCCCACGCAAAGTTCAGCACTTTATCTTGCTTGGGTGGGAGCTTGCGTCTTTTGTCCCGCAAGATGTTTCCTGCACACTTAGGGTGGATCCACACGAGCACACAACAACATCACACAAACCCAAGAGAGTCACTCCTAGTTCAGCACAGGAGAGAGGTTTTGGTGCAGCATTTGCCTTCTGTGTGAGCCATATGTAAATCACACAGGGATAAAGGGAAACTAGTGAAAGACTAAACTTTGAAGACGCCTGCGTCAGCACCACCGGAAGATAAAAAGAAGCAGGGAAAGTAATTTGTAGCGCTGCGCTACTGACCCTCCTTAGCCGGGTGGCTGTGGGCTTCATAAGGATGGAATAGCCGACGGCCTGATACACAAACTCCACAAGCCGACTCTTCTTATTGAGGGCAGGGTTCCTCACATAGCAAAAGTCATAAATACCACCCTCATGGAAAAATGGCCTGTAGTATGATACTACTATTGAAGTTTTCTGTTGTTGTTATTTTTTCCTCCACTGTCATTTCCTATTGCAAATTTAATATATCGCTACCAACCCTGCACACCCGGCTTCCCACATGCTAAGTGACAACAGCTCAGAGCAGCCTCCCCCTGCCAGGTATATTTTTCCAAGGCTCAGCCATCGCTCCACAGCTCAACGAGTATGACTACTACAGCGGGGATATTACACTGAGTGTCATACGCCATGCACCTTATCTGGACTCGTAATCACTCCCATGCAAACAGTAATGCATTAAACATGGAATAAAGGAGCGGCGCAATATATTTTGTTTGTTTGAGAACCGGATTCGTAAAAAAAATGTAATATAGTCCTTGTAGATGGAGATATTGTTTATGGCGGTGGTCCTCGAAATTGTCTGGAAACTGTAGGGAGAAAAAAAGGCATGATGGCCCGCAATAATCTTTTATTTGCCTGCAATATTAATGCGTCAAAGATGAATCCGTTAAAAAACAAACAATTAAGCTAAATATATCCAACACGCTTAAACAATACATACTGCTTTTGTTTCACCAGTTTCTCAAACTCAAAAGCAGTGAAACCAACAGTGGATTGAAGATGGAAAACGCTTGGGAACAGTAGTTCGTAAAGGATAATAAAACCAATTTCTTTATTTTTCTTCCTGGAGAAGGTTGCATAAAACTGTGTTTGAGGTGCGTTGGTGAAGGCGGCAGCTTCGACAAGAGTCAGGTACATCAGCAGCCCTAATCCCTCTCAGACGGCTGGGGAGATCGCGCAGTTGTCTGGGTGCCGCTCCATTCAAATGTACTGGATTACCCAGGGTTCCCGGCTGCCGCAAACAGATGTCACACCACACTACGCTGTCAATTTCGCAAGACAGGTGGGAATTGCTCTCCAATCTGTAGTAAATCAGGGGCGCAAGTGAATTAAATTGAGACAAGCCTGTAGGGGTGTGTGTGTGTGGGGGGGGGGGGGAGGTTGGAAAGGGAACCCAGTGTCTTTTCAGAGTGTCACGCTCAGTGGAGGGGTGAAAGCCACGGTACCATTAAATACCCTTCAACAGACACGTGGCAACAGCGATTTCACTCTTCACATCTTTTAATTGATACCATCCATCACGGCCGTGCTCCAACACCGCGCATGTGATTTGATATCTTATTACAGTAGGTTTTAGTTTCAAAGGGAAGCTGCCACGGGAAGTCTTTCTGGTCCAGAGGGCCTGAATAGCGACCACCTTGTCAGAGACCCCAGACTCTGCTGACCATACAGATCACAACACAAAAGCACACCGTCCAGTCAAACATGGCCACCAAGTAGTTTAACGCAATCTAATGGCGGAGGAGCTTTCAGAACACATCCAATGACAAGGCTAGGTTTTATCAGCTGGGAAGGACTGGAGACTCGAGAAGCACGACGTGGGGGCTTACTTTTCATACGTATGTGGTGACTGGTAACAACTCCAATGGTTCTGAGCAAGAACGAGGCAACACTGCTTCATGCTAGCTAAACTGCATTGATAAATAAATAACCCAAAACGTTGTTTAACCAATTCAGTAACACATTACTTAATAGGATGGCAGAAGAGGAAGTGACAATCACAACACTATCTGCAACGTGCCAGAATCTCACAGGACCATAACAATCAGAGACAGTGAATATTAAGGCGATACTAAGCAACTCTATTTTAATCTCCAACCCCCATTGCCCCTTTTTGTTCCATTTGACTTGGCATGGCATAAAGTAAAGGCTAATTAAACAATCAAGCCCATGGAGCCTGAATCCATTACTGTCCTATTGACATTGTTGCGGTTCTCGTCCCCTCGGCGGGTTTAAAGCCCGTGGTCTGATGCCAGCCTGGGAGAAGAGCTGTTGTCACACTTTGTTTGTTCCCCGGCCTCCACTCTCTCTGTGAGGACAGAGCATCAAAGCGCTGGGAACACTGTGAGCCCTGCTGGCAGAACAACACTACAGCCCCTCGCCAAGTGTTTGGAGGAGGCACTCACCCCAGTGTCAACATTTCTCCAGTTGTGGGACTGTGGAGCTGCGTCCCAAGCAAATATCAGAATCCGTGTGCATTGAAGACGTTAAATGACTTGAATATTAAGCTAGAGAGCCTAAACTGAGCTGACAATGTCGACGGATGGCCCTGCAACACAAGGACAAACCGTACATGCGCAATCTTTTGCAGAGCTAGAGCACGAGCTAGAGATAGATATATAGAGAGATATAGAGAGAGCGAGAGGGCGAGAGACAGAGAGAGAGAGAGTTCTCCGGCCTTGTTTTTGTTTGGTTGGTTTGTACTGGGATGAAATATGTAATTTCAAGTCTGGTCGAATGATTGTCATATATTTTTGGGGGTTAACTGCACCACTATTATCTGTCTCAGCAGTGGTTTAACTCTCCGTCCGCAGCCGAAGCAGAAGAAGTGCAGGCAGGTGGGAACGGCTCACACCTCTGTAAGGCTCTTATGTTTACAGATGGAGCACTTCAAATACAAAGGCCCCAGTCAAAAACACTTTCACTCTGTCCAGCAGAACCTGTGAAGCATGTGTGCAGGTGAGAGCAGCTACTGCATTTTTCCCAACTTCTTTCCAGCACTTGCTGGAAAGGTCCAGTTTATCCGGGTCCACTGACAGAATCCTAACACTAGAAGCCCGGGGCGTGAAGGGGTTTCACGTCACAGTGTGACGCCATGTATCGGCTGGCTGTGGAAATGACTGAATGTTTTTGCCCTGTAGCAAAACTACGAAGGTTGCCTGTTCTGTGTGTGACAGATTTGGAGGGAAGACCGGAGGGCCACCAGGTGAGATACAGCTGTCCAAGCGTGTTCAGCATGAAAGTATATATTTTACATAATGGTGTAATTGCACTGTGTCACAACAACATATTCATAACACTAACATAATTATACCTCATTCAATTATTTAGATCCAATTAAAATAATGTATAAAGGAAACAGAGATTAGACATACATTTGAATTATAACAAAACAATACGACTATCAACTAGGGGTGGGGGGAAAAAAATATTTATGCAAGTATTGGGATTATTTGCATTATTTGCGACTTTCTGCGATACTTGTATCATCAGGTTTTTTTAAAGAAAACAAAAGCCAGAAATGTCAATGTAATCTTAGTGGAAACAATGGCCCCGTCCTACAGAGGGCACTATAGTGTATTCGCCTATAGCTGATTACATCAACTATGTTCTGTTCTGTTCAGCCACTTTCATATAAAAAAAACAATGGCGGACACCGAGAGGCCTGGAGAACCCAAACCCCAACGTTATACCCATAGGTTAAATCGCACAAAAGATAAATTACCACCAAATATCGTATCGTAATTTTTACAGAATCGCAATACATATCTTATCAGCACACTAAAATCGTAATATCGTATCGTGAGGTCCCTGCACATTCCCGTCCCTATTAACAACTATAGAAAGGCTATTAGCCTCGTCTTTATAATTTTCAATTAAAAGCAGTCACTAAAGATCCTACACAGCTAGGAGTAGAACAAAATGAGTGCAAAAGGTTGCTTATGGACTGGCCACGAGGACTACATCCCCTAGCAAGCTGGTGGTGGTGGTGGCTACTGTAGCTGTGGATGCCACACCCTGTCTCTTTCCAGCTCAGCAATGGCGGCAAGCATGTGCACATTCCAGTGCCTGGCTTCAATAGTATGTGTGTGTGTGTGTGTGTGTGTGAGAGTTAGTGGGGGAGGAGGCGTGCCACTCAGGATGGATGTTACCCATCATGCAACTCAATCAGCCGCCCAATGATTCATTTCACAGACGCTTAGGTAATTATAGGAGTCTGCTCTTCACCTCTGGGGGGTGGAGGTGGGGGGGGGGGACCACAGAGCGAAGCTGGTGAGGGAGGAGGGTGGAGGTGGGGG
>JAOPJI010000047.1:4165902-4185941 GCA_027122695.1 Merluccius productus | reverse complement strand
CTCCTCCTCCTCATCATCATCATCATCATCATCATCATCATCATCATCATTTTTATCTACAAAAATAGTCGTAGTAGTGAGAAAGTAAGCAGATCAGATTGTGTTCTTCATAAATGCATAGTAATGAAAGGAAAGATAAAAACGAGACAGCGTATGACGAACCGTACAAAGTAACAGAGCACCTTTTAGATTTAGACATTTAGACATGTCTCTCTCCTTTCCCCCACTGCCTCAGCCTGTTGGGGTGCCAATGGGAAGTATGCACAGAAGCTCCTGACTGATTTGTTCGCCAACTACACCAGTGCGCTGAGGCCAGTGGAGGACACCAACACCATACTGAATGTCACACTGCAGATTACGCTGTCCCAAATCATTGACATGGTACTGAAATGCCAAGGATTGACATTTTCTTTTTACTGCAATTTCATATAATTAAAAAAAATTACATTAAATAAATAGGGTGTTTGCCGCCGCTGAAAGATGCTATCATTATCATCAATGACATAAAGATACATTTTTTGTAAAAGTAAGTCACTTTGGCTTAGAGACTAAATTGTAGTTCATTGTGATTGTGTGAGTACTGTTGCTGATACAATCGTTCTGTTAACCATATCCCATCTTTTGTAGGATGAACGCAACCAAATCCTGACAGCATACTTATGGATACGCCAGGTGTGGCTTGATGCACATCTCACCTGGAATAAAGATGATTATGATGGACTCGATACCATCCGTATACCTAGTAGTTATGTATGGAGACCTGATATAGTCCTATATAACAAGTAGGTCGGACTGGTATTGAGTTGATCAAGGGAAGCGCTAGTTAGACCTGTCTTAGTGCGCTACCTCTTTGCCATCTTTGTGAAGGCACAGGCTGAACATTTTTTGAAGCCACTATTCATGGGAATGTTCAGGCCACTTTCTGCCTTTTATACACCAGTGTGATACATTATTATTATTCATGATTAATTAAAATAAAGGTACTGAATAATGATTCAGCTGCCGAGTTGATTAAAATGTTCAATATAGAAGTAGGCCTAATTGTGACAATGTTGTGTATTGTGTTCCAGTCACTTTCAGTTGAGGTTAATTGAGAACATTTTTGATAGGTTAGCTCACATTGATGTGAAGTAGATGTATATATATATATGATACACATAAAAGGCAGAAACGACAACGGGGCATGAGTACAACTCTCCAAAGTATGTGACTCAGTTCCTCAGTCGGTGAACCTGTGCCTTTACATCCAGAGCACGTTCAGACTTCTCCACAATCTCAGTCAGATATTGATCCAGAGGCCCATTCAACCACATTCTGTGAGAGATCTGGTTCATGAAAGCACAATGAACGCTCTGCCTAATACACTACACCACAACACCATAAAGATATCCTTCATCCTTGACCACTTCTCATTTTGTATGAGAGCAAAGTTAATCCTTTTGTTTGTCCTAGAAGTGGTTTTTCTCTGTATTTCAGTGCAGACGAACACTTTACCGGTTCCATGGACACCAACGTGGTGATCCGCCATGACGGCCAGATCATGTGGGACTCGCCGGCCATCACCAAGTCCTCCTGCAAAGTGGACGTGTCCTTCTTCCCCTTTGACTCCCAGCAGTGCCGGTTCACTTACGGCTCCTGGACCTACAACGGCAACCAGTTGGACATCCAGAACGCCATGGACAGCGCCGACCTGGCCGACCTGGTGGAGAACGTGGAGTGGCAGGTGATGGGCATGCCAGGCAAGAGGAACATCATCCAATATGGCTGCTGTGCTGACCCGTACCCCGACGTGACCTACACCCTCATGCTCAAGCGGAGGGCCTCATTCTATGTCTTCAACCTTCTGATCCCGTGTGTGATGATCTCCTTCCTGGCTCCGCTGGGCTTCTACCTGCCTGCTGACTCTGGGGAGAAGGTTTCTCTGGGGGTCACCGTGATGCTGGCCCTCACCGTCTTCCAGCTACTGGTAGCAGAGATCATGCCTCCCTCAGAGAGTGTACCTCTTATTGGTAAAATGGCAATATTCAATGTTTCTGAAACATGTGCATGGAACAAAGAAATGTGCGGCTATTCTATTCCATTTAGTCATTCAGCAGATGTTTTTATCCAAAGTGACTTGTGACAGTGATTTGCTTTGGGATGTACACATGATGGAGCAGGTAGGAGTTAGGCACATTGCTCAAGGATGCCGCCAGGTAGACAGGGCAGACATTGGGGTTTGAACCCATGTGTGGATACATTTTTGTGACGTGAAGTTGATGTTGAACCGTTGATCATTTCTAACGGCCCGATATCACATTTCTCTTCAACAGGAAAGTATTACATCGCAACGATGACGATGATAACGACCTCCACCGCCCTGACAATCTTCATTATGAACATCCACCACTGTGGCCCCGAAGCCAAGCCCGTACCCAAGTGGGCGAAGAAGGTCATCCTGCAGTACATGGCCAGGATGTTCTTTGTCTACGAAGTAGGGGAGAACTGCATGACACCCCTCCCTGAAAAACAGGAGCCGGTCCCACCCCCACCGACAAGGAACACAAACTGGGCCATGAACGGGAAAGCTGGCCCTTGCAGAGACCACCACTTGCCGGGAACGGAGCGAGACCAGGAGGCGGTGGGCTCCAAGGTGCCAGAAGGGCATGAGGAAACTGAGCAGATGATGAGTCCGCTGGGCTCGATGGGAACGAACCCCACCAACCAGTACACCAGCTGGAAGAACGGCGTTTTCCAGAGCATGGACTGTGGAGACTCCCCCGGGGCCCCGAGGAGGTGCAGGAAAGGGGGAGTGAGCGACGGGGAGAACAAAGAGAGAGAGACGGCCTGCCAGGAGCGACAGCTCCTGCGTAACATCGAGTACATCGCCAACTGCTACAGGGACCAGAGGGCCACGCAGAAACGAACTGGGGAGTGGAAGAAAGTGGCCAAGGTGTTGGACCGCTGCTTCATGTGGATCTTTTTCATCCTAGTGTTTCTCATGAGTTTACTTATCATGGGCAAAGTCGTCTAACTGCTGCCAGATTTGGTTAAATTATATGATGACATACATCCAAATGTCCAATATAGTAGTTGTATAGGTATTTTTAAAACTCATTTAATGTAATGATAAGTGGAACATTGGTTGTATGTACACCCAAATTTCCATTCTTCCTCACAAACCTTAATTTTCCAATGTGTAGCCCTTAATGTCTTGACCATAGAGTGTCATGGTTTATAAGTTTATATGCCAGAATGAGTGAATAAACTTTAATATAGCCATTCTCAATCGCTGTGTTGCCAATAGGATATTAGGATTACTGTGCCCATACCAGTGGCGGTTCTAGGGGGGGGCCAGTACCCCCGTTACTCTGAGTCCGGACCCCCCTGTGGCCCCCCCGAACGAGGAGTCTGCATCAATAATAAAATGACCGTGTGCCCCTCTAACACAAAAGCCGGCCCCAACCTGGCCCCCCCATTAAAACTGGTCTAGAACCGCCACTGGCCCATACCACTAAAAAGAAATTCACACGATCATGTCGTCGGTAGTTAGTTCTTAAAATCACCACTAGAGGGTAGTAGAGAATAAGATGTGTGCACTCATATAGCGCCATGTATCAGCATTGCATTTAGTTCAAAAGGGAGTACAACGTTTAAAAAACACATTTATTTTTTTCCATGTATTTATCCACTGCAATTTCGCTGGACATGCTTTCCAGATACATTTTTATTTATTTACTACCAGATACATGTATTTATTTAGTTCTTCACAGAATGATTGACCTTTATATGTGTCAGTGTAAAACAATTAAAATGAAAACATAATTAGATTTAATAAAAAATACATTGTCAAGCGAAAATACGAATTGTTATAATCTTAATAATGCAGTAATATTATTATTTTACAATTACAGTTCATTTTACAATTATAAAACACAAATAATAGAACATCTGCATTTCTCCTCAGTGTTTATGTAAATAATAACTGATAATATATGCACAATATATAAAGATTACATTACATAGTTATCTGAGAGTGTATTTCTAAATCACTAAAAAGGCCTGATCCAGGCCTATTATATTGTGTTTATATTTTACTATTTACTATTTTTTTTCCAACGCGACTTACAGTTAATTCAGATACAGGTGATTATTGAGCAGGTAAGGGGTTAGACATCTTACTGAAGAATGCCTATAGGTGGCAGAAATTGGGGATCGAACCTAAAACCTAGACGACATAGGAAGTTAACATTGGAAGTTGACTACTTCTGTGGACTACCTTTACTCAGTACACTGCTTGGTAATTGTTGCGATTTGTGTGTGAGGGTATACGTTCATGTGTCTGGGCCTCAGGACCTCAGAAATGACCTCAAAAATATGCACAAGATATGTCTTATTATGACATATTAAAGGTGCAGTGAATTGTGATTTTGTTACCATAGAATGAGCCCTTTATATCTACATAGGGAGCGAGTCCTTTTCCACGGAGCCCGCCATGTTGCACCAACATGTTTCTACAGCCCAGTACGGACAAATGGCTCTAGAGGACAAGTTTTAAATCATAATCGCTATTTTATGGCCTATAGTTTTACAGACTAAGGGTGGGTACCTCACCGCTAGATGCCACTACATCCTACACACTGCACCTTTAAGAAGATGGAGTGACCTTTCGGCCAAACATGTGCAGTATTTTATTACGTAATGACCTTGTTTGCATCGCATATATTATTGGATTCAAATTAGCGGGAATAACATGGAACAAGATGTAGGCGATCTTCCTGAGGTCGGGGTAGTCGGGGAAGCGGTGAAGTATGATGGTCAAGAAGCCTGTCCACAGCATGATGAGATACAGCACCAGGTGGCTGGTGCACGTCTGCAGCGCTTTGTTGTTCAGCTCCTTGTTCTTGCGGATCCAGCAGACCAGCGCTATCCTGCAGTAGGTGAGCGTGATGCAGAACATGGAGGAGGTAAACAGCACCACGGTGAAGAACAGGCCGTAGATGTTGTTGACAGACACATCGTCGCACGACAGCTTGAACAGCGAGGCGTTGTCGCAGTAGGCGTTCTGCACCACGGAACGACAGCGGGCCAGCCGCACGGTCAGCCCGATCAGGATGGACACGAGCAGGACGGACACACCCCACGCCAAGGTGGACAACCACACCACGGTGGGGGTGGTCATGATAGAGCCGTACCTCAGCGGGTGGCAGATGGCCACGTAGCGGTCGAACGCCATGATGATCAGGATCAGGTGCGAGGCCGAGCCGAACGTGTGGCTGCAGAAGGCCTGTGCGACACATTGGTTGTATGTGATCGGCCTCTCCGTGGACACAATGTCCACCATGAGCCGGGGCAGCAGCACCGTGTTGCCCATGAGGTCGTTGACCGACAGGTTGCAGAACAGAACGTACATGGGCTGGTGCAAACTCTTCTCAGTGACGATGAGCATGACCACAGCAATGTTGGAGACGAGGATGAGTAGGTAGACGAGGAGCAGCAGGAGGGCCAGAGGGTAGGTGAACTGTGGGGAGATGTTGAAGCCCTGGATCTGTAGGATATCACTGGTGTTGTTACTGTCCATGCTGTTTTAGAGCACAGCAAAGATACCTATACACGGGGGATGTAATGTAGAAAACATGTATAGTAATACATAGTGTATATTCTATATTATTCTCCAACAAAGGTACTATGTGTAAGAATCAGAAATTCTCATTACTGTCCCCTTTGGCCGGTAAGTGAACTGCAACCTGCTCAAGCTCGTGCATTCAGAGCACATGAGTGTGAGCTCTGTGGGTTGAGACAACAACAATCACTGTAAGTTGTTTGTTAATCATAAAAACATGTACAAATTAAGAAGTAGACATTTTTTTTTATCCGCGCTTAGGTATCACTTCCTTCTTTTTTCCCGGTTTGGTTCAAATATAATAGAAGTCGATCAGCCCAGAAGCTGTTCTACCAGAGAGTCGGGGAAGGTCACATTTTTAAAGTTAAATTACAACCTGTTCATATATTGGCAATTTAAAGCAATGTATGCATGTACAAATCCTACACATAGTACCTTTAAAGAGTGTGAAATCTGCATGATTATGTTCAATAGGAAATGATTTTCAACAAAAATGATTAATACCTGAATGTACTTCCTCTCCTCACTGAAAGAGCACACTGCAAACACAGGTGGAGAAACAAAAGAAATGGAGTTAATGCATTAGATTTGAATACATTCTGAATAACCACAACCCACATGCATAATACTGTCTAGCATATCCGTTCTATTATATCACCCCCACACCTTATGATAACATACAACCACAAACAACTATAGTCTGCTAGTCTCTTTTATGCTAAAAGCAATGCTTGACACCAGACAATATTTTCGGTGCAGGTAGAGGAGTGTTGGACTCCCAGCCAAAGGGTCGTCAGACAGTCAGACGGTAGGCTTCTTTGTGCAAGATGCCTTACCTATCCTAGTGACTCATGAATGACAGAAATCACTTTAAATAAACACCTCTGCTAAATGACTCCATAGTAAATCATAAACAAAATTTAATCACAAAGCCATGCACAGTCACAAGGGTTCCATGATTACATGGGAGTCGTGGATCCAGGAGAGGACATGCCAAGACTGAGGGAGACGAAGGGCAGGTGACCCCTTTTATCCATGACTTCTCCCCGTCCTCCTCCAGACAATAGGAAACACACCTGTAAAGGGTTAACAGCTGCAGCTCTGCGAGTCCAACTAGGTGTATATGGGCCGATCTAAGATGTAAAATTAGATTTATTATTAGTAAACTACCATCACATACACTACCAATTAAATTACATAAATGGAAAAGGAATAAATGGAAAGCTGATTGCACATTGATCTAGAGCAGTGTTTCCCAACCTGGGGGGGGGGGGCGCCAGAGAGCTCGTGGTGGGCGCGAGACCTCTCTTGGTTAGAGGTATTTTGACGGCCGAGTGGTGTAATTTTTATCTGTATCAGCCTCCGTAGATAGAACGTTCGAATACTGACTGAGCCCACAAGTTTACTTGTTCCCGCAAATGAATGAATACTTTTGAAACTATGGCTGACAAACGCAAAAATGACACTGACAGCTCAGCTACAGTGAAAAAGAAAATTAGGACTTACCACGAGAGCTACATTATGATGGGGTTTACTCAGGGAACGGACAGCCGACCAGAGTGCGTGATATGCGGCGAAAGGCTAGCTAATGATAGCATGAAACCCACCAAATTGAAGCGACACCAAGTGACAAAGCATCCTGAAACTGTTGGGAATGATCAGGGGTTTTTTCTACGGAAAGAACAGCTTCTTAAGGCAAACAAGCCAATGGATATCAGAGCCGCGTTTAATAGAGCTGGCAGTGATATACAGAAGGCTACTGAAGCTTCTTTTGAGTGTTCGCTTTTAATCGCAAAAGCAAAAAAACCACACAACATTGGCGAGCAGCTCATCAAACCAGCTTGCATTAAAATAGTTGAGAAACTGTGTGGCCCACAGGTAGCGGAGAAACTAAAAACTGTGCCACTCTCGAACAACACAGTAAAAGACCGAATTGACAAGATGGCAAATAACTGCGAGCAGCAGCTGGTAGAAAAGCTTAGAAAGGGGCCGTTATACAGCTTGATGAAAGTACAACTGTAGCAGACGAGGCTGTGCTCATTGTTTATGTACAATTTATTGAGGGGGAAGATCTGAAGCAGGACATTCTTATGTCTGTCAACCTTACCACCACTACCAGGGGTGAGGATATTTTTGCAGCAGTGGATTCTTACTTCTCGTCCCAAAAGCTTCCCTATGAGAATGTAGTTGCATGTTGTTCAGATGGCGCTGCCCCGATGATGGGTAAAAACAAGGGATTTAATAGTCGCTTGAAAGAAAAGGTCCCACACTGCATAATATTTCACTGTATGATACACCGCCAGGCACTGGCCAGCAAAAAACTGTCTGACGACCTCAGTGAAACACTCGCTACTGTAGTTAAAATTGTAAATTTCATCAAAGGTCGCTCCACCAACAAGCGTCTGTTCGCAGATTTATGCGAGGATGAGGCAAATCAAACACTCCTCTTGCACACAGAGGTGCGCTCACGGGGCCGAGTGCTGGTGCATTTTGTGGAATTGGGCGTAAAAGTAGATGAATTTCTCAAAACTCACAGCCCCGCACTGTCAGAGAAAGTAACTGAGTCATTCTGGATGAAAGCAGCATACCTAGCCGACATCTTCAGTCTGTACAATGAAACGAACAAGCGTCTCCAAGGCCCGGAGTCCAACATCATGCAATGTAAAGAGGCGCTTGATGCATTCATGCGTAAACTGGAGTGGATGGAAAAGGGAGAGCTACAACAGTTCCCACTACTGCTGAAACCATGCAGAAATGATCCTGAAACGATCCCTGTGTCTGTCCGTCGCGAGTTTACCAGACACATGAACGCATTGCAAAAGGAGATTAAATCACGGTTTGCTGACACAGATGATTACGTATCGAAGGAATCGTGGGTGTTGGATCCCTTTATTGCCAAAGTCGAGGATGTGCAATACCTTGATTGTGAAGACGAGCTCACTGACATCCAGACCAACTCTCTGTCAAAGAAATATTTCCAGGTAGGCCTATGATATTGTATTCATGTCTAATAAGCCTCTGTGCTCGCGCTAGGTTGGACATATTTAAGCATAACTCAGTTCATTCTTCCTTTATTTCATTCAAGGAACACGGATTTTAAAAGTTTTGGATCGTGAAGTCACCCAGCATTGCTCCAAGACTCACACTGCATGCCACGACAAGGATCATATTCCCGTTCAGTACCACATATCTTTCAGAAACGGCCTTCAGCACACTTGTCGCCATCAAAACAAAAGCGCGCAACAGACTGGAGGTGCACAACGACTTTTATCTTTTTTTATTTATCTTGGTCTATCCATCTTTCACACTCTCTCCATATCTATCTCCCTCTCCCTCTCTATCTCTCTGTCTCTCTCTCTGTCCATATGTTATTGTTGTTGTCTTATTACAGTAATGTCTACATTTGTTTAGGGACGATATGAAACTCACCTTGCGTCGTCTCATCCAATCAGAGCGCTGCGTGCGGCGTTCCTCCACCCTTCATCTGGAGTCCCCTTGTGTGTCCTCTTTGATCACATTTGTGCATTGATCCCATTAAAGGGAAACGCAGGTTGACATTCAGGAGCTCGTCATTAGTTGACGCGGCGTATCACCGCTATACCAGAACTTACTGAACATGCGTTTTATTTTTTTATGGTTTAATTATGTCATGTGACTTTTATATGCTAATATGCCTCTGACATTCAGGTATACGGTACCTGAGACCTTGCAACAAGCAAACAATGGATTTTCTCCAGCCCTCCTCAGATGTGTGTCACAAAGAGCAAGTTAATGACAATGTCAGACAATGTCAGTGTGTGATTGTTGCATGCATGCATGCATGCATAAGCAGTCAGCGGTGTTATAGGACAGCAGCAGCGCAGCGCTGCAGCTCAGATCAAGTGCAGTTGACACCAGACTGCCTTTAGCCCCAGAAGGAGCTCTTAAAGCACCGGCCTCTTGTTGTTGTTGTTGTTGTTGTTGTCATTTTATGGTGATCATTTGAATATGATAATAAGTTGGACAATGGCCACATTGTAGTGTGTGTGTGTGTGCGTGTGCGTGTGCTTGTGTGTGTGTGCGTGTGTGTGTGTGTGTGTGTGTGTGCTTCTGTTTAGAAATGAGGTGTGGTGAAGACGTTGGACCAGTTGTCCATGAAAAGGCAAACATAACTATTATGATGACATATGACACAACTATGATGAGGAACTAATTCAATGGTGGAGCACCTTAGGTGGACACATCTGAACATTGAATGAGTTCCTGCTTGCAACTGCAGTTTCCTCAAGAGACTATATGCTATCTAACTTGAGAGAACTGCGACGTTTAGAAAATGGATGGGAAAATAAACCAACAAAAAGGAAGAAAAAAAAGCATGAAGTAGGCCAGAAAACATGACAGTTGATTTGTTAGGCGGTGACACGTCGGTTGACGAATGAAAGCGGATATCGAAGGGAAACGACGTTCATCCATTACTGGCTACGCGGCGACACGGCCTGCGGATGAGTAAAAATAACGCATTGCAGTAATTGTAATAACAATCACGCAGTTTGCCAATAAGTGTCATTCATCTCCCCAGCCGCCCGCTTCCTTGCGGGACCTAACAAAATGGGGGAACCTAAATTGCCCGCGCGCAGGATGACTTATTAAACCTCTCGCCGTGCGGCTGCCAAACAACTGTGATTTTCTGGCTGTTTCCTTCGACTGTGTTTATCCAGCACTGTTGATCGTCGACGGCTCAATAGGAGATTGATTAGCAGACTATATTCAGTAACGTTAGTGTGTCTCTCTCTGCAGGACCGTGGACCAGGAGGGCTTGTAGCGGCGCGTCTTCCTCTGCTGGTTCCGGTGGAACCGGGCCTCATTAGAAAGCAACACTGTTGGTGCGGTTCTGCGGCCCCACGGGAAACACAGCAAGTAAACACTATTGACAAATAGGCCCTGGGTTGAGATTAATTTATGGACACACTCGCACACTTGACTGTGCGCTAGCTAGCCGCCCCGGCGTACGGCTGTCTGTGCAGTGAAACGGGTCAACTTCTTCCACGCATAATTAGTCAAATATTGTTTTAATTCATTTGCATGGTGCATAATGGGGTTGTTGACTGCACCAAATGTGCAGTACTACATTTTAATTGGTTTCTGAATATCATTCTGAAGCTTAAATTGGCATCTGTGCTCTAATGTATAAACACTGCTGGTAACGCTGTATGGGAGATGACCTCGAGTCAACTGACTTGGACTCATGCAATATATATATATTATTTATTTATTTTACTTTTCACATCTGATACATGATTCCTGCTTTGAAAAGAGACCAATCCATCCATCATGTGTGTGTGCGCGCGTGCGTGTGTGTGTATATGTGTGTGTGTGTGTGTGGAGATCAATAGTTTGAAGTGGAGTGCCACAGAGATCATCTGGAAAGAGAAACTTATATAATGCATCGATTACTTTAAGTAATATACAAACGTGCCACCAGATGTCGTGGTTTTGCGTTTTCCATGGAGTCGTATTACGGCAGTGCAGAAACAGTTCAGTCACTTTCTTTTTTGCATATTTTATGAAAATACCAATACAAAGGAAATATGTTGAAAAGCTTGTTGAGTGTTACAACATATAAGAGTATGTCATCTAAGAGATTCACGTCCAGATATACAGCAGTAGGCTATCTGTCCCACTCGATGTCCATAGATCAGCATATTTGCACAATAAAACAACGAAAAGGTATGAGAGATGTTTAATGCGTCTGTCGTCGTGAATTCTCAAATAAGTGACATCGAGTTAAAACAAATCTTTTTTGTTTCATTCACCTCGTGTTTATCGAGCCCGGGAGGTTTGCTGAACCGTCAGATCTTTCCAGAAACAAATTATTGCAACTATACAATTTCACCGTGGGGGGATTTATAAGGTGTAATCCAACACGTTTAATAGAGACATTCATACCTCAACAATTCGGCGTGAAGAGCCTCATGTAATTGAATTTGCTTTTTCTCAGACTAAGCATTGTAGGTTTCCATCAGCGCTCGCGTTGCGCCGCGGCTCCTATCCCAACGGCATCCGAGAACCTGCTGGAGTGAAACATTCAATCACAGACTGTATGGTCTTGCTTTGTGGATGGTCTTAATCCCTACCCCCCCTACACACACACACACACTCACACACACACACATACACACTATCACCACCACCTCTGCTCTCTCTCTCTCTCTCTCTTGCACAGTTGCGTCACGGATACTTTTGACTTGCCTGCAACCAGGAGGGGAGCGGGCGGAGAACTTAACTCCACCCCAGTAACGCATCCCATAATATAGTCCAACAGGTCGGTTATCCGTGTCTAAATCCTCTTCCTGGGAAATTGAAAGTCATTTTTTTGCGGGTTTTTCAACAACGTCATCGTTCGTTAAAAACCGATATTACAATTTATTTTGTTTTTACCTCAGACACAAAAGCCGGCGGACGACATTGTTCTCCGTTCCCAACTCCGTCGAGCCCTGACCCGAGGAAGTGCGAAATCTGGCGCCCCCGCAATATAAGACATCTTGTGGCGGCGTGTCAGTGTGCGGCGGTAACGTTCATCTGGGACACACACACACACAATCTCCAAGGTTGTAGCTAATCAGATCGGCCCCCGCGGCATCGGAGCGCCGCACAGCATGCGCACCACCTGCTCTGCGTCAGTGGAGTGAAGACGTTGATCATAATTACACCACACACACACACACACACTAGCACAACACACTCCCCCACACACACACACACACACACACACATGTTCCCATGGCTGCTGCTGCTGTGTGTGTCCCCCTCAAGAGGGTTTGAGGTAGTTATAGAGGGCGCTGAGGCCTCCTTGCAGCACCTCCTGGATGGGCTTCACCAGGGGGTTGTGGACGATGTGGAGACCCTTATCCAGCGGGTGGCAGGCCAGCTTCCGCAGCCCGCTCATCAGGTACATCTCCACCGGCACGCTCTGCAGGTCATTGAAGTCCACGTTGAGCAGCTCCAGGGACTCCAGGAAGCACAGGGTCTTGGGCAGCGAGTGCAGGCTGTTGCCCTCCACGATGAGGATCCGCAGGTTGACCAGGTCCTGGATCTGGTCGGCGATGGTCTCCAGGCGGTTGCATGCCAGGTGCAGGAACACCAGGCCCTTCATGCTGTAGACGCAGGTGGGGATGTGCGCCATGCGGTTGTGGCTCAGGTTGAGCTTGGTCAGGCTGCGCATGGATGCCAGGCTCCCCGGCAGCGCGGTGATCTGGTTGTCGGCCAGGCTGAGCACCTCCAGGCGGCTGCAGGCGCCCAGCTCCTCCGGCACCTCGCTCAGGCGGTTGCGGTAGGCGAAGAGCACGCGCAGCTTCTTCAGCAGGCCGATCTCCGGCGGCAGGCTGGACAGGTTGTTGCCCCACAGGTTGAGCAC
Source organism: Merluccius productus (assembly GCA_027122695.1). Classification (NCBI taxonomy): domain Eukaryota; kingdom Metazoa; phylum Chordata; class Actinopteri; order Gadiformes; family Merlucciidae; genus Merluccius; species Merluccius productus. Next base: position 4,172,946 of record JAOPJI010000047.1, on the reverse strand, counting down.
CACCAGGTTCTCCAGGGCGCCCAGCGCCGGCGGCAGGCTGCGCAGGCAGTTGATGGACAGGTTGAGCTTCTCCAGCTCCCGCAGCTCCCACAGCTCGACGGGGGGGTCGTCCAGCCCCCGCATGGCCAAGCTCAGCGTGCTGTAGCCGAAGCGCACCGTCGTCTGCCGGCGGATCCGCTCGGCGGCCGAGGACAGGCCTCCGCCGCCGCCATTGCCCCCGTTCGGGTCGTTGTCCCCCCTGGCGCTGGCGCTCCTCCGGCCGTGGCCCGCGCTCACCTCACTCAGCTCCTCTTTGGAGAAACTGCGAGACTGCCGGCCGCCCATGGTGCTCCGAGCAGGGAGAGAGAGAGCTTTTTTTTCGCTAAAATAAGTTGTCAGCTGTTGTTCAACCCGGCCCAACCCTCTCAGAGCATCGCCGAGCGGCTCGCTGATGGTAATGGCTTCCTATTGCTCTCCGGGGACCGTGAACAAGGTCCGGCAGGCGGCATGGCCATGCCAACGTTGGGTTATCTGGTCGTTGTGTGGGTTTGTCAGGCTCTTTGGCAGTGGCTTCTCTTGAGTTTTGCTCTCGCTGAGAGAGCTGTTACAGCGGGACTGTAATAGAGCACTGTTCGGGGAATGCAGTCTGGGTCCCCCCACCAAGTGCCTTGCCTTACCGGATTTCACTCTGCAGCTGGTCCTGTCACTTCCCCGATGGGACCGAAAGTCAAAGCCATTGCCCCAGCCCACACCCCCTCCATCCAGGCCCCAGTGTCCAATCAGAGGGCAAGGGGATAGAGCCTGGCTTAGGCTCAATCAGTTGATGTCACAGCTATGATCTCACACCCCTAAGGCCTTCACACTCAGATACACCCACACACACACACACGTGTATGCACGCATGTACACACACACACAACATATGAGCGCACAAAGCCACACACAGGCACTCAGAGTACACAGAACACACACACACATACAAGGAAACATGACGCGAGAGAGGGACACATAGTTGTTGCATCACAGTCAGTATATTAAAAGCATGTCAACATGGTGTAAACCACACCTGTTATGCAATTGGCATTTTGCATTCGACTGGATAATTGACATACAACTGAATATCTTGGGTTTGTGTTACCATAATCTTTTAACGGTGTGTGTGTTTGTAAGCTTTATTTATATAGCACTTTAAAACACAGTTACAAAGTGCTTCAGACACACACACACACACACACGATACATTTACATGAATAAGTATGTGAGGTAAAAACAATATTACAATATACAAAAACAATGGTTATAAAATATAACAATATAAAACACGGCACAAAGAGAGGCAGACCAAACTTAAACAAGCCAAGAGATAAAACAGTTACAAGATGAAACAATTACAATATAAAACACAGCACAATAAGAGAGACACCAAACTAAAACAAACCGAACGATACGACGGGGCTGGAGACCTACGGAAAGGCTCGCCTATAAAAATGTGTCTTAAAACAGTCAGCAGATCTGATGGATTGGGGAAGATGAGTCCAGAGGGCTGGGGCTAAAACAGCAAAGGCACCATCAGCTTTTGTTTTGCAGTTGGAGCGAGGAACGGATACAAGGCCGAGATTTGAGGATCAGAGCGTAGAGAGAGTCAAGAAGTAGCATGAATAACGAGGAGATCCCAAATGTAACTGGGGGCAAGGTCATGCGATGCCTTATACAGTATGTAATCAACAGGATCTTGTAGTTTTATTCAGAATTTGACAGGAAGCCAATGGAGGGATGGAAGAACAGGGTTAACGTGGGACCGACGGCTAGTTCTAGCTAAAAGCCTGGCGGCTGTATTTTGAACCGAACCAGCGGTAAAAGTTGAAGAGCAGCTTGACGGAGGCACGTGTGGAGGGAATTACAATAATCTAGACGGGAGAAAATGAAAGTCTGAATTAAAATTTCAAGATCCGTAGAAGACAGGATGATGCATCTTATTTTTGTGATATTTCTAAGCTAAGACGGGATGAGCTTAGCAACATGCTGGTCAAACTTCATATGCTGATCAAAGATAATACAAAGATTCTGAGCAGTAGAATTGATGTATGGGCGGAATGGACCGGTAAACTGAGCAACTGTAGTGGCAAAGCTATCTGGGCCAATTCAAATAATAAAATACATAAAACATAAAAATATTAAAATCATTATTTGTCAAGAACGAATTCAATTCAATTCAATTCAATTTTATTTGTATAGCGCCAATTCATAACAAGTTATCTCAGGGCACTTTTCAAAAGGAGCAGGTCTAGACCAAACTCCTAATAACATTTACAGAGACCCAACAGTACCACCATGAGCAAGCTAACCTAACGAATGAAACCAGTTTAACGCTGTACCAGAAATGCCAAGCCAGTAATGCAATCTATCAAGTAAAATGACAAAATGAGCGATGGTGTCAAACGCAGCAGTCAAGTCAAGCAGGCTAACCTTTGTCAGCATGCATAGGGATGTCATTAGTCTCTCTTAGTATTGCGGTTTCAGTGCTATTTTTTATGGCGAAAGATTGAAATTTGTGATTTTTTTTTTACATTTTATGACCCTCAACCAAATTCAGGAGTTTTCCGTAATTATTTTTTCAAGGATTTTGGATAAAAAGGGGAGCTTGGAGATTGGTCTATAATTGTCTAACTGGGCAGGGTCGACAGAAGGTTTTTTAAGAAGTGGCTGAACATTGGCAATTTTAAAGTACGGGTACGGACCCAGATGTGAGAGAGTAATTGATAATAGAGCGCATGCCTTTGTACGTGCGTGCGCGCGCGTGTGTGTGCGTGTGTGTGTGTGTGCACGTGTGTGTGTGCACGTGTGTGTGTGTGTGTGTGTGAGTGTGTGTATCAGTCAGGCATCCATACATGCGTGAATGTTCTTCTTGCCTCAACCATAAACTGAAGCCTTGACTTCAGCAAAATATTAAATTGCTTTTTTTAAAGCGGTTCTCAGAGGTGCTTGGGAAAATGCACATATGGATCTAGTGGCGGTCAATGTCAAGCACTACAGGTCACTTCCAATGGCCATCTGAGGTAGTTTACCTCATTATTTCATCTTTTGGGAATAACAAATTATATGCACATACAGTATTATTTAAAACAGTATTTAACGGCAGCATTTAAAACATATTGACCTCTCTGGCAACATCATGGCTCCCTGAATAGATTCGACACATGTCAGGATATTCTTGTGTACTGTTTTATTCTCGTTCCCGTTAAATGTCATGACATTTCAATCTTATCTGTATAAATGCTGGAAGGCTTGCTGCTTGTTGGGGAATTATCCCCTCATCCTCGGGTCAGTCACGCGGTGACCTTTGGATTTTATTAGTCCTGACACTTGACTTGAAGTACAGGGTCTCATCCCGGATCATCATGCGCCGTCCAAACAAACAAACACAAGACGAACCCTCAAAGGGTCAGTTCTTGTCACACGGAGAGTTTACGTGAAGTTTCATGTGGACGCTATACCTCGTCATCACTCTTCCTCAACAGACAGACAACTTCCTCTGTGGGAGCGGGAGGGCGGGCTTTAATTCAAATGGGGTCAACTGTGTGTCATAACACATCCAAGAAACACATCTATAAGCAGTTTCTTTTCCTGTTTTCTGAGAATACCTGGCTGTTTATTTCCCACACATTTTACATTATATTTGTATTTCCGACACATACTATAGGCTTTCAGATAGTATTGTTGACCCAACCATTTTCTTAAGCATTTGTTGAAGCACAACCACTTCTGCATGAGCCCCGATCAGATACAGTATTGGCAGATTTCTGTAATATTTAAGTTGATAGATGTTTGAGAACCACTTGTGACAAACTGCCTCTGATTTAGACCGGCTCATGATTTTTCAAAGAAACCCAGCGATTCGCAACTGCGGGTATTGATTTTAGTTTAATATGATCCCACACAGTTAAGTCTATTCAAATACCAGACAAAACATATTTTCTATATACCCCACACACACCCACTTAATATCCAACTGTGCAGTCAGGGTGGCTGCACTACATCAGTGCCGTGTTCCTCATCTGTTCAATTTAAGATTAGTTACTGTACACATGGCTAGAGGGGCCATTGCACATTCGAGCAGCTGCTTGTTCATGTCTCCATAGTAGGTGGTAATGCATCAAAGCAATCTATAAAAGCTGGCTTTTGATGTGTGTGTGTGTATATGTGTCTGTCCTCATGTCAATCTGCGTCTGTGCATGCATGTGTTTGATGTGCCTCCATACGCACCTGTGTGTGTGTGTGCGTGTGTGTGTGATTTTGTGTGTGTGAGTGTGTGCATGGGTGTGTGTGTGTGTGTGGCGTGCATGCATGCGTGCATGCATGTATGTGTGTGTGTGTGTGTGTGTGTGTGTGTGTGTATGCATGCGTGCCTATGGGTATGTGTTTAAATGTCTCTGTGTGCCTGTGTGTGTGTGGGGGTTTGTCATGCCTAATTTCAAAAGCAGCAGGTCGGCTATACCCTGCCATAATCTATTTACATGACAGATGACACCTCGGTTGCCACTGGTTGAGCCCCCCCCCAAACCCTGGAACGACACAAGAGGCTCAGAGCGCCGCACGCTGTCAGATATGGGGAGTTAGTCTCGGCTGGCCTGATTCACATCACTGACGCAAAGGAGACGTGAGTTATGGGGAAGTTAGCTAAAGTTGAAGTGGGATGGATGGATGGCTAAATGGATGGATGGACAGATGGATGGATGGATGGACAGATGGGTGATGGATGGATGGACAGATGGGTGATGGATGATGGATGGACATATGGATGGATGGATGGATGGACAGACGGGTGATGGATGGATGGACAGATGGGTGATGGATGGATGGATGGACAGATGGGTGATGGATGGATGGACAGATGGATGGATGGACAGACGGGTGATGGATGGATGGACAGATGGGTGATGGATGGATGGATGGACAGATGGATGGACAGTTGGATGATGGATGGATGGACCGACGAGTGATGGATGGATGGATGGACAGATGGACAGACGGGTGATGGATGAATGGACAGTTGGATGATGGATGGATGGACAGATGAGTGATGGATGGATGGATAGATGGGTGATGGATGGATGGATGGACAGACGGGTGATGGATGGATGGACAGATGGGTGATGGATGGATGGATGGATGGACAGTAGGATGATGGGTGGATGGATGGACAGACGAGTGATGGATGGATGGATGGACAGATGGACAGATGGATGGACAGTTGGATGATGGATGGATGGACAGATGGGTGATGGATCGATGGATAGATGGACGGATCGATGATGAATGGATGGAAGGACGGATGGATAGACAGACGGATGGATGGACGGACAGGGTATAGACTGCTAGAATCATGTAAAAAGAGACTAGACAGGCAGACAGGCATGCATGCATATTGACGACCTCCAGTCTGTCAGGCTGGCCGGCCGGTTGGGTGGGGTGGATGGATATTAACGGGGGATGGATAGGTATGGAGTCAGGTACAAAAAAAGGGAGAGTGAGTCAGGGAGACAGGCAGCGGTGATGAGCCACGCAGTGGATGCTCATTTTCGGCGGCATGTCGATGTCATCGCGCCCTGCCTGTCTCCCTCCATAACACGCTGCCACATGCCACTTTGTTTCCTTTTACCGGAGGAAACAGATGCACGGCCGCAGCTTGAGGTGTAAATCACGAGGAAATGGGGTTTCGCCGTTCCTCTCTCGCACACTCGCACACAACACCTCAATGCAGAGTCCCATTAGCACCTAATGAGGATATGAGTAATAGACTGTGTGAACAGTGGCACCCTCCGGCCCTCGGGGGTGACAGAAATGATCTCATTTAAAGGGAGCTAATCTCGCTATATGGCGCCGTAATGACAGGATGAGACACCTTCGGAGACTCAGAGTTGAAGATGTACACCTTTATTACTTGTTCATTAAGGCCCGGGCCCCACAGGGCGAAGACGGATGATCTCATTGTGGGCCCACGCCGCAGCTCAACGGGCCCTATAAGGGCTCTCTGTCCCGTTTCCAAGGACCAAAGAGAGCAGTGGCTGAGTGCCGATGCTCTCCAGAGTGCGTCTCAAGTCATGTCTATCTCCGAGAGATTATTATGGACTGAGCAAAGCCATGTCCTGCTGAAGAATGGGCTCTAACCCCGCGATGTCCCTCCCAAGCAAGATCGCAGCTGAAGAAATTTAAGACAAGAAATGTGCATTTGGGGAACCTATGAATTTCACAGCGAGTTAGCAGCAGGAGGAATAGAGAGAGAGAGAGCGAGAAAGAGTGAGAAGAGGTGGATGTCGCACCACCTGAGCTGCTAGTTGTCTATTATTCAGCAGGCGAAGATGTGAATATTCTCACCATTGGACTGATTTTGAACTTCTATGTGTGTGGGAGTGATGATCGCCACCCCATCGCCATCCCCTCTCCACTGGCTAATAGTCTCAGCATGTATAAGAAAAGGACAAGGCCCACGACTTACGCCGGAAAGTGCTCCTATGGCGTGTATACCTGCAAATACTGCATGTGCTATTATGCCAATGTATATTTCCAAATAGAAAATATATAGGAGGGTAAAACAAATTCCGTGTCTACATTTCATTTATTATTTGCCTTTTGGACATTTCATAAAAGCCCATATTTTCACTTCGATGATCCCGATGTTTATTTATTTAGTAGAGTTTGACAAACGCCGTTTTCGCCACCGGCTGATCGTGCAAAATTGTCACCGTTGGAAATCACACCACCAGGGGGGGGAAGATGTATCCAAGCGTATCCAAAGCCCACTCTGGGCTGAGCTGTCACTGGTGGTGGTTGCAAAAATGGCAGCAAGCAGTAGCAGTAGCGGTGGCAGCAGTAGCAGCGGTGCTTTGTAACTCTGAACACTGGAAGAGTGTAGTAGTCCTGCTTCCCCATGCTTTTACCCATCTGTAACTAAAACTCACGCTCGCCGCTGCCGCTGCGTCTCCGCCGAGGGGGGGGGGGGGGGGGGCGGGGGGCGGGGGGGGGGGGGGGGGGGGGGGGGGGGGGGGGGGGGGGGGGGGGGGGGGG